>ONZH01020775.1:600000-797500 GCA_900303285.1 Rhinella marina | reverse complement strand
GTTACTAAGGGTGCATTTAGACGGCCGTACGTCTTTCTGCATCTGATCTGCAATTTTGCACATTAGATGGGGCCCCATTCACTTCTCTGGGGCCCCAAAAGATGCGGACAGCATTCCGCCACAAATAAAACATGTCCTATACTTTTCAGTGAAAATCAGGACGTGGCCCCATTGAAGTCTATGGGTCTGCGAAAATGCGGAATGCAATCAGTTTTTTTGCAAACATGCTGAACTGGCTGCAAAAAAAACGGATCCGCATTTTTGGGGGCCGCCAAAAACATCCGGCCGTCTGAATGAGCCCTTACCTGTCAGACCCGGCTCCGCCGCCCTGGTTCTCTCGGTCAGGCTCTCTTTGAACAGCCACAATGGTGACAACATGTGACCGGTGCTGCCAGACGCTGAGCTCAGCAGTGCACTGAAGAGGCCAGTGATTGGCTGCAGCAGTCACGTGGTGTCGACGTGATGTCACTGCTGCAGCCGGGTGGTAAACAGAGCCTGCTGGGTAACACTCAGTTCTTTTTTTTTTTTTTTTTATTGCAGTGTCTGAACACCGGACACCTTGCTTCGCAGGGTTTGTTAGCGGCCATGGGCACAGATGGGATCGGGAGCGGGGCTACAGCAGGGGGGGTCACCTGTTTAACCCAGTGAATGCTGCAAGCTATATAGTCAATAATCTACACACATCCAAATATCGTAACGACCGTCTATGGTGCCCTTACATGTGTCTGTATGTCTAATGAGGGTTAGGTGTGTGGCTGTAGCCTGTCCCCGGCCGGTCTAACAGGGTGCTAATTACTGCGTCCTCTATTACCCAGGGTGCACAGTGACCTCCATGACACCGGTCTAGGTGTGGTGGCATCACCTTACATTATAATTACATTATTATGATTTCCGGTCTTACAATATGACTACAGTACGTAAGGAGGGTTACCAGGTTTCCCCGGCCGCCATATTGGTCTGAAATAAGGTGTAAACATAATGGCGGTAGATTAAGCACAACCCTTGGCCATATCAACATCATAGAGAGAATGGACGCCCGCAGACCAGAATGGAGAGACATCCCTGCAAAAGCACCTCGTACCTACCTAGGTAGCTGGTCATGTAACCGGCCGCCGTGCTGTACTACATTACCCCTCCAGTGGGCGCTAACTCTGGGTGCCGAGAGCCGCATCAGGGCAACCGTCCATATGTGGAGACCAATGGTCGTGCAGTTTTGTAGGTGAATTGTAGTGACAGACGCCAATTCATTTCCTCACAGTTGTGGTTCCCAGAAGACACCCACTAGAAGGTTTCCTGCCAAGCTCCATATCTGCACGACGTCTGGTCCTCACATCATAAAGCCATTCATTCAGCCCGGAGATCGGCCTGACCTTCACTGTTACATTATCAGACTTTCTCACACCAGTTATTTACTATGCCACCGATCAGTAGCCATCAAACCTGACCTTTTCCTGGGCCGTGGTCATTATCGTCATCAGTATCAGAAGGGACGTGTACATGATATGTTTGCTTCTCGGGTTAAAGGGGTATTCCAGCCGCATTAAGACTACGGCCCCATAGCATGCAAATATTATAGACTATGTTCTCATCACGGGCATCTATTATCTTATTGGCCTTGGCAGCAGCTGTCTGACACTGGTTTCTGCAGCTTAGTTTGCTGTTCACTAAAATTCCTAGGTCCTTTTCCATGTCAGAGTTACCCAATGCTTTACCATTTAGTATGTACTGGTGACTTGCATTATTCCTTCCCATATGCATAACTTTACATTTGTCAGTGTTAAACCTCATCTGCCACTTCTCTGCCCAAGCCTCCAGTCTATCCAGATCCATCTGTAGCAGTGTACTGTCCTCTTCTGTGTTAATTACTTTACACAGTTTAGTGTCATCTGCAAAAATTGATATTTTACTGTGCAAGCCTTCTACAAGATCATTAATAAATATATTGAAGAGAATAGGGCCCAATACTGACCCCTGTGGTACCCCACTAGTTACAGTGACCCAATCTGAATATGTACCGTTAATAACCACCCTCTGTTTTCTATCACTGAGCCAGTTACTTAAATGTCTGCTTCCATCAATGTCTGATCTGACACCCAGGATCCCACCGATCAGCTGTTCTGCAGTGTAGTGCCAGGGCTACTCCTAAACAGCTGATCAGTGGGGGTTTTGGCCCCTTGAAGTCTTGCTGACCTAACCTTAGGATAAGTCATCAATATCTGATTGGTGGGGGACTCTTAACATCCCCAACAGTCAGCCCTGTGATGTCACCTTCTTTGGTCACATGGTCCTTATTAGAGATGAGCGAACGTGCTTGTAACGAGCACTGTAGCGCTCGGCTCCCCTGCGCTCGCATGGGCGCAGGCATCCGGATCCGTCGGGTGAGGAGGACGGAAGCAGATGCCTGCACCCATGCGAGTGCAGGGGAGCCGAGCGCTACAGTGCTTGTTACGAGCACGTTCGCTCATCTCTAGTCCTTATACAACTGAGTTCCATTCAAGTTAACGGTTTGACCCGCAATACCAAGAACGACCACTATACAATGTACGGCGCTGTGCTTGGTATAATATGAACAGACACCGCTGATTGGCAGGAGTTGGACCCCCACAGATCAGTTATTGATGACCTGTCCTGAAGATAGGTCACCAGTTATTTGCCAGGTTTACATGGGGCCTTACTCGGGCATTTCAATCCTATAAGCAAGTGTCCCCCAACCCCAGGCTGTAGTTTTGAAACTTGTTCTAAGTAGTCCCAGCATTAGATCCGATAGTCTTCCTCCGCCTCCTACACAGCGCCACTCTTCTCTATTGGCTGCACTACTGTCCTGCCCGCACAATGTCCTAGTGTGCATTACAGCCGTGCGGTGTCATTACTGGCTATATGATGTCACACTAGTAATGGTGGGAAGATTGATAATGTCGGTCACACCAGGGAGCAGGAGATTTCTGCTTTTTATGGACAACCTAGACCAAAGCTGTAGCCACCTACAGTTCTTAACTTCTCAGCCCCCTCGGCCTTGGTCCATCATCATCTGTAGAGCTCTTTGGTTTATTCTCTGCTCCACTGTTTGTGTTCAGTATGTCTCCGATAACAGCAGGGTATCAGTCACTGGTTTTTACGCTACCCTATATACGGGCTGCCCCGAGCTGCTGATTGACAGCTTCCTCCCTCTCATAGTATAGGAGGAAAGCTGTCAGTGATGTTCAGGAGGAGCTGCGGCTCATGAGTATCGGGACTCCAGTAGTTGGGTCCCGCTGGAGCTGCTCACCACTGATTTAAAGAAAACCACTGGCCAGAAGATAGTAATCCAGGTCTCTTGTGCCCAATTTATAATGGGCGACATGAACTGGGGACAGGTTCCCTTTAATGTGCGCTGACATCTGTGATGAACCAGGTCCATAGCACTTGGTGCAGAGTACATTACCTTTTCGCCTCCTGCTCCACTCATGGATAATGGACTCCCGACATAGTCATGAAATGGGTCAGAAGTGATTATCTTAGTCAAGATCGGCTCTGTGCTCCAGTCCTGGGGTCAAGGGCTCCTTGAGAAGCTCTTGAATTGAAGCGCTCAGTGGTTCCAAGCAGGGCTGTGGAGTCGGTAAGCCAAAGCCCCGACTCCAACTCCGACTCCGACTCCTCAATTTCCCCTCAGCCCGACTCCGACTCCCGACTCCGACTCCGACTCCTACTCCCTCATACATGGAGCATGTTTAAGTGATAACTTTAAACAAATTTGCATAAAATCAATAGTACAGATAAGTCATGACAAAAACAGTTTGTAATCTATCAGGCTTCTCTGGGTACAGCTCACTAAGGGCCTGATCAGAGGCGTAGCTAGAGGTTCAGCACATGGGTGGGCGAAACATACTTGAGTGGGCCCCCCACTTATTGGCTTCCCAAACGCACGTTTCCAACTTCACAGGCACATACTACTAGTTGTGGTTATAATACTGTATTAGCAAGATGACTATATAAACTGCTAGATCCAGGGGCGTAGCTATAGGGGGTGCAGAGGTAGCAGTCGCTACCGGGTCCAGGAGCCTGAGGGGGCCCAAAGACCCTTGGACCACATAAGAAGACACACAGAGCACTGAGGGAAAGGGGGCCCAAGCTGAACTCTTGCACCAGGGCCCATGAGCCTTTAGCTACGCCCCTGGCTAGATCATCTATGCTGCTAAGTACAGTACAATAGACTTTCTACATACCCTACTCTAAATACTCTACCACATAATGCAGTAAAATATAGGAGTAAAAAACAAGGTGACTCCTATGTTAAAGGAAATCTGTCCCCAGCTTTTACATCACTAAACTAACAGTCCCTTGCCCCCATCAGACCACAGATCGGCTTAATGAGCCCCCATCAGACCTCAGATCGGCTTAATGTGCCCCCATCAGACCTCAGATCAGCGTACTGTGCCCCCATCAGACCTCAGATCAGCAGAATGTGCCCCCATCAGACCTCAGATCAGCAGAATGTGCGCCCATCAGACCTCAGATTAGTGTATTGTGCCCCCATCAGACCTCAGATCAGCAGAATGTGCCCCCATCAGACCTCAGATCAGCAGAATGTGCCCCCATCAGACCTCAGATCAGCTGAATGTGCCCCCATCAGACCTCAGATCAGCAGAATGTACCCCCATCAGACCTTAGATCAATAGAATGTGCCCCCATCAGACCTCAGATCAGCAGAATGTTCCCCCATCAGACCTCAGATCGGCTTAATCTGCCCCCATCAGACCTCAGATAGGCTTAATCTGCCCCCATCAGACCTCAGATCAGCGTATTGTGCCCCCATCAGACCTCAGATCGGCTTAATGTGCCCCCATCAGACCTCAGATCGGCTTAATGTGCCCCCATCAGACCTCAGATCAGCAGAATGTGCCCCCATCAGACCTCAGATCAGCAGAATGTGCCCCCATCAGACCTCAGATCAGCAGAATGTGCCCCCATCAGACCTCAGATCAGCAGAATGTGCCCCCATCAGACCTCAGATCAGCGTAATGTGCCCCCATCAGACCTCAGATCAGCAGAATGTACCCCCATCAGACCTCAGATCAGCAGAATGTACCCCCATCAGACCTCAGATCAGCAGAATGTACCCCCATCAGACCTCAGATCAGCAGAATGTGCCCCCATCAGACCTCAGATCGGCTTAATGTGCCCCCATCAGACTCCATAATGGAAGCGCTCACTTGTATTCGCCTGATTGTACTAAGGCCATCCCTGCTGGGCCCCCCCAGAAGTATTGGGCCCGGAGCATCGCCTCCCCTGACCCCCCCCCCCCAGTAGCTACGCCTCTGGGCCTGATGTATGAAAACTGTCTAGGTCTAAAACTTTTTTGTTGCCCATAGCAACCAATCAGAGCTCCCCTTTCATTTCTCCAGAGCACTATATGAAATGAAAGGGGAGCTCTGATTGGTTGCTATGGACAACAAAGAAACTTCTACACCTAGACAGTTTTCATACATAAGGCTCTAGGTGTTTTACATCAGCAGATAGAAGCCATGAGAGCAGCTAACCTCTCCACACATGAGCTCAGAGGAAACATAAAGCAGAGAGAACATGCACTGGACATAAAGGGCAGTACACAGTCATCTCAACTAAAAGCCTAAATCCTTAGATCAGGAATAGAACAGACATTTATAGGACATTTCATCATTTCACAAATTCTTATAAAAATATATTCAGCACTGAACTAAATTCATTATATATTTTAGGAGTCGGAGTCGGTCCATTTTATACCGACTCCGACTCCGACTCCACCAAAATGGTGACCGACTCCGACTCCACGACTCCGACTCCGACTCCACAGCCCTGGTTCCAAGTGTCCTTGGTATGTTCTGTGTTTTATTATACTCCACTCACAATATATTGTAGGCCCATACTTCACCTGCATCTGCCTGGACATTTAGTTGTCTTAAAGTGGCCACAAGCCTTTAAAAACCTTCAGCCGACATCCCCCATGATTGGCTGGGTTCTCGATAGTGGTGAAAGCTGCTGCCAGACGCCTGTACTAGTGAATTATCTGCATTCAGGATAAAAGGATCAGGCATACCCAATTCTTTTTTCCCCCCAATGCTGGGGGAATATCTGGACACCCCTGTATACAGTGTTTGGAAAAAGTATTCATACCCATTGAACTTTTCCACATTTTTTCATGTTACACCAACGTTCAGCCCTCTGTACACTGATACCCCTAAATAAAATCCAGTGTGACCAATTGCCTTGGGAAGTCACCTGAAGGCAGTAAATAGAGTCCACATGTGTTTTAATGTATTCTCAGTATAACTACAGCCGTTCTGTGAAGGCCTCAGAGGTTTGTTAGAGAACATTAGTGATAAAATAGCATCATGAAAACAAAGGAACACACCAGACAGGTCAGGGATAAAGTTGTGGAGAAGTGTAAAGCAGGGTTATGTTATAAACTAAAGGCCCTTTTAGACAGGCCGATGTGTCTCCCTGCCCGAGCGCCGATCAGCGATATCGGCGCTCGGGCAGGGAGCCTTTACACGGCCCGATGAATCGAGCGCCGGGCCGCACGAGTGATCGCTGTATCACTCGTGCGGCCGGGAAGCTCCATACTGTCAGGCGCACATCGCCTGTTTACACAGGCCGATGTGCGCCCGACAGATTGGATCTTTTGTAGAAACCAAAAGATCCAATCAGCCGATGAACGAGCGTTTTGCTCGTTCGTCGGCTGATTAGGGCCACTTTTACACGGGCCGATTATCGGCACTAGCGTTCCTAGGAACGATTTTTCGGCCGATAATCGGCCCGTGTAAAAGGACTTTAACATCCTAAGCTCTGAACATCTCACAGAGCACTTTTCACTCTATCATCCGAAAATGGAAGGAGTTTGGCACAACTACAAACCTACCAAGACATGGCCGTCCACCTAAACTGACAGCCCAGGCAAGAGAAGCTTGGAAGATTAGAGAAGCAGCCAAGAGAACCATGGTCAATGCTTTTCTTCAGCAGGACATGGAAGCTGGTCAGAGCTGATGGGAAGATGGATGGAGCTAAATACAGGGAAATCCTGGAGGAAAACCTGGTGGAGGATGCAAAGGACTTGAGACTGGGGAAGAGGTTCACCTTCCAGTAGGATAGACCCTAAACATCCAGTCAGAGCTACAATGGAAAGGTTTAGATCAAAGCATATTCATGAGTTAGACTGGACCAGTCACAGTCCAGACCTAAATCCCATTGAGAATCTGTGGACTTGAATATTGCTGCTCTCAGACGCTCTCTATCCAATCTGACCGAGCGAAAGCTGTTTAACAAAGAAGAATGGGCAGTAATGTCAGCCTCGAGATGTGCAAAGCTGGTAGAGATATAACCCAAAAGACTTGGGGGGTCCTACAAAGTATTGTCTCAGGGGGGCAGAATACAAATGCACTCCACACTGTCCAGATTTCATGCATCATCTTCTCACATCACACATACTTACTACTTTGTGTTGGTCTATCACATAAATCCTAATAAAATGCATTTACGTTTGTGGATGTAACGTGAAAAAAATGTGGAAAAGTTCAAGGGGTGTGAATACTTTTTTAAGGCAGTGTATATTAGATGGTGAGCGCTGGTGTCAGTTGTGGTCAGATCAGAAGGTGTCCTGTCCGGTCAGCGTGGTCAGGTCTCCTGGCAGTCAGTTGTGGGAGTAGCGTGTCTCTGGTCACGAGGCCGATCTGTTCTGAATACTATTGTAATCTTCCGAGAAGAAGTGACGCATTCCCACATCGTCGTCGGCCTGTAAATGTGACATTTCCATAAAGAACTTGTTGTAGGTCCCTTTCCCGGAGTGTGGAGGACCTCTCCCGGCCACATGTGTAGACAGTAGGCTCTGCATTGGCAGCGGTGTGGAGTTGCATCTGATTATTGCCCACATAGCGGGGCTCACAGGACACAGCTGCCTATTATTCCTGCCCTCAAAGCCGCATTGTGCTGTTTCCTCCTCCAGTCTTTATTGCTGACCAGTTTCTATGAAACCTGTGAACCGCGGTGACAGCTGGTGGCTGCAGGGAGGGTCCGCTCTGCCGTCTCCGCGGTCGTCCTCACTTCTCAGGGTCCGAGCTGCCGACCAAGAGTGAGTGGTCTTGTTTCTAATGACCCGTATTGTTCTCTGATTATTATCACTTTGCTCTGTCGTCTTCTTCCACAGGACACGTGGTAATAAAGATGTTGTTTCTCCATCTTTTTCAGACTTGGAAGATTTATTGAGTTCCTTGAAGGACATCCAGCACACCCTGGTAGACTCCCAGAGCCAGGAAGACCTCAGTATACTCCTCCATCTAGTGCAAAATGTAGACTTTCAGAATGCATTCAGAATCCACAATGCTGTAGCTGTGCACATGAACAAAGCCAGCCCCCCATACCCCCTCACCCCTAATGGCCAGGAGCTGATCCAGGAGGTAGGTGACCACCTTGTTTTCTTTCCGTAACAAAAATGGCCTGGCGTGTGATTGTCCTTAAAGAAGAACTCCCGCAAAAAATGTATTCTCTGACCTGTTAGAAAGGTGCATGATGTAATCTGTAGTGAATGTCATTTTCTTATCAGAGGCTGAAATTGAGAGTTTCCACTCTCTTCTTATTGTAGCTGGGTCATGTGACCAACTCCCTGACCTCCAACTGGCCCAGGACAGGAAGCTAGTAACTGCTCTATTCATTCCTGTGAGACTGAAAGTGAGGCTCCCATAGGAATGCATAGAAAATTAGACTTCCTGTCCACACATAAGTCTCTGTGTGAGTTGGTGGGTCTAATTCCTAGTCACATGACACAGATAAGAAACTTCAGGATGATATAACTCAAAAATTCAGCTACTGGTAAGAAAATGACATTCACTACAGATTACATCATGTACATTTCTAGCAGGACATGGAATACATTTTTTTGTGGGAGTTCTTTCTTCTTTAAGTGCCCTTCAGGACGGTTTTATGAAGCCTGTTTTACTGTGAGGTATGCCGCCTTCAACTCCCAAAGGGTCACATGAGGACAATGCTGAGGTCTGAAGGACGTTTTCATTCCAAGAACTATAGCTGCACCTCCATTTGTTGGCTCAAGGTGATGGGACAGACAAGCCTGGAGGCATTGCTCTCATAAATCTTACTTGTTGTATGTTCATGGATTACTCTTACTGCTCAATTACATTTAAATCGCGTGTCCATGGCTCTTCTGTGATGTATGGATGCCATAGAGCGAAATGCTACATACATGGCACGACTTCAAGACTATATAGCACCAACATGATCATCACAGCAGATTTTCTATAGGGGCAGTGGAGGGACGGACAAGTTGGCTTCTGACCGGTCCAGTCCTTTGATTCCCTTGGATATAATATAGCTATGTTACCTGAGGACCCTGATATGGAGCGTTGGGGCTGAAACTGTCTGGCCTGACGTCCATCTGTAGTAGATGTATCTAGACTTCTAGATGTATCCTATTTCTTCTCAGGAAGGAATGGGCTCTTCTATGAAGGCTGACTTGCGGTAGCCATCGCTCGCCCCCATACAGTGGAGGGGATCGCTGCATGTAAATGCAGGCAGTTATCAGGAATGGACGCTTCCTTCCCGATGATTGCCTGCTTGGTCTAACCAAATACTTGGCTCACTGCTTTGTGCTTTTTCCTTGTAGGTGCAGCACGTACTGAAATCGAGTCATCACAAAGAAAGCCAAGAACTTACTGATCTACTGAACACGCCCCACATTCAGGTAGAACGCTCTGCTGACACCGAAACTTCAAGAGGAGAAAAACATTTTTTTTTTTACATATGGGATTGTCTTCACCATATTGTTCACTCTGGACAATGTGTTTTCAGTGAACGAGTCCTTGGGGATTCCACTGACGGGGCACTTCTCAGCTTTTACTGGCAAGGACCCCTCGACAGTGGGAAATAGTGCTACAGCCACTGACATCCCTGTCATTAAGAACGAGAGCTGCTCATAGCATCTCCTGTTAAAGGGAGGTCCCACTCTTTTCCATCTATGTTCTCTTAAAGGGGTATTCTCATCTTGTATAATGGGGGCGTATCGCTAGGATATGCCCCCATTGTCTTATAGGTGCGGGTCCCACCACTGGGACCCGCACCTATATCAAGATCGGAGGGGGGAGCACTGCGCCTGGAGGACCCCAGGTTTCCCAGGGTCCAGCCACCACCAGACTCAGCTCCCCTGCCTCGCTCATAGAAATGAATGGGAGCGCACCACGCAAGCGCAACCACTGTTCCCATTCATTTCTATGGATCTGACGGAAATAACCGGCTGCGCATGCGCAGTGCACCCTCCTGTACTTTGGGGGCTCTGTTCTCGATATAGGTGCGATATGCCCCCATTGTACAAGATTAGAATACCCCTTTAAAAAGGGTGTGTCCTCATTTCCTCTGTTTTATACCTAAAGGACCCACAACTTCATCTGCTCCGACACCCCTGCTGATCTGCGGTACTTGGACGAGTGTTGTGGTCTCTTCTCAGTATACCTTACACAGCTCCGTGTGTTTGTATAGTGGTTGTACTTGGTATTGCAGCTGAGTGCCTTAGGATTGAGCTGCTGGAAGGCCATGTGATCAGTAAATGTGATGTCATGATGAAGGAGGAGGTCCTGGTGCTTCCCTGCGCATCGCAGCCCCTTCCAACAGCTGATTGCGGGGTTCTGGGAGTCAGGACCCCACTGATCTGATTTTGATGGCCTGTTGTAAGGATAGGGTCATCAATATTTAACCCCTTAAGGACAGAGCCCATTTTGGCCTTAATGTCTGGGCCAAATTTTTGAATTCTGACATGTCACTTTATGTGGTAATAACTTTGAAACACTTTTACTTATCCAAGCCGTTCTGAGATTGTTTTCTCGTGACACATTGTACTTCATGACAGCGGTAAATTTGAGTCAATATAAATCACCTTTATTTTTAAAAAAATCCTAAATTTACAGAAAATTTTGTAATTTTCAAACTTTGAATTTCTCTGCTTTTAAGGCAGATAGTGATTTCTCACAAAATAGTTATTACTTTACATTTCCCATATGTCTACTTTATGTTGCCATCATTTTGTTGATGTAATTTTATTTTTTGGGGACGTTAGAAGGCTTAGAATTTTAGAAGCAATTCTTAAAATTTTTAAGAAATTTTCCCAAACCATTTTTTTAAGGACCAGTTCAGTTCTGAAGTCAGTTTGTGGGGCTAACATAGTACCCCGTGCCTCCTGTGAATGGCTGGTCTGAATAGACCAGCCATTCACAGCGATCGCTGCTATGGGGCGGGCACGGCTCCCCCCCAGGCCTTCACTATGGATGGCTGGCTGTGTCTAACAGCCGCCATCACATCATGTAAACCCAGCTGCACTGCGCAGCGGGTGTTTACATGCAGGGCGTACCGGTACGCCCTGTAGCGCGAACTACCTTGCGCCCTGGACGTACCGGTACGTCCATTGGCACCAAGGGGTTAAAGGGGGTTTCGAGATTTTCTTACTGATGACCTATCCTCATAGACAAATGTTGGTAATAAATTCAGCACTCCCCCCCATCTTAAAGGGGTTATCCCATGATTATTGTAAAAAATGAAAATCCGACATCATATAGGACATGACAATCTCCTTCTAACAAAGCTAGAACCAGCCCTGTACCTCACATGGATCCAGAGATCTCCTCATTCATTGCTCTGTTAGATTTCTATCAAGCTGACAGCTGAAGGGGAGTGTCCTTTCTGCTGCAGCTCAGGGGGTGTGTCCATTCCACTGCAGCTCTCTCCCTATCACAGCTCAGGGGCGTGTCCATGCTCTCCCTATCACAGCTCAGGGGGCGTGTCCATGCTCTACCTATCACAGCTCAGGGGGCGTGTCCATGCTCTCCCTATCACAGCTCAGGGGGCGTGTCTCAGCTCTCCCTATCACAGCTCAGGGGGTGTGTCTCAGCTCTCCCTATCATAGCTCAGGAGGCATGTCTCAGCTTTCCCTATCACAGCTCAGGGGGTGTGTCTCAGCTCTCCCTATCACAGCTCAGGGGGTGTGTCTCAGCTCTCCCTATCATAGCTCAGGCGGCGTGTCTCAGCGTTCCCTATCACAGCTCAGGGGGTGTGTCTCAACTCTTCCTATCACAGCTCAGGGGGTGTGTCTCAGCTCTTCCTATCACAGCTCAGGGGGTGTGTCTCAGCTCTCCCTATCATAGCTCAGGGGGTGTGTCTCAGCTCTCCCTATCACAGCTCAGGGGGTGTGTCTCAGCTCTCCCTATCACAGCTCAGGGGGTGTGTCTCAGCTCTCCCTATCACAGCTCAGGGGGTGTGTCTCAGCTCTCCCTATCACAGCTCAGGGGGTGTGTCTCAGCTCTCCCTATCACAGCTCAGGGGGTGTGTCTCAGCTCTCCCTATCACAGCTCAGGGGGTGTGTCTCAGCGGTCCCTATCACAGCTCAGGGGGCGTGTCTCAGCGGTCCCTATCACAGCTCAGGGGGCGTGTCTCAGCGGTCCCTATCACAGCTCAGGGGGCGTGTCTCAGCGGTCCCTATCACAGCTCAGGGGGTGTGTCTCAGCGGTCCCTATCACAGCTCAGGGGGTGTGTCTCAACTCTTCCTATCACAGCTCAGGGGGTGTGTCTCAGCTGGTCCCTATCACAGCTCAGGGGGCGTGTCTCAGCGGTCCCTATCACAGCTCAGGGGGCGTGTCTCAGCGGTCCCTATCACAGCTCAGGGGGCGTGTCTCAGCGTTCCCCATCACAGCTCAGGGGGCGTGTCTCAGCGGTCCCTATCACAGCTCAGGGGGTGTGTCTCAACTCTTCCTATCACAGCTCAGGGGGTGTGTCTCAGCTGGTCCCTATCACAGCTCAGGGGGTGTGTCTCAGCGGTCCCTATCACAGCTCAGGGGGTGTGTCTCAGCTCTCCCGATCACAGCTCAGGGGGCGTGTCTCAGCGTTCCCTATCACAGCTCAGGGGGTGTGTCTCAGCTTTCCCTATCATAGCTCAGGGGGCAGCTGAAGGAAGAAACTGAGCATGTGCTTCTCAGTGAGCAGGACAAAAAATAAGGAAAAGAACAAACAGCAGGTGGCGCTATACAGATACAGTTTACTGAATAACTCAGTGGCTATACAAAATTAATTCCATGCAATTACAGAAGCGTTCAGATCCATGTACCGGCTTGAAAACTGTAGAATTTTTTTTGTGGGACAACCCCTTAAATTTATGATATCGTACAGGAGGGTGAAGCCGATGTGCCACTAACGTCTTCTCTCTGACACAGGCTCTCTTCTTGGCTCATGACAAGGTGGCAGAGCAGGAAATGATGCCCGAATCTGTTTCTGAAGACCACTTTTATGAAAACATTGCCCAGTATGGCGATGAAACAGTTAAAATAGTGAGAATAGAAAAGGCAAGAGATATCCCACTGGTAAGTACCCGACGTGTCAGCAGAGTGTGACGGTCCAGTCACTCGATCACATGTGGTGGGTTCCGTGGTCTTACGGGTGGTTTTCTTTTACACGGATCAGGGTGCCACGGTGAGAAATGAACTGGACTCTGTCATCATCAGCCGCATCGTGAAGGGGGGCGCAGCAGAGAAGAGCGGCTTACTGCACGAAGGAGATGAAATCCTGGAAATAAACGGCATGGAGATCCGGGGCAAAGATGTCAACGATGTCTTTGAGCTGCTGGTAAGTGGGTCCAGACCTGGGGCACAGACTCCTTCAGCATTTTATTAAAAGACTTTTTTAGTTTTTTACTCTTCCTTCCTGGAGCTGTAACTTTTTTGTTTTTAGGCTCACATGGCCACATGATGGCTGCAATTGAACAACAAAAACGCAATTCCGCCATAGTTTTATGGGTTTTGTTTTTATGACGGTAAAATTGTCCTGTTCCCTTTATTCTCTGGGTCAGTACGTTTACAGTGATACTAAATTTATATAGATTTTCTTTTTTGATACTAAAAAAATTCTGACCTCCATAACATTTTTCATTTATGACTTCCGTCACAGTGTTTATCATGGGCAATAAATACATTTATATTCTCGTAGTTTGGGCGTTTTGGGACGCGGTGGTGCAAAGATCTGTATCTATTTTTATTATGGGGAAGACGGTGGTGTGATTTTTGAATTTAGAACTTTAGTTTTTTTTTTTTTTACTCATTTTAAGTCCCTTAGGGGACTTTAACAAGCAGTTGTTACTGCAATGAACTCTCATTACAGCCTATGGGAGTTGCCTTCTGCAGGGCTCCTTAGGAACACCATCAGATCCTTCAGAGGGACAAGGAACAAATAGCTTCCCTGATCGCCACGCGGGGGAGTCGTTCAGGCAGTGCTCCCAGGAAAGCTGCCTCAAATGTCATGGGACCTCAGAGGTCAGATTTCTGCGATCAGTGTTATGGGATGGGCTGGTTCCATAACGGACAGAGGAGCGGAGAAAAGCTCCTGTGAAGGGGACCAGATGGATGCCACCTGGGGGTGCATTGAGTTGGATTGGCAATGAGTGAATGGGGAGCATCATCATTTTTGGGAGGACTTTTGTGTTTAGTTTCATGTTAAAGTGATTGTCATATTTTAGAGTAAAATGTAGTTTCTCTTTACTAGGCTGAAATGCATGGGACGCTCACTTTTGTACTTATCCCTAGTCAGCAGACCAGACCACCACCAGCCAGGGAGACCGTGGTAAGAAGCAGTATTTCTATGTTTGTGTCATGTCATTGTATCTGTCGGGAAAGGCCGTTCGCGATAATCTTCCTGATTCTCTGGCCGTCTAAATACACCTTTACTTGTACTGACAGAGACTGGTGCTGAGGACTGTGTAATTTGTGATTGCCCTCTCCCCATGCACAGTCTGCAGTAGGTGCTCTCTCTCCTCTTGTACACAACCTATATGATTCCCCTATGCCTTGTGTGTGTGCTTTCCTCCCGTATCTACAACCTGTTCAAGCTGCTCTCCTTGCATGCTTTACCTCCTCTCCACACTCTGATATACTATGTACGACCTCTTCCACCTCTTACTGCTATCTGTAAAACTGAGAGAGGGGAGGGGGAGAGTAGAAAGTGCTGCCAGAATCTGTTCTGATTTGTCAGATTCAGCAGCACCACCAGCTAGGTGAAGGACTTACACATACTGTACAGTAGCAGAATGGTAGGAAACCTTTAATGAAGACGATTTGAAAAACGTCTTTGTTTTGCATTTAGGGAGAAAGGGAACAATAAAACCTTAGTTTGTGAGCTTTCTGTCATGATATACCCTGTGGGATTAGGCTACTTTCACACTAGTGTTATTGCTGGATCTGTCATGGATCAGCAAAAACGCTTCCATCATGATAATACAACCGTCTTCATCCGCTCTGAACGGATCCGGTTGTATTATCTTTTAAATAGCCAAGACGGATAAGTCATTAACTCCATCGAAAGTCAATGGGGGACAAATCCGTTTTCTTTTGTGTCTGAGAAAACGGATCCGTCCCCATTGACTTACATTGTGATCAGTTTGGATCAGTTTCGTCATGCGGACACCAAAATGCAGCAGGCAGAGTTTTAGTGTCCGCCTCCGAAACGGAATGGAGACTGAACTGAAGCAAAACTGATGCATTCTGAACGGATCCTTTTCCATTCAGAATGCATTAGGGAAAAACTGATCAGTTTTGGACCGTTTATGAGAGCCTGTGACGGATCCTTACAACGCAAGTGTGAAAGTAGCATTATTCAGATGTGAAGGTAGAAATTTCTGCGTTGGTCTGTCTGTTGCACACATCTTATTGGGGTTGTTCCTGCACATGGATTTCAGGTGAATGGGACAGTCCCAAACTGCCGTGTGTGAATATAGCCTTGGAAAATGGAGTCTCTTCATCTAATAATAATATGATATCACTAGGATATGTCAAACCATTATGATGCGTGGAGGTCGTACTCGGAGACCCCCCACCAGTCACTATAACAATATTTCCAGCACAGCGGCACTGCAGGCCATTCAGGTTAATGAGGATGTGGTGTATTTCCTCTCACAGCGGCAGGGAAAATCTGTGCTGGAGGTGCAGGACTTATAAAGAAAGCGCTGAGGATGGCGGGGTTAACGATACCCCATCACTTACTATATCATGTCATGTATTACTGGGTCAGCACAGTCCTGAGAGGCGTTTGACTTTCCAGGTCCCTGCTTTACTGCTCATCACTCTTGGCCTCAAAATAGTTCACTGATCCTCTTAACTCCTAATGTGCTGTTAATCATGGCTGACTTCTCCTCTCCCCTGTTCACATGACGGTCCTATCACACGTGTCTTATTTCTTTCCAGGTACACGTCAAAGCGCACTTTGATTATGACCCTACGGACGACCCTTATGTCCCATGTAGAGAGCTGGGCCTTTCCTTCCAGAAGGGAGACATCCTCCATATCATCAGCCAAGATGACCCCAACTGGTGGCAGGCGTATAGAGACGGCGATGAAGATAATCAGCCTCTTGCAGGCCTTGTGCCAGGTAACCTACTATTTTCAAAAGCTTGTCAGAGGTTTTGATTGATAGGTGACTGCTGAGACCCCCACTAATGGGTAAAATACAGGGGGCAGAAGCGCTCGGCTTAGAGCTGTGCCCCATGGGTCTGCAAGAGGTGACCAGATTCATACAAAGTCTATGGGCTGTCTATGACTGAGCGCTGAGCTCTTCTGACCTCTTGTTTTACCCATCATTGATGGTCTCAGCATCTGGAGAGCTTTTCACATGTCTCAGTGATACGTTAAGTTTGTGAATATGTTTGGTAATTTTTGGGTAAATTTCACACGGGTGTATTCAGTGTGGGAAACACTCCTCATGACAGCAGGATTTCTCGGACTGAACGCTGCTCCTGTGACTCAAGCTGAATGCGGCTGTACTGAATTGTGCTCATGTAATGCCGTCAGTACAGTCAAGGTCAGGCGGGAACACACAGCATTATAAATCATTGTAATGCTGTGAGTTTGTGTCACAGGAGCAGTGTTCAGTCCAGGAACTACAGTAAGACAGAGAGCATTTCCCGCTCATGTGAAATTGCCCTGAACCTTTTAATGACCAATGATTTACTGTGTTGATGTGGTGTTAAGTACCACATCTTGACGTACGAAGGGTGACACTGGTGACACTGGCATCTAAACCGCCCATGAGACCACGAAAACTGGTGTCAGCGCGGTCCCTGCCTTTGAATCTTTTCGATTGGTCAGTCAGATTTGACTGACCAATTGCAGCGTTCGGCATTGCAGCTTCGATCTCCTCAGTGTGTGTTGAGGAGATTGGGGCTGCACTGTTTAGTTTATCCTGCCCCGATTGCCCTAATTATCATGGTCCCGACCTCCCCGCCCCCAAAATCATTTAGGATGGCAGGATCGATGGGGATCTGAGACCCGGGATCCCTGACGATTAGATGTTTGGGAAGGCACTGGCGCTCACAGTAGTGCTGCAGCCTTCTCACAGCTTACCCTAGGCCATTGATGTCACGTTCATCGGTCACGTGGCCTAGGAGCAGCTCAGCCCCATTGAAGTGAATGAGGCTGAGCGTGATACCAAGCACGGCCACTATACAATGTATGTCGCTGTGCTTGGTGAGCACGGAGAAGACCGCGGCACTCACAGGATCGCCGCTCCTTCTCAAACAGCTGATCTAAGCAGATTATAAGGTGCAGTTTTCTGATACTAACTGTGGCATGTAGAAAACACATTTGATTTCTGTCCTTTTTTATCAGTTTCATGTTACAAATTTATAAATGATTGTGATTTATTTTTATTTTTATTTTTCCAAAGGAAAAAGTTTTCAGCAGCAACGGGAGGCAATGAAGCAGACAATAGAAGAGGATAAGGAGCCGGAAAAGTCGGGTAGGCCTTACCACATCTGATAGTACTGTAATGTACCTGTCATACCTACGTAAAGGAGTGATCACATCTCATCACTGGGCAGTGCCATCACTTTATAATCTGTAGTATTCCGACCCCCTAAACTAGGGGCTAGTTTAGTGCTGCATCCATTTCCCCGAGCCGACTGCAGTTCCTTGGGGAAGGGGAGGCAGCTGTAACGCTGCCCTGTGGCCTCTTTATTCTTCATGTACAGTGAAGTGATTTATTATTTTACGGCCCACCTTTGTCATATGTTTGTTACTCATTATCTTTTAGGACTTGTAAATCATTGAGAACTTAGTTTTCAGAGTCTTTAGTTTAATGTTTGTGGCTGGTTGTGTAGGTTGCTGTACTAATTATTTCGCTATAGTAACGTTTCTTTAACACCATTGTCCTGGGGCAAGATCCAGGCGACCCCTGCAGGAGAAGTATAGTATTACAGCCATTGAAGCGCGTGACCTACATAATTCATGGTCTCTGAAAGGAAGCATACAAAATGTAGTTACCTAGATCAAGCGACCCTGTCCTGCACCAAAAATGTACATGGGTTTTAATGTGAAGCACCGTACGTTTACTGTATTTTACGCTTTATAATGACAAAGATGCACCTAGGTTTTAGAGGAGAAAAAATCAGAAAAAAAATTATTTTTTCATAAGACCCAAAGATCAGACCCCACATCTGACCACATAACAGACCCCCACATCAGACCACAGATCAGATGCTCACATAAGAACAAAAATAACTATGGTAAATGAACTTGCCCCTCTGGATGGCCGCTCTTCCTGTGTTCTCCGCCCCCTGCTCTCCAGCGCTGCACTGTGATCTGATGTCACCGGTCATAGTGTTAGCACTACATCTTGGTGAAAGGCAAGGAGTGGTGAGTACAGTAAGGGCTATCAACGCTTCACTTACTGCTCCCTGTGTCTACTGAATACTAGTGAGTGCTTTCATAATGGAAACACTCATTAGTATTCCTTTTTCATAAGACCCTCTGACATTTTCCCCCACTTTTGAGGGAAAAAAGTTCATCTTATAAAGCAAAAAATGAGATACTTTTTTCCATTTGCCCTCTCACCGCAGGCGACACAATTGCAGGGTGTCGGAGGGTTGTCATGACAGCCAGGAAGCTAACAGTGGCTCGCAGGTCTGTCACCTCAAAAGCAGTATTATAGGATGCCAGTCATCATTACTAACGAGCATAATACTCTGCAGTGTAGAGGTATTGCTGTGTATTTTATGAGTGATCAATCAACCACATGGTTTAGTCCCCTAATGAGACTTAAAGTAGAACTCCCGCAAAAATGTTTATTCTCTGACCTGTTAGATAGGTGCATGATATAATCTGTAGTGAATGTCATTTTCTTATCAGAGGCTGTTATTGAGAGTTTCCACTCTCTTCTTATTGTAGCTGGGTCATGTGACCAACTCCCTGACCTCCAACTGACCCAGGACAGGAAGCCAGTCACTTCTCTATTCATTCCTATGAGACTGAAAGTGAGGCTCCCATAGGAATGCATAGAGAATTAGTCTTCCTGTCCACACATAAGGCGCTGTGTGAGTTGGTGGGTCTAATTCCTAGTCACATGACACAGATAAGAAACTTCAGGATGATATAACTCAAAAATTCAGCTACTGGTAAGAACATGACATTCACTACAGATTACATCATGTACGTTTCTAGCAGGACATGGAAGAATTTTTTTTGCGGGAGTTCTTCTTTAAAAAAAAAAAAACAACAACCCACAAACCCCATGAAAAATGCAAAGAAATGAAAGGAAAAATCTGTTATATAAAAAAATGAATAAAGGAAAAAAAAAGTTACCCATAATTGGTATAGCCACATCTGTAATAACCCAAACAGACCACATGAGAGATGGACTTCTGAGATCTGTTGACATGGGGCAGTGCTGGGTGTGGTGCTGTGCCTGAGGGTTACTGGGACCCAACAGCAGGGGTGTTATTGGGCTGCCGGGTCTGGCTGCCTGCAGGTGCTGTAATGTCTCACTGCACCACATTAGTGTAGGGACCCACCTGAAAGAGACCGCTGCGACTGGGTGAGTAGCTGTATGCATTTGATCATAACTCTTACAAAGTGTGTAACTTCTGCTTGGCTGTAGTAGATCAGTTAGAGGTATGTGGCTTTGGTACCCAGGGCTTAATACACCAGTGTCAGATAATTGGGAGTCTCTGCTCTTCTGGATCTTGTCAGTTTTGTGCTAGGACTCTCAGCTACAGATATTTTGCATTCCTGAATTAATAGATGCCACCTGGACATTTTCTATATATCTCAGGTTACGTAGGATGGTAGATTAAGGCCTCATACAAAGCACTGTACGTCTGGTCCGTATCTGATCTGTATTTTTTGTGGATCGTATGTGGAACTATTCATTTCTATAAGGCCACAAAAATGTAATCCATGTGCTCCGCAAATTGTAGAACACGTCCTATTCTTGTCTGTTTTGCGGACACAAATAGCCATTTGTGTGATAGAGACGGATGAAATTACGGGATGCACATGGCCAGTCTCCATAGTTTTTTGGATCTGTGGTTTTCAGTCCGCAAAAATGCATATGGTTGTGTGCATGAAGCCTAAGGCCTCATGCACACGAACGTATTTTGTTTCCACGTCCGTTCCGTTTTTTTTGGGTTTTTTTGCTGATAGGATGCGGACCCATTCACTTCAACAATGTGCTATCCGCATCAATATGTCCGTTCCATAGCCCCACAAAAAAAAAATATTGTAACAATGGATCCACGGAAACATGGATGCCATACGTTTTTTTTGCGGATCCCCAATTTGCGGACCGCAAAACACATACGGTCGTGTGCATGTAGCCTAAGAGGCAGGCTCTCCAGTTCTATCTTTATAAAGTGGTGCCGTAGCACTAAGTTCTTTCTACTAGTGTCTGCAGTGATTCTAGTCATCCACTTACAACCTCTCTCTTCCTCTACAGGGAAATTGTGGTGTGCGAAGAAAAACAAGAAAAAGAGGAAAAAAATATTATATAATGCTAATAAAAATGATGGTATGTATCCGGGAAGAAGGGGCGTTACCAATACTGGTCAAACAACAGTAGTCACTGATGGTATCTCTCTAGTCATTGGAGGGTCCATGTCTCAAGGGCTCCGTTACAGGGATTATCTCACAACTGAGGTGTCTGAAGGCTGGGGGGCTGGGACCCCCATCATTCAGAAGAACAAGGGATACGTGTTCCCCATTTGAATGGAGTTGGGTTTGAGCATGCACCCTTCAGTGTCTGTGACTGCCCTAGATAGCTCAGACAACCAGACCCACCCATAGGGTATCCTGCATGGGTGCTCGTCTAATTAATGGGACCATGAATGCTATTTGCTTGTCATATGTGTCTTTATATGATGGATGTGTCTATTATTTCACTTATCCTCGGATTCCTCTAGATTACGATAATGAAGAGATCCTGACCTACGAAGAAATGTCTCTCTACCACCAACCTGCAAACAGGAAGCGGCCTATCGTTCTAATAGGGCCACAGAACTGCGGACAGAACGAGCTGCGACTGCGCCTAATGAACAGCGAGGCTGATAGATTTGCTGCCGCCGTGCCTCGTGAGTATTCTGCTCCAAACTGCAGACACAGAAGATGTCCCTTTAATGCAGGTCCCGCAGTCTGCAGGTGTCTCTGCAGATGAGGGGGTTCTGTGGCTGCCAGAGCGCTCCAACACTAAGAATCGGCTGTTCCTGCTTAAAGGGGTTATCCGGTAATTTATGCTGATGACCTACCTTCAGGATAGATCATCAGTATCTCATCAACGGCAGTCCGACACCCAGGACCCCTGCTGATCAGCTGTTAGAAGAAGTTGGGTGCTTAATGAGCGTCGCAGCTTCTTCCTAGGCCACGTGAAATCACCATACATCGGTCACACAACCTAGATACAGGTCAGGTCCATTGAAATGAATAGGGCTGAGCTGCATAGAAGAAACATCTGATTGGTGGAGTAGTTGGGACTCGGACCCCCACCAATCTGATAATGAGGATAGGTCATCATTACCATTTCATGCATGACCCCATTTAACAACAGGAGTTGGGTCACTCCATCTGTTAACCCTTTGATCACAGCCACTCTATAATGGGGACTTCCTCCTAAGAGCGATTGTAGCTGGGGTAGTGATGCTCAGTCATCCCTGGCGACCTATGAAGGACCCCGGGGCTGTCCTGGCTGTAAGCCTGCTGTTTGGGCACACTAGTGTTACCTAGTCATACTGACAGGAGCATGCTAATACATTATAAATGTCAGCAATCCCATAAGGAGATTTTGGAAATGCTATAAAAGTAACAAAAAACAAAAATAATCACAACCTTCCCTAAAAATATTATTTACTGTAACATACATCTTATTGTGCACACATTAAATACAAATATACACATATTAGGTATCCACGCTGATAACCTGAAGAATTTGACGATCAGGTTATTAGTAGAGATGAGCGGGCATGCTCGGCCGAGCGTACTCAGGAGCAATTTTCGAGTAGTAGCGCACGCATTTTATAATCTGTACGCTAATGCATACAAATTACAAGATGCTTACGCATTAGTGTACAGATTATAAGATGCGTACACTACTACTCGAAAATTGCTCCCGAGTACGCTCGGCCGAGCATGCTCGCTCATCTCTAGTTATTAGGTGTGAAATGTGAATGGAATAAAAAAAGACACTAAAAATCTATTCTTTATGTCTGCAGCAAAAAAAGAATACATTCTACAAATGACACTGTCATTTATATGTATCCCCGAACAATGCCAAATAATAACATTTCTCCCGCATAAAACAAGGCCTCAGACAGCCACCCGAGTGGAAAAATAAAAATGTTACGGCGTCTGTAATGCAGAGAGGCAGGCGAAAACGTTAAAAAAAAAAAAATGTTTCTGGTCTTTGAGGCCTTTTCAGGGCCGGTCATTGAGGGGTTAATGATAGGTTATGCCGTTACATAAGGCACTCGTCGGAGAAAGTTCATGGAGTCCTTGATGGTATTGCTGCGTTTCCTCAGTGATGGAAGTGCTGATTTGTGAACTCGTTATCCCAGTTTCTATTACAACATTGATGACTGATTACATGATGATGGTTCCTGAAGGGCGACGCTCCCCCTTCACACAATTTCGTCAGCCCACAAATGGCTACAGCTTATCTGACTTTGCTCCTGCAGCTTGAGCTGTCTGTGCAGCACAATGTGTTTGCTTTATGGCAGTGGCGATGAATGGGAGGTGTCAGGACAATGCCCAGTGACTCTTGAGGCACCACTACACGTGTGGATTTTTGGCAGTCGGATTGCGGGCTGAAAATCCACATTGTTTACAGTAGCAGCAAATGGGATGAGATTTTGGAAACTCCAGCGTGTCAATTTATATGGCCGACTTAACCCTCTGCAATGAAAAGGGTGAAGCCCGATACAAATGCACAGCAAGTGTCAAGACAAAATGCAGACTTTGCCAAGGATCCGCTGTGGTTTTACCTCCTATTATACGATGGTTACGACCACCCTGTAATCCAGCAGTGGTGGTCATGCTTGAGCACTGTAGGAAAAGGCGAAGGCCTATCTGGTGGCCGGGACTTGGGAGTACTCATAAGCCAGCTCCTTTTCGTGTAGTGTGCAAGCACGACCATAACTGCTGGATTGCAGGGTGGTCGTAACCCCAGACTACAAGCAGTGTATAATGTGATGGAAAAATGACTCAAGGAAGCAATATGGAGAATCACAATACATTAGTAAGTGTTTCTCTACATGATAAATGCCATTTACTGAAGTGACACCACCCCTTTAAGATAAACTATGTAGTGTTTCCAGCCCAAGTTCTAAAAACAAATGGGGGTCATTTATCAAACTGGTGTAAAGTAGAACTGGCTTAGTTGCCCATAGCAACCAATCAGATTCCACTTTTTATTTTTGACCGCTACGTTGGCAAATCTGATTGGTTGCTATGGGCAACTAAGCCAGTTCTACTTTACACCAGTTTGATCAATGACCCGCAATATGCATGCATCTAGTAGTCTGAAGGTGGCAGCAAAGGTGGGGATTTTAAAGGGGTTGTCCAGTTTCAAGAGGGCAACTCAAGGGTTCGATCTGTAATGAAGAATAGATGATTATTTACCCGGCAGAGCCCGCACTGCCGCTCTGGTTCTTCCAGGGGGTCTCTGTTTTCCCGGCTGTAACGGTGATGTCAAGTTGACATGTGACCGCTGCAGCCAATCACTGGCCTCTTCAGTGCACTGCTGAGGTATGTAATTGGCTGTAGTGGTCACATGTCGACGTGACGTCACCACTACAGCTGGGAAAACTGGACTCTGCCAGAGGATCAGAGTGGATGTGTCAGGTTAGTGATCCTCTATTTCTATTGAAACTGAACATCTCCTGTAAGGGTGTTGCCTCCTTGAGGAGGGGTCTTGGCTCCTTGCAGTATTCTGTGCTGCTGGAATGTGATTACTGTTGTGTATAGCGCGGGAGGAGTGGAGCAGGTTCACATAGGGCTTTGACGGATTATAACCCGATGTACATTCCTGCTCGCTCTGCGTTTATTAGTCAGGAGCACGCCCTCACATATACCTCCCACTATGAGTGCAGGCGTGGGATTGTGAGCTGGGGTTATAGGGGGTCTCAGGACGGTAAATGATAGAGCTGGTGGGAGTGAATGTCAGTGACAGTGAGTGGGGCAGGGTATTTCTGCCTCTACGCCCTCTCTCTGCCCCCATCTGGTTTTGCAGATCAGTCTCTGAATGGACATGATTTGTAATTCCAGACATAGTGGGATTTGTCTAATGGTAGTCTGCTATCCCAGTCCGCCTTGTAAAAGCGTCCGTGTCATCAAGAAGCAGCATTTGGTGATTTTTTTTTTCCTGCCCTCGCCTTAACCTACCAAGATTTATAGTCCAAAAAAAAGCAAATGACTGTCTGATTTACTAGAGATGAAACCATTCCTGGTTCCTGTACGATTGGAGCCTGACTCCCAGATATCTGTTTTGTCCTTTTGTGTCTAGATACGACTCGAAATAGGCGAGACAATGAAGTGGCGGGCCGCGATTATCACTTTGTCTCCAGACAGACGTTTGAAGCAGACATTGCTTCTGGCAAGTTCATTGAATATGGGGAGCATGAGAAGAACCTCTACGGCACCAGCGTGGACTCCGTGCGACAAGTCATTAATTCTGGCAAGATTTGCCTTCTAACGCTGCACACGCAGGTGAGGTCACTGTCACGTCCACAAAGGGTTTCTGGGTCGAAAACTACAACACTAAATCCATATTATAGGATTTGCCGGTCCAGAATGCAAAGTCCAAAGCCTATCTCTGCTGATACCATCCACACTCTGTAGTTTTTCAAACCTTGAGGTGTATGGTGGCCGTGCTCATGGGGATAGTGATTCTTCAGGACATCATGAGAATAATTACGTTGAAGGGATGGAAACAATAGATTGTATTGAACTGCATGGTAAGCTTGAATCACTGCAGCACTTTACTTCCTCCCTGCTGTAGTTAGGAAGGCAGAAAATGAGATGAAGCCTAAAGGGAATGTATCCTCTATGTTTTGTACTAATTTAATGCCCTAACAGTTTTGCTCGAGCTTTGAGAAAAGGTATTCACAGTTCAGCCCGAGCAGGGTGAGGGAGAAGGCTGGTTTAGCCTCTTATATCTCAGGATCCGTAGCCACTAGAGAGATGCTGCTTTCACGCTTTCTCAATACTATGCACACATTCTTTGATAAATGTCAGCACCAGACACACCCTCAGACCACAAGGAATTAATCACTGGACACTACTTTTCTTTAGAGCAAATCAAGTGGAGCATCCATTTTTTTTCACATCGCAGTCCCAAATAAACTGACATAACACTTTCAAACCTGCACATGTCTAGGGAGATTGTATTTTCTGAAAGTTTAACTCTACAGCCAGCGTGTGGATCATTTTTGACTCCTTCTAGTAGGTACAGATATAAGCAATGGAAAACAATCTAAAAAGCTTTGTATATTACATAAAAACTTGGGGGCGGTAGGCAGATAACGACGCGGGGGCGGTAGGCGGATAACGACGCAGGGGCGGTAGGCGGATAACGACGCAGGGGCGGTAGGCGGATAACGACGCAGGGGCGGTAGGCGGATAACGACGCAGGGGCGGTAGGCGGATAACGACGCAGGGGCGGTAGGCGGATAACGACGCAGGGGCGGTAGGCGGATAACGACGCAGGGGCGGTAGGCGGATAACGACGCAGGGGCGGTAGGCGGATAACGACGCAGGGGCGGTGGGCACTTGGTGAGGTTAGGATGGTGGCTAGCAGCTTTGTCGCTGACTCTGTTTGAAATGACTTGTGGTTTTCTGCCATAAACATAAGAGGTTAAATGTCACGTCGCCGGTATGTGCGGTGCCATCATTATCACTGTGCTTTGTCAGCCCACACGGAGGTTCAGGGAGAGTAATACCACCAACAATGTGTTTCTTCTGAAATTCTTGAAGACTCCCGTGCTTCTAGTAGAACAGCTGCAGACGCCGCAGATATAAACAGCCGACCTGAAGGCTACAGTGGAATGAGTGGGAGCTGCCGCCAGGGACTGCGGCCAGGCCCTGCTCGACGTGTGGGGGGATGTGCCTGCACTATTGTATGTATGTGTCAGCTTCATTACAGATAAGAGGCTGTCAGCTCATACGTGATGTGTGATAGCGGTAACCACTTCACCCATACATTCTCCTTAGTCGTAGATTTCCACATAGATTCAGATTGGGATTTATCAAAATCAAACGACTATTTGTCTGTCCCCTCTGATTGTCTTAAGATTGACTATAATAATGTCTCTAAGAGTAGATCCAAGGGTGTACATTTACTCTTCTCCACAGACTGTGTCTGGTATTGCAGCTCAGCGGTTTACCTGAATAAAACTGAGCTGCAATACCTCACACCGCCTAGGGATACGAGTGGCGCTGTTTCTAGAGTAAGCTCCTTCAGCTTATTTGGGGGTTGCCTGTTTTTAGGTATAGTATAGTGAAGACCACCACACGTGACACGCTGTCAGTAGGTGATCCCGTATCTGTTCTGACATATGTGATTGCTCTTCTCCCCAATTCAGGCTCTTAAAACGCTGCGCAACTCAGATTTAAAGCCGTACATCATATTCATCGCTCCACCTTCTCAAGAGAGGCTGCGTGCACTGCTGGCAAAAGAAGGTAGAAATCCAAAGGTAAGTAGTCGTCTGTGGTATGGATGACTGTGTGTAGTGAAACCGCACACTGCTCCCTATATTATACTGCTATCTGTGTGTTTTACCACAAAGTACTGGTAAGTTCCTAGCCGAGATTCTGATGTCTTCTGGATCTCTGTACAACACAATATGAACTGGAAGTGAATGGGAGTTATGGAAATGGCATAGCAGAGCCCACTCAGCTATTTCCATAGCTCTGCCCCTCTCTAGTCACCGCATCCAGCAGGACAGGGTTGGGGGATCCTCGTTTTAGACATAGGTGTGGGTCCTGCAGGTTGGGAACCACATGCATGGTTCTAGATATCAATGATGTATCCTTAGGACAGGTCATACACATCAGGCCGGTGAGGAGTCCACACCTGGTACACTCAAGTCTACAACAGTTGAGCTGTAGTACGCTGGCGCGGCCGCTACACAGTGGACGGAGGCTTCTGCTTTCCGCTCCATCTCTGTTATTTCCAGTACTGAGAAGAGCTGAGGAGTTGCCCATCCTAAGCATAGTTCTTCGGTACTTTAAAGGGGTTCTCCGGGAATTAAGAAAATGAAAATACTTAAATGTTACTTTATAATAAATATATTCCCAAATACCTTTCATTGGTTATAATGGCTCGTTTTGTCTATGGAGTAAACGACAGGAGAAACAAAATGGCCGCTGTCCTATTAGTACACACAAAACCTGTCCTAATCACACAGCAGGACAAGTTACTTCACAACACTGAGGTAAAGAGCTGCCTCATCCTCCTCTCTGCTCTGTGAGAATGGAAATGATGAGAAGGCATGAAGTACTTAGAGGAGGTGGTGTGTGTAACGCGCAGCAGCTCTTGTCTGCAGTCTCCATTACCACAGTCCGTCCTCTCTGTACTTCATGTCTCCTCATGAACTCCATTCCTACAGAGATTCAGCTGAAGATCTTATCATCTGCCTTCAGGATCATAATCCGTGACAAGTAGAGCAGAGCAGAGGATGAGGCAGCTCTTTACCTCAGTGTTGTGAAGTAACTTGACCTCCTGTGTGATTAGGACAGGTTCTGTGTGTACTAATAGGACAGCGGCCATTTTGTTTCTCCTAATCATTGCACCTAGACAAAACGAGCCATTATAACTAATGAAAGGTATTTGGGAAAATATTTATAATAAAGTAATATTTAAAGGGGTTCTGCAGGTTTTAATATCTGATGATCTATCCTCTGGATAGATCATCAGTATCTGATCGGCGGGGGCCCCGGGTGTCGGGCCGCTGCCGATTAGATACTGATGATCTATCCAGAGGTCTCTGTTCACATGAATGGAGCTTAGCCCCGCCCAGGCCAGTGATACTAGTCGTGACGTCACTGGCCTGCGGGTAAACACTGAGAAGGCCGCGGCGCTCCTGTAGCGCCGCTGCCTTCTCAAACAGCTGATCGGCGGGGGCCCCGGGTGTCGGGCCGCCGCCGATCAGATACTGATGATCTATCCAGAGGATAGATCATCAGATATTAAAACCTGCAGAACCCCTTTTAAGTATTTTCATTTTCTTAATTCCCGGAGAACCCCTTTAAGGGAGATCATCACCTGAGACATTTATGGCATGTTGAGAGTATATGTCAGAAACATCTGATGGTTTCAGTTCCACCTCCAGGACTCCTGTCAGGAGGACATTGGTCTCCTTCTCCCCCATTCACACTCCAGCAAGTGTCATTGTAGTTTGTAGAGTTGCTGAAATGGCCATTACGTTATTACTCCCACAATGTTCGCCTGATAAGGGACCTCTCGCCCACATGATCTATATGTAAAGCGTATGACCTGACGATGATGGTCGGTAACATTTCTTCTGGTTTCCCGTGCAGCCTGAGGAGCTCCGAGACATCATAGAGAAAGCCAGAGAAATGGAGCAGAACAACGGGCACTACTTTGACATGGCCATCGTCAACACTGACCTGGACAAGGCCTATCAGGAACTGCTCCGACTAATCAACAAGCTGGACACGGAGCCTCAGTGGGTCCCCTCCTCCTGGTTACGGTGAACGGAGCAACCCACCCCGGGACAGTCACGGTCGGAGAACCAGTTTAGTTCTGTTTTTGCAACGTATGTTTGAGTTATTCTAGAAGGTGGCCAGAAGACGTGGCCCAATGTAGAAGCAACCCATTCAGGTTTAGTCTAGACCGAGCAAACTGCGCCGGCTGACATACCAGCTCGGAATGGCGGTCCATGCCAGGGTAATGCGGGACAGTGCGTGATGTCAGCGTGGAGCACAACCTTGTAGACCTGACCCCTCCCGGGAAAGGAGGACATGTTTACAGACCCTCATTAACCTTCTTGTGGTAGAGAGTGACGGAGTTAACCCTTTAATTAACCAGGCATTCTTTTCCGTTCTCACCATTAGGCAGCTGTCTTACCACCCACAGATTAGCCGTCAGCGGTGGCTCCTGTAATGTATGTATAAAGGATGCTCCAGAAAGAGAGAAACACTGGGAAAGTCTCCTACGTAACTGGATGTACAGATAAGAGATTGTGTTTTAGCAATATACTTTCATACACCCCCTCCCCCCCCCCAGCACACATCACACACCGGAGGGCGCAGATTGCGGCGCTGTTTTTTTAACCAAGAGAAGTTAGTTTTTAACGGTCGAGGACTTTACCACATTCCATTTTATAGTCGCACCCGATGCCAGCAGCGATTCCTGTTTTACAAGTTGCAATGAATGTAAAGCTGTGCGTTTCTCTAAATAAACTTGGGCTACAGTTTCACCTCCTCCTTCCATGTTGTCCTCTCGTCCAGAAGCCGTGCATCAGTTCAGTAGCCTCCGGCCTGTGTGCGGACGGTGAGGGCCTGAGGTACGCCATACTTCGCCCATACCTGTCCAGTTTTTTAGGTTTTACATTGACCGTGCATATCAACCCTCTGGGTGAATTTGGGTTTTCACATTTTCTCCACTTTTTTTTTTTTTTTTAATTTCCAGTTCCTGTGATTGCGATGAAAACCTCCAAGCGTAAATCCTGAGCGGATGTTTGGAGCTTCTCTTTTTTAATAAGGAGTTCTGTTCTTCAACGTTGGCAGCTTTGAGGGCATGACTCCAGCTTTCTCTGAGCAGTTCATACCAGGCCATGTTCCATGCTTTACACTCCAGCTCTGCTTAGATTATCAGATTCTTCTTGGGAGGGGGAGTCTTAGAGATAAGTGTTTTAAAGGGGTTTTCCCATCACTATATTCACCTGGAGGGTCCGACCTCCTGGAAATGAAGGGGCCTAGGATTTAGCAGGGCAGTGGCTCACCACATTCGCTTGACAGGGGCCCTGCTGTGCGGGGAAAACAGCTTATGGGGCCACAGTGCAGATTAATTCTTAGGATTGGTGGGCGTCAAAGGGGTCCGGACCCTCATGATCGTAAAGTGACATCACCTCATAAGATGGTACCACCATGTTAATTATGAATGGTAAATGTTAAAGGGGATGTCCCACCTCCATTGGTTGGGCTTAAGGAAACGGCCGGCGCTTCCCTTTTCCGTGGACGGAGGCAGCGTAGCTTGTGCTGATACTCTACATAGCTGCCATCCTGTTTCCGTGAGCTAAGGTAGTTGGGGCAGTGGAAACAGCAAGATAGGACAACCCCTTTAAGGCATTTACTTAATATGGTGTCCACTTCATGGCTCCCAGAACCAGAGAAATCTGAGATTTCGGAAAAATGATCATTGGGTTATACTTCTGGTCACTAATCCGATTGAAGAGTGTAACGCTCGGCGTCGGCCAGTCTTAAAGGGGACAGTACATTGCCTTTATCATGTAGGGGATAAAGATTACAGGGGTCATATGACATTGAAAAAAATGGCTGCTTTCTTCTGGATTCTTGTCTATGGGTTTTACTTCAGACCTGTGCATTTAAACAGGGCTGAGCTGCAGTACCAGAAATGCCCATGGACAAGGGTGGCGCTGTTTGTGTGTGGGGGAGGGACCTTTCTTTCGTCAGTACATTTACTAATGTGTATCTACGCTTCAGACACGGGATGTGATGAATAGATGGACGCCGACAGACTTTATGTATTATAAAATGTTCAGTATTAGACTAATTGGTCGTTATGTAAATGGGTTTTCCAGGATTTAGATAGGTCGTTAATATTAGATCAGTGGGGGGCTGACACCCCCACCCATGCCGGAAACTATGCAGTGGACAGAAAGCTCCATCTACTGTGTAGGTTTTGGAGCCGGGCTATTGCATTATCAGCTTCCACTCTGCAGTACCCCTACATGGCCACTACACAGCTGATGGCGCCTTATGCCTCTGGCCGCTGTATAGTTGCATATTGGTGGGGCCGTTCATTGAGTTACTCCCTACCGATCTGATATCAGGACATCAGTATATCTAAGTCCTGGAAATCCCCTTTAACTGTACAAATATATATATAATAGCCAGTTATACGATAGGTGTGGCCTCTACTGTATATGTTTGCGCTGCTATGGGATACGTTGATAGACTTAGGTAGGTAGGCACAGATTATAATGAAGGATATGTGTATATGAAGGTCATCGGTTATATTATTTAGGGGAGGGGGTGGCTTGGACAGCTTGAATACATAACATTTCAGACTGTATTATAACAGTTGCATTTACTATTCTGCAGAGCTGAAATCTCCCAGGATTCTCGCTGGAGCAGTTTTTGTACAGAGCAATGTCTGGTGATTTGCATTTTTTTACCCCAGACAATGTACAATAATTTAATATGTATCTTGGGACCTCGGCACAAGCTCATAGATTGCTTCTAATTAACCAGCTGAATTGTGAATGCAGCTCTGGAGCATAATTCAGACTGTAAAGGTTTATGTATGCATTCTAAAATGGTGTTCTGTGGTGAGCATTTGAGCAAGGGGTTAACTAAAACATCATATAGTACATGATGATCTCTTTCTAACAAAGCTAGAACCAGCCCTGTACCTCACATGGATCCAGAGATCTCCTCATTCATTGCTCTGCTAGATTTATATCAAGCTGACAGCTCAGGGGGCGTGTCCTTTCTCAGGGAGAGTATCCTTTCTGCAGCAACTCTCTCTTTATTAACGGTCACAGCTTCTAGCAGTTGAAGATTTAGGCTCCATTCACACGTCCGTATTTTTCTTTTCAAGATGTTAGGTCCGTTTTTTTGCGGATCCGTGTTAACGCAAAAACCTTCCGTTTTTACAAATTGTGCATCCGTTCCGTTTTTCCGCAAAAAAAAAAAAAAAAGGAAGGAGGAACATATGTTGGTAGGGTATTTCTATCGATTTCCTGGAAACGGATCCGCAATTGCGGATGATAGGCGGATGACCTATTGATGCATTCCGCATATCATCCGCATTTTTTGCGGACCCATTGACTATAATGGGACCACGGACCGCATATGCGGACAAAAGTAGGACAAACTCTATCTTATTTGCGGATCTGCATAACGGAACGGAACAACGGATGCAGACAGTATATGCAGTACTGTCCGCATTTTTTCAGGACCCATTGAAATGAATGGATCCGCATCCTATCCGCATGATTTGCAGATCGGATCAGAAAAGAAAAACACGTGTGAATGGACCCTTATACTGAGCTTGTGCAGCCACCTCTGTGAGGTACATAGAGCAGTAAGAGGCAGAACAAACAGCAGGTGGCGCTATACAGATATATTTTATTGAATAGCTCAGGGGCTATGCTACATTTTTAATTACATGAAATTACAAAAGTATTCAGATCCAGATGCTGATTTTTTATTTTTTTACCCCTTTAACTGGAGCGGAACCATAAAGACCAAATCATATAACCATTGTGGACATATTAACGTATAGCAAGTGAGTGGTTATGTGGAAAGTGAGAAAAAGCGCTGTTAAGATGATTTTCTGCAGGTAGATGCTCAAAGACCCGTCCACTCTCCTGACCTATCTGTTTTAGTAAGTGTTTATACATTTTAGAACTCTTGTTGTTCCTCAGTTACTCATCCTGGAAGTGTATGACTAAATTGACAATCACCATTCTCCTTGTCAATGATGTGCCTCCCTACACAGGCAGATAATGGACAATCAGTGTGGGGACAATCCTTGGTAATTATTCCATTCATTATCAGGAGGAATAACAGAGGGATGGCACAACTGAAAGCTCTAAGAAAAGCTCCACGATTGCTACTTTGTGGCGAATTCAAGAATCTAGTGAAGCATCCGTGTCAGGAGCGGTGGACAGGGGTCTTAGATTAGATAAAGTTGAAGCCTGTGGCTGAGATTTCTTAAAATGACACCCACTTTGCTGCCAACACACATCAATGGAGGCAAATTGGCAGCGTATCCGTCTCATATGGCGCTGTGACAACACTGGACCCCTGGGGTACACGGGGTCTGCAGTCACGTCAGTACTGCACTATGGGAATGTGATTGTGATGCAGGTGTCATTGCAGGTTTTGGTAAATTACTTGGGGGGCGTTCCCAAAAACTCTACGAATAGCGTATACCACTGTTTTTGAAAGGCGCTGCATGCCCTTAAAAACACATTTTTTAACCGCACTGTATTTATGGGGTTTCATAAACTTCTATTAAAGGGGTTTTCCAAGTGTTTAATAGGCATGAGCTATCCTCAGGACAGGTCATGAGTATGAGAGGAACACCCGGGACCCTCACGATCAGCTGTTGGAAGAAGCTGCATCAATCCTTGCAGCTTACCAAGCACAGCGCCATCTATTGGTTAGTGGCTGTGCTTGGTTTTAGTGGTCGCTCCCATTCACTTGAATAGATCTGAACTGTGCCTAGGCCATGAGTCTGATGACGTCAGTGGCTTAAGAAGAGGCTGCAGCGCTCACCGGAGCACCATGGTCTCTTCAAACAGCTGATCAGCAGGGGTGCCGGGAGATAGATCCCTACTGATCAGATACTAATTACATATCCAGGGGATAAGTCATGGGTATTAAACCCCTTTAAGTGCAGTTTACCTTGTGACCTTGCACCACGACCACCCATGTACACAGGCTCAAAAAGGGATGAGCGAATTCAAGGAAGTTCGGGTTCGCTGGGTTCGGCCGAACTTCAGGTCAAAGTTCGTTTCGGGACCCAAACTTGACCCAAACTTCATCCCGAACCCCATTCAAATCAATGGGGACCCGAACTTCCCTTTATTATTTTCCGTTATAACGTGGTTATAACAGAAAATAATAGCATTCTTAAGGCAGAATGCTAAATAAAATGGCCTTCTAGGGGTTAAAAATAGTAAAAAAAACCTCATCATGTCCACTTGATCGCGCAGCCGGTGTCTTCCTCCTCCTTCTTTCTTCTTTTCCTCCTTTGCAGGTCCTGAAAGAAGAAGGAAGACACCGGCTGCGCGATCAAGTGGACATGATGAGGTTTTTTTACTATTTTTAACCCCTAGAAGGCCATTTTATTTTGCATTCTGCCTTAAGAATGCTATTATTTTTCGTTATAACCACGTTATAACAGAAAATAATAAAATTACCCAAACACCGAACCCGAACTTTTGTGAAAAAGGCCGGGTTCAGGTCCGGGTACCCGAACTCGCAAAGTTTGGTACGAACCCGAACTTTGCGGTTCGGGTTCACTCAACCCTACTTACTATATAGACAATACATGATGTTATATAGTGTTTTCCTGACAGATCCTGATTCCAGGTGTAAATGTTAGTAGATGTGTCTGGGCCGATGCCCTAGCCTGGTCCCTGCCACTCCCAAGTGGCGAGGACGGTGTGAAAACGCCTATGCGACAAAATATTGGGCGTCTTGCTACATTTTGATGCCAAGAATTCCCATAGGGCTGATAGTAATTGCCTTTTTTTTCCTGAGAGGATCCTCCCCAAAAACCACATGGAAGTATATAGGGGGTCATTTATTAAGACCAGCGTTTTAGAAACTGGACAAGGGGTTCCTTGCGCTAGTGGTGGATCTGCCTGGCGCCTCTATATAACTTTGGCGCATCCAGCACTGGTCTATATGTAAGACAGCTTCCTTGCTGCCTTAAATTTAGACCGTTTTCTACGCCTATAACAGACGTAGAACATGATAAATGAGATGGGCCTGACTTTACCCACGCCACGCCCCCATTTTAGCCCTGGCGTGAGCGTGGAAAAGTCGTAGATTGTGGCACAAAGGTTATTTGCGACAGATATACGCCAGAAACCCCCATAGTGTCTATGTTTGGATTACCTTCCCACGCCTGGGTCGTATTCTTTGCTTTCCGCTTTCTGGGGCAGGGAGACACTGGATAATGAGAATTAGTACTTACACTGAATACTAGTCGTGGGGGTCATTCATCAACTGGTTGACTCTGAAGACAGGGGGGGGGATTTATGAAAACTCAGTTACTTAGAGAACTGTCATCTCTCATTTCTTCTGATGCTGAGCACAATTGTGGGGTTTGTACGGGAATATTTGTTAAAAAGGCGCCCTCCTAAATTGAATATTATATTTGCACACACAAATAATTGAAAAAACGTTCTGTATATTACTTTCACATCTTGTGGCGCCCCCTGGTGTTCACACACAGCTGGTAGCTCAGTCCAACTTCTCAGTTCTTCTTGTTCTTTAAAGGTGAAAAACTGCATTTAGAATTTTGTTTTTTTTACAGTCTTTCACATTTTTAAAGCTTTTTTTTTTTTATTGCGTTTATTTCAACTCGTATAGAGGAACCTATGGAAAAAAACACCAGAAAAACCTACAACATGCCAAATACCCAGGATTAAATAAAGTTTTGTGTGTAGTGTATTTTATAATGCGCTATAGACTTTTTTTTGTACAGATTCTACTTTAAAATTGCTTCAATGCTGTGTAAATAGCAAAAAATAAAATAGGGAAGATTTATGTACCCCTCCGTGCCGGACTGTATGTGCACAAATTGTCGGAAATTTTGGGCAAGCCCTGGATTTCAGATTGAGACGTGCGCCTCTTAAAGGGGTTAACTGGGCTTTTACTATTGATGACCTATCCTCAGATCGTGGGGGTCAAACACCCGGGATCCACCGATTAAAGAACTCCCGCAAAAAATTTTATTCCATGTCCTGCTAGAAATGTACATGATGTAATCTGTAGTGAGTGTCATTTTCTTACCAGTAGCTGAATTTTTGACTTATATCATCCTGAAGTTTCTTATCTGTGTCATGTGACTAGGAATTAGACCCACCAACTCACACAGCACCTTATGTGTGGACAGGAAGTCTAATTTTCTATGTATTCCTATGAGAGCCTCACTTTCAGTCTCATAGGAATGAATAGAGAAGTGACTGGCTTCCTGTCCTGGGTCAGTTGGAGGTCAGGGAGTTGGTCACATGACCCAGCTACAATAAGAAGAGAGTGGAAACTCTCAATTACAGCTTCTGATAAGAAAATGACATTCACTACAGATTATATCATGAACCTTTCTAACAGGTCAGAGAATAAAAATTTTTGCGGGAGTTCTTTAACTGTATGAGTGCACAGTGCTGCTTCCCTTCCCGGGAAGAGAGACGACACGGCTCGTGAAGTTTTCTGATACAGTTGATCGGCGGGGGTGCTGGTTGTCGGACCTCCACCCATCTGATATTGATGACCCCTATCCTGAGGATAGGCCAACTGTATGAAAATCCTGGAAAACCCCTTTAAAGTGTGATGTTCTAAGAGGCAATTAAAAGAACACCAGGGGGCGCCGTAACACTTGTGTGGGAGCATGTTATAAGAAAGAGGAACTGTTCTGTTTCACGTGATGTAATATTTAATGACTGGACGACCCATTGATTTCTTGTCATACATTGGAAACTAAACAGGTACCAGAAAGAGAATGTGGAGCCTTAATGATTTTCTACCACTCATGTATCTGCACTGTGTATGGATGAGATGTCACACGCTGCACACCTCTGTATAAATGTAAGATTCTGTCCTAGACGATGAATAAAATCACGGTTGTACGTCTGAGTTCTTCTTTCACGTGGAGCACAGCCTCTCTTCACCTCGTCTCCATGCCTCCTGATACTGCCCGATTGCTGCTGCGTGTTTATACATTTTCAGGAGGCGTAACAGAGGAACAGCACAAGGCAGAGTTGTGATGAAAGGTGAGCTACTTTTGAATCCACTTCTGGCTTTGCAAGACATAAGTGTGGGGGTCGTTCTTGCACACTATAGGAAAAAGCACTAGCCTATGTAAGCTCCCACGGTCCCGGCCACCAGAGAGGCTGATGCTTTTTTCTATAGTGTAAGCACGACCACCACTGACTGATTTCAGGGTGGTCATAACCATGGAAACGAGCAGTGTATAATGTGATAGAAAAATGAATGCAGCCAGCAAAGGAAGCAATATGGACAAACACAATACATTAGTAAGTGCCTTGTATTAACTTTCTCCACATGATAAATGCCACTTACTGAAGTGAGACAACCCCTTTAAGATGGATTTCTGACAAATTTAGGAGCTTTATCCATTTTTGCCCTTAAAGGGGTATTCCCACCTTACAAATGTAGTTTGTATAGTTAGATATAGCCATACCAATATTATTACTAATAGAATGTATTTATATAAAATGTACCGTTTAGAAGATTTGCCTATTTGTATTTCCATTGTCCCACACACATCAGTCAGGCCGTTGCCCCTAGTTACGACCACCGTGGCCATGTAGTAGTGGTAACCTGCTTGCTCCTGTTTAAACCCGCTCTAAGGTAACTGCTGTATTGTGAACGCACATGGCATGAGGAGACATCTTGGGGTACTTTTAATCTGCGTTTTGGATGCTACCAGTCCAAAACGCGGACGTTATAAACGGATCCTGCTCCATAGAGATGAATTGATCTTGGAACAGGATCCGTTTCTCCGTGTTTTAAAAGCGCAGACAAAAAGATGCAACCAATACAAGGGAGACTGTGTGCAGGTAAAAACTGAGGAGAACACTTGCAGGACCACCACAGCCCCTGAATGTCAGGGTAGCGGGAAGTCATTCCTGACCTATTCTGAGGATAGGCCCTCAATACATGTATTTCAGACATATTCATCATTGTACACCAAGAGCTCTGCTATGTTCTGATCTACATTGGGGATCATTTACTAAAACTCCTTAGGCCACTTTTGTCGTGAAAAAGTCTTAAAACCCTGGTAGATTTCAGTCTAGACGCACGGACTGCCGGAGGTTGTATAGTTAGATATAGCCATACCAATATTATTACTAATAGAATGTATTTATATAAAATGTACCGTTTTGAAGATTTCCCTATTTGTATATCCATTGTCCCACACACATCAGTCAGGCCGTTGCCCCTGGTTACGGCCACCGCGGCCATGTAGTAGTGGTGGTCAGCTTGCTCTTGTTCTAACCTGCTCTGAGGTAACTGCTGTATTGTGAACGCACATTACATGAACATGCGGAGACACATCTTAGGGTTGTAGCATTTTTGTCTGCACTTCCAAAACACAGAGAAACGGATCCTGTTCCAAGATCAATTCATCTCTATGGAGCAGGATCCGCTTATAAAGCCTGCATTTTGGATGGATCCTGACCATTGTGTTTTGGACTGGTAGCGTCCAAAGTGCAGATGTGAAAGTACCCTAAGATGTGTCTCCACATGCTCATGTAATGTGCGTTCACAATACAGCAATTACCTCAGAGCGGGTTTGAAAAGGAGCAAGCTGGCCGCCACCACTAGTACACAGCTGCGGTGGTTGTAACCAGGGGCAACGGCCTGACTGATGTGTGGGACAATGGATATACAAATAGGAAAATCTTCTAAACGGTACATTTTATATAAATACTTTCTATTAGTAATAATACTGGTATGGCTATATCTAACTATACAAACTACATTTGTGAGATGGGAATACCCCTTTAAGGGCTCTTTCACACGAGCGTGTCCCTTGTGGGAATCAAGCTCCAGACTGCATGATCTCTCACACGGAGTGTGAGGACACGCTCGTGTGAAAGATCCCTAAAAATTGTGCAAAATCCTTTCAGGTGGCATAGTCACAGAGCACAACCCGATCTCTGGTTTATGGAGACTGCATGTTTGAATCCCTTTTTCCATCATGGAGACGGTGAGTCTGGCGGGCAATGAATACAATAAGACCAGGTTACTGTACACGACTGCACTTTTACTGTAGGGACAATAGCACAATAACTTAATGTTCACACAGGCTTCACCACATCTTAGGGAGGGCTGAGAGAATGGTGTATTGGGTTAATTCTGCATCTAACATTGTACTGAAGGGCATGGCTGCTCCCAGTGCCACGTATGACGGGTGGGATGAAGGTGGCACCAAGCATCTTACAGTTACAACCCCCGGGACTGAGGTCATTGATATTATACAGTGTATGTTCTGTTCCAACCAGCCTAGTCGAACAGCAGGTCTTCATCTCGATCTTCAGCCAGGAGGTTGGCCGGCTCCGAGCCCCTGGAGTTATCCCACTGCGCACGCTCCTTCTCTGCCTTTTCTTTGATAATTTTCTTCTTCTCTTGAATCTTTTTCAATCTAAAAGAAAATAGAAAATCCCTAATTATTTCATGTGAACGTTACTTTACCTAACAAGCATATAATTCTTGTTTCAGCATTGTGTCTTCTTCCTAGGCCGGTCAGTTCTGTTCCTAGCACCCAGACTTGAAGTTTCTAGTCATCTGTAGCTTTTCCTCTTAAAGGGGTTGTCTGCTTTTCTTTTTTTATAATGATGACCTATCCTCAAGGTAGGTCATCAATATCAGATTGGTTGGGGGCCTGACTCCCAGTACCGCCACCGATCAGCTGTCTGAAGAGAGCGCAGCGCTCATACTGTTTACCTGCTCGCCATGGCAACGGTGAGCAGTGTAATTACATCTCAGCCGTCCCATTCACTTCTATGGGATGGCTCCTTCCTGTTCAAGTGAATAAGAAAGAGCTATCCCATTGAAATGAATGGGATGGCTAAGATGCATTTACAGCTGCTCACCACTGCAGTTGCAACAGGGAGCAGGTAAACGGTGAAGAGAAGGCTGCACTCGTACTAGCACTGCTTTCTCTTCCAACAGTTGATCGGCAGGGGTGCCGGGAGTTGCCCCCCTTTCGATTTGATATTGATGATAGGTAATCAATATTAATAAAAAAAAAAAAAAAAAAAAAGCGGATAACCCCTTCCGTCTCATTCACTTGAGTTGCAGAGAGCTGAATTACCCGGCACATATACTACCACATGGATGGCACTGTGCCTTCTAAACCATGAAGGGATGAAGCACTTGCTCAGGCACATGATATGTCATTCAGTGGTGGTGGTGTCGGATCCCTACCATTCTGATATTGGTGGCCTATTCTCATCACAGAAAAGCCCTTTAAAAACAGAAGCAGAACTAGGGTGCAATGGTATCAATACCTGCATGTCTTAACAGTAGTAGCGTGGCTGTATATTGGAAGGTATGAATGTGACCTTTCATTTCACTGTGTGAACAATCCCACCGACGAGAGAGGCTAAACTGGCTGATCGGGGAGTCTCCACTCCCTGCAGCTTGCACAGAACATGTCGTTTCAGACAATATTTTCCATCTCGGCAGATCAGTTTTGGGAGAAGTAAGCCGTCAACCATTGTTAGATGGTCGGTTGAAATGTGACCTAAGAGAGGTCTTCATGTGAGATCGACAGCAATAATGTGCAGAAAAGTCATGGTTACCTGTAGAACTCTTCTCTTTCACGCTCATCGAGTTCAGTAATGATATAGGACAAGGTACGCTCAATTTTAGGTATAATGACTGGGGAGAGAAGACAAAGAAAGAATGTCATTGACGGCACTGGCCAAACCCATCTCTTCCTGGTCAACAAAGCGTTTCACTGTATGAATATTCTCCTAGGCCATCTTCATATATTCTGAGCTCTGTCAGGATTTAGGACCAGATTCCATGCCTATTAATACTGACAATGAAAAGTAATGGGGTAATTAGTAATCCACCCACATGGTATAGTGTATGGAGAAAGATCTGGGCAAGGGTATGAGTGGAGAAAATGCAAGGCATGCTGTGGGGTAAGTATAATGTATACAAAGGGTCCGGGCCTTGGGGGGGGGGGGGGGATGTTTTATACTTTGGATAAACCCTTTAAAGAAGAACTCCCACAAAATATTTTATTATCTGACCTGTTAGAAAGGTGCATGATATAATCTGTAATGAATGCAATCTTCTTATCAAGGACTCTAATTGTGAGTAATAACCTCTCTTCTTATTGTAGCTGGGTCATGTGACCAACACCCTGACCTCCAACTGACCCAGGACAGGAAGCCAGTCACTTCTCTATTCGTTCCTATGAGACTGAAAGTGAGGCTCTCATAGGAATACATAGAGAATTACACTTCCTGTCCACACAAGTCTCTGTGTGAGTTGGTGGGTCTAATTCCTAGTCACATGACACAGATAAGAAACTTCAGGATTATATAAGTCAAAAATACAGACACTGGTAAGAAAATGACATTCACTACAGATTAAATCATGCACATTTCTAGCAAGACATGGGATAAAAATTTTTGCGGGAGTTCTTTAACCACCCATGGCAGAGAACTGAACTTGTAAAGCTGACAGCTTCCTTTTTCACCATTGGACTCCACTGTATCTGCATCCTGAGGATACAAATACAGTAGAAATCAGACCAGGCAGGGGTCTGGACAACTGGCAGACTCAGTACGATGCCAGCTGAGTATCCCTGCTCTACAGTAACCTCCTAGGTATTCAATAATGAGTAATACATCTTTTATGCAAAAAAAAAAAAAAAATATATATATATAGTTTTAGATTTCCTTACCATGTTCTATGGCGTTAACGCGTCTGTTTGTGATTTTAATGGCTTCATCCAAAGTGACAAAGGAAGTCTGTAGTACAAGAGGGAAAAAAAAGTTGGTTAGTCGCCTTGAAGAGGACCTGTCACCTGCTGGGACTTTTAAATTCCCGTATCCCCCTAACTTGGCTCCAGTGAATATTCTGGTGGAATTTATTCCCTGTCCCATCCCCAGAATATTAGGGACCATTAAGTAAAAGTGGATGTGTATAGCCAAGGGGGACTGAATTTTAGTACTCAGACAGTTCTTGCTGATTGGACAGCACCTAAACAGTGAAGGTCACTCCCCCTTGAGCACTGGTGACCACCCCCTTGGCTATGCAAAACCACATTTGCACGGCTGCTTCAGGAACCATGGGAGGAAGACGCAGTGGAGCGGCGCCAAATGAGGGAAATTCAGTGATGTAAAGTTTTAGCAGGTGACAGGTTTACCAGTTTATAGAAAAGTTCACTGACAGTAATATATTAGTTTGCTGTCAGTGAATGAGCCTGTTCTCGACTAGCAGGCAGATGGGTACAGCTGCTGCTAATGTACTTAAAGGGTTTTTCCAAGGTTTTTTAAAATTAAAAAAAAGTCAAAGACCGGGGGCTGTATAAAAAAAACAAACAAAAACGTACCTTTTAAAATGTCCTTCCGATCCTCACTGGGACTGCAGTGGTCACATGCTGTTTATCCTTCATGTGATTGCTGCAGCCAATCACTGGCTTCAACAGTCACATGACGTTCATGCACATGTGAACACTGCAGGCCAAGCAAGGATCAGAATAGTGGGACATTTTAAAAAGTAAGTTTTTTTTTTCTTTGCTTTCTACAACCCCCTGCTCCTTGTCAGTTTTTAACTCTCAAAGCACACAGAGACTGCTGTAAGCACAAGACTTTATTAACTAGCTATTTTTCTATCCAGGCACGCAAGGGGCGGCTTGTAATTTCTTGTTATGGCTGAAATAACTTGTATTTCTTACCCTATCTCTATATCTGCTCATGCAGCTGACAACGGCAGGGAGGAAGTAAAGGGCTGCTGTAATCGAAGTCTCCTCCTACTCTGCCTTATATTGAAATGAATGTTTGGCGTGGCAGTGAGTATTGCTAATAAACCACTATTTATAGAATACAGACTTAAAATGTACCCGACTATGACTATACATTACATCAAATGGTTGTAAAATTATTTCGTTGCTGTGGTCTCTAGTGTATTAAATGGGAACAGGTTACATTATATTTAATACATCTGTCACGTTAAAGCGGTATTCCTGTCTTATAAAGTAAGGGCTAGGTTATGCCATCACTTTATGAGCAGTGTGGGTGTGACCCCAGAGAAGAAAGGGGTTGCATCCTCTACCAAGTTATCCATGCGCAGTGGCGCCCAAGCCATCTGGTTGCCCCATTCACCTAAACTAAGTAGTTCTACACATCATATATTTGTGTAGCACTGTGTAGAGAATAATATCCAGCACTGAGGTCCCTTATTTCTCAGGGAGGTTCGAACCTCAAGACATACAGCAATGCCATAACCTAGCAGTGTGCCATCACTTGGAAGTGATATCAGAAGATGCTGTTCGGTAAATGTCCCATATACCTCTGAATGTAGATAGAAGAACATAGATAGAAGAACATAAAGACTAAGGATCCAGACCAGACTATACCTGCAATGAGGCCAGTTCTACCAGCAGCTCCACAGCCTTTGCATAGTTCCTCTTCAGTTTAGCGAGCTGTTCTCCTCCTCTCGCAAGACCCGTTAATTCATAACCTGAGGATACGGATACAATGGAGGTTGGAGAGGAGATGCATGTGTACAAGGAGAGACTTAGGAGGGTATAAGAGAGAATCACTCATACTCACTATCTCCTCCTTCTTGGTAATGCTCAAACACAGGTAAGGTCACACCTGGAGGAAGGAAGAACAGTCAGTGTATGGCACGTCCTTCATATCTCACGTCCATGAATGTCTGATAAGAACTTCCTCTCTACATTTCTATACTATAACAGTGCTGTAGTCACCACCATAGTGGTCACAATACATCACCTTATACCCATGTAGAAGACTAAAGTAACCCAGAAACCGCCTGTCAATATGAACAGCAGATAGATGAAGGACATGGTAGATTTATTTTTAAAGGAGTGGTCTACACACTCGAAGCAGCTAAGCTACCGTCATTAGTATAAGTGCAGATTTCAAGGTCTTGTCCATGATTAGAAGACCATGGCTGCTTTCTCCATGGGTTATGTTGGGAATTGCAGCTCCGCTCATCATCACATGTGGATGCTGTGGAGCATGAACTGCAGTCAGCTCCACTGAAGTGAATGGGGCTGGGGCAATACCACACTCAACCTGTGGTCAGATGTGCTGATTTTAGACAAAAATGGCCATGTTCTTCTGATCCTGGAAACTCCTTATTGACGTTTTACTTTTAAAGCCCCCTTTTTTGACAGCTATGGTCATGCTGGCTAAAAGGAACTGATAAAATGCTCTTCAAACACTGGTTTAGCGGTGCTTTTAAAAAAATTTCCTAGCTTTTTTTTTTTTTTTGCCTGTAGCCTGCTCTGTGGTGTTTTTTTTCAGATGTTTTCCCATAGACTTGTCTATAGTTAAATTAGTTCTAGATAGAGACTAGAAAGCACCACCACAAAAACCACTTGCCAAGAAAAAGATGTAGCGTGGCAGGAGCCTAAAGGTACCTGCACACGTTGCGGATTTGCTGCAAAAAATTGTCAGGAAAAAAAAAAATACAGTACTCCCCTCCTGTGTCAGTTACCATCCCAGTCTCTGTACACACAGGCCTCCTATGATACCATCTCCGGTGGGACGAGAGCACATCACAGGAGGGAGGTGCACCTCAACCCCTCATGACACCCTGTCCATTACCTGCCACATTGTCCTTCTTGGCTCTGACTTTAACTTGGGCTTTATTCACATTCTGGATAACTGTTGTACTGTTGAGGAAAAATACTACATTAGGCCGAGATCAATGTAACGTACCATGGATTATAACCGGGAGGGTGCCTGGGTATCACTACATTCACATTCTGCTCGCAGTGTCTACATGACCGCCATTCACCTGATAGAGGCTTTTACTACCTAGGGGTGATATATACCATTGTATGGCTATAGAATGGCATATGTCAAAGATGTGTCAGGAAAGTCTATAGACATATTTCTCCGACCTACACATCACATAGTGTGAACTGACCCTAAGACAGCTTTTGGCTGAATGCCCCAATCCTTCTTTCCCCTGAAATTTGCCATCAGCAGAGGGAGTGGGGACACCCCCCATACATATGAGATATTAATATTTGGACAGTAGGACATGAGGGCTCAAGGTGTATCTAGAACTGACTCTGCTTACCTGAAATCTCCTGCAGTGAATTTGGCTTCAGCGAGTGAGAAGGCGGCTTCCCTCATCACCTCCCCCATAAGCATCTTGGTCTACAACATAAATGTCAGTGAGAAAGTCACCTCTGAAGACAGAAATCATATCATCTGTACTTACCCTCCTAGAGACAACACTACACCAGAGGGGCACAGCTTTTCTGGCCCAGGGGACACAGTAAATCTTAAAGGGGTATCCTCATCTGAGACATTTAAGGCATATCAGCCATAAATGTGTCATGAATGGGGGGTTCCCTGTTTGGCACCTCAGAGAGGAGAAGATAAGGTGTCCACACATGGACACAGTTATCACCGTTGTAGTCTGTAGGTGCTGCAGAAACTAAAGTTGTCTACATACATGACCACCTTTCCATCTGGTCGCCTCTCTGGAGTACTGAGCAGTCTCTGGGGAACCTAATTCTTCTGATCGAATAGTCCCAAAAGTGGACATTTCCAGCTCTAGTACATTGGGTGAATAATTACATTCCTCTCTATAAGTGTGGTCATGGTGGTTGGATTTGGCGGACCCAGCTTTTCAGCTGCTGGTCTGTTTTTCTTACAGTATGTTCTGCCATCCACTCCAGATGAGCAGTGCCCATGAGGCGTTTCCCACAGTGAACACGCTTATCGGAAACTAGGAATATTCTGGCTAGAAACAGATGCTTTCTGGGTTATGACCAATGCAAGGCCTGAGGTGGTCATGAAGGACACAGGGATTCAAGAACACCAAAGACAGAATATTATTCATGCATTGCCCCCCCCTATACCAGTTCCAACCTCTGTCTCCCAGTGCTGCCGGCCCAGTCCCCGTCCCCTATTACTGATGGTATCCGACCCTGCACCCGTGTTGTATGCAGCCTCTCTGACAAGGAAGCTGCACGTTAGTAGCCACCAGAGGGCGCTCACATACATCTTCCATGATCAGCACAGGGAGCAGAAAGGGAGCTGTGGCCTAATCACCCTCGCCCTCTGCTCTCAGCATTAGGCCTCGTGCACAAGACCGTTTCAGTTTTGTGGTCCACAAATCGTTAATCTTGCTTACATTTTTTTTTTAACTAGCAAAAACGGCCAAGAATAGAACATGTTGAATTTTTTGGGGGCCCGGGCCGTATCACAGACATAGAGATGAGGACAGCATCTGATACAGTACAGTCTGCGGCCACATTGAAATGAATGAGTCCGCATTTGATCCCAAAAATTGCGGATCGAAAATACGGTTGTGTGAATGAGGCCTTAAAAAGGATGTGACAGCCATGTCATATATGTATTTGCACAGATATGCAGTGGTGGTGGAAATAGGTATGATGTATGACTGCTGAAATTTTCCACTCAAGATTTTGGCTCTCAGACTCTTTTTACAGTGCGGTGACTCAACGGGAAAGATTCATCATGAGGGGACTTTTTAAAGTCACTTTTGCAGGAGTCCGTTTTGATGTAAATTGCGCCAAATTTATCAAATGTCACATGATGTTTGATAAATTTGGTGCATCTTCAAGTCTAGCACTTCTGTCTTGAAATGTTGCTCCACTGTCTACGGTGCCCTTTTCTCAGATTGTGGCGGTTTTTGTGACTTTTTTGTTGCAGTTGGTAAATTTAGCTTACATCAGCATGACGGGCTAAGCTCACCCACTTTTCAAAAGTGGAGTGGCCGATACATGACAGGTCTCACCTCTATAATTTTCTTGAGGATCTGTCGGAAGCGCATGGTTAAGGCATCAGACTTTTTCTTCAGCAGGTTGCGTCCTGTTTGGGCGCCTTTCAAACGAGCTTTCATGATGGTCTGAGCCCTTGGGGAAAAAAAACGGAAATGGTTACAGTGCACGAACATAGTTGACAGGCACCGCTGTGTTCAGTGAAAAACAAGGATCCCAGATGTGAGCATGCCGACTCCCCGACCCCACCCCTGTCTAAAGAAACATGTTAATTTTTTTTTTTTTTTGTGGGGGTCACGGAATGAATTTGCGGATGCGGGTGTGCTGTCCACATCTTTTGCTGCCCCATTGAAATGAATGGGTAAGCATCCGATCCTCAAAATCACGGATCAGATGCAAACCAAACATACGAGCCCTAAATTCTGCCTACAAAAAGCGTGCAGCTCGTGGATGAGATCTGTAGCTGATCCACATTTTATTTTTTTGTGGTAACTTAAAAATGTTGAGTCACATGTTTTTCATTTTCGTTACGGCATTCACCGGACAGGAATTTTTAAAAAATATTTTAATAGTTCAGATGCGGCTATATCTAATATTTTTTTATTATTGTTAATATATTTTTATACGTAAAATTGGGATAGAAGGGTGGTTTAAACCTTTAATATTTGAATTAATTTTTTTTTAAACTTTTAATAACTATTAGCCCCCTTAGGGGCCTAGTACAGTGGATCGTTTGATCCCCTCTCCTATTCACCCTAATAGATCTCTAGCCCTTTAAAGAGTCATCCTTCTCACATCAGTCACCTTGAGATACTGAAGATCAAGTCCTGATCGAGGGGCAGGGATTTTTCTGGGCTCCATTAATCCCCCTGTGTAACCCTCCGTCATCCCCTCCCAGAGGCACATTGAGCCGTGCGGGGGTTTTCCTCTGTGATACATAAGAACGTGAATATCCACTCTCTGCTGGTTTGTACTGTCTCTGTCTGACCAGAACGGCACCCTGAGCCCGGCTGGATCTAGAACATCCGCAAGGGCTGTTTACTCTAAACACATCCTATGTTTACCATGAAGCAATGCTGCGCTTCAACCACACGAGGAAAGGTGGCCATGTCTGCTAAATACAGATACAGAGGGGACAAGCCCCAGCGCTGGTCTGAAATAATCAGATCACTACATTATTAGGCCATATTCAGACGCGGCACAACCTGCGGCAACCTACAGAACAGTACTGAGCAGATAAAGTATTTCCTTTTAATGTTGAGATCAGGAACCTCCGACACTCAAGCTGTGGGGAAAATACGACTCCCAGCATACGCACTTGCTTGGATGTTGGTAAAAGTCCCATAGAAGTGAATAGATCATGCTGGGAGTTGTAGTTTCCCAACAGCCGGAGCGTCAGTGGTTGCTGGCCGGTGTTTCAATGGAGTGAAATTGGAGTCAAGTCCACGGAACAATATGCCACAAAATCAAAGTGAACGTGGCAAAAATGAAGGGCAGACAAAATAAGGGCACAGTACCACTTAAAGGGGGTTTCAGGAGGTAATTGGACAACCCCTTTAACCCAAAGTCCAGCATGGACTATTTTATTCTTGGGGGGGTGGGGGGTGGGAAGGGGTCTCTCTGTACAAAGACCCCATGGTTTGGTGCATATTCCCTAATATAAGGCCATGATTAGGACTGCTCCCTAGACATGCTGGAGCAAATCTCCAGGCCCAGATGGTTCCAGCAGTCTGTATTCTGTGAACAGACCACCGACGTGGTAATGTATATAGTGTCAGACTCTGAGGGGTCCATAGCACCACCCTACAGCAATTGTAAAATGAACAAATCCATTAAGAACACTTTTGCGGGCAATCACTTATAGTACAATTCCTTAATTGACTAGTCACTCGAAGCGATACATTATCGTGAGACATAACATTAAGATGCAGGATTTAAGGGGTATTCCTCTTAGGGACTTCCTCCAGTTCAAGACGCCATGTTCAAGGCAGAGGTGACGGAGCATGAGGGCTCATAGCAAGTTATACAGTCAGAAGACCCCTTTAAGGTGGGAGACGTAACAGATAACAAATATTGTGCTGCACTGAGGTAGAAAAATGTAATTTTTTTCAAAGGTTTTGGGCTTTAACATTGGAACTTTGAAGGAACTCGTTATTCCAGGGGCGGTCGGGTCCCCAGCACAGGAGCTCTGGAGAAACAACCTCGCCCCACAGTTTAGCATACTCCACAATAGAGGATGTTGACAGTGGACACAACTACTGTATACAGTAAAATAACACATGGGGTGACCGACTGAAGACTGGATCACGTAATGGGGCTATGTACAGGGTGGGAGACATGACAGGTTCCAGAATTAAAGGGGGGCTACCATTTATTTATAAAACCATACGTACCCATATCGAGGGGGAATTATACCCGAGGAGCAGAAACCTAACAAGAGCCCAATTAAAGGGGTGCCCCAGGGACTAAAGCCCTTACCCATTACCACTTCCTGATACTCACATGGACAGTGCCCTTCACTGTGCTGATCAGTGGGGTCTGGGGTTGGACCCCCACCAAACATTGATATCTTATCCAATCGTATAATTCCAGAGAACTCCTTAAAGAGGGACCCACACTATTCTATATCCCCAGATATGGGGGTTCATCTCTTGAAGGCAAAGTGTACCCCCACTCGCCACATCTGATTGGCTGGGTTATGTACAGCTGGTGGAGGATCCGAGGGTAGGGGCACGCAACTAATTTCTCCATGACGGACTACAATTAAAAGGGATTGTCTAGGATTCCAAAAACAGCGCCACACCTGACCACAGGTTATGCCTGGTATTGCAGCTCAGGCTCCACTGAAGCGAATAGGGCTGAGCTGCAATACTGCACACAACCTGTCCACCAGGGGTTAGCAACCTCCAGCACTCCAGCTGGGGTGAAACTACAACTCCCAGCATGCTCCATTTACTACAGTCCCAAGGACAACTAGACAAGTGTGCATGCTGGGGGTTGTAGTTTCACCACAGTTGGAGGGCCGAGGTTGATGATCCCTGCTGTAGACACTTTTTCTTCTTGGATGACCCTTTAAAGGGATGTCACATGGGGCAGGTATAGCTACATTCTTTAAATGGGTTCTCCAGGCTTTTAATATTGATGTCCTATCCTATCCTATAAAGGGACAGCAGGTGCACCCGGCATGTACCTTCCCTTCAAACAGCTAATCGGCAGGACATCAATATTAAAAGCCCAGAGAACTCCTTTAATATGGGCAGCACTGATTGGGTTCTGGTTCAAATCCGACCATAGACAACATGGGTTTCCTCCCACATGCCGATAGGGAATTTAGATTGCAAGCTTCAGTGGAGACAGATAATGTCTGTAAAATGCTGCAGAATATGTCAGCGCCATATAAGTGATTAAAATAAAATAAATAAATAACAAAGATGGAACCCCCCCTTTAAGCCTCTATACCATAGAGATCATTCAACGCCTTAACCACAAAAATAGGTTTCGTCTATGATGCAGGCAGATCCGCACACATACACACAGCAGCCATGTATACGTACATCCGGGAGGGGAACACCTCGATCCTGTCTTTGCCCGACATCTTGTCTTCAGAACAGCCTCAGCCGCCTCTGCTGTCACTGGAGCAGTCACAGGGCTTTAGCGCAGGGTCATGTGACGCGGTGTGGCAGGGGGCGGGAACCTCAACCAGTCACCTGACTTTGCCTCAGCGCGGACGCTGCATGATCACGTGACACCCCCCCCCCAACAAAATAGAAAGCGAATTCAAATCACGACCAAATTGTTCCGCTTTTAAATACATTATTCAAGACAAAATATCTACGATTAGAATATGTCAGTTTATCGCCGTATTAAATTTTGGCCTTTGAAGGTAACACTTGATTCGTGCTCATTATCCGCTTTCTTTGTATCCCTCGAACTGAGCGTCAATACGGTCATCCCTAATGGGTTAAAAATTCTCTTTTTTTGACGCCACAAACATTTGGGTACGGTATACCACAAGCAAGATGGCCGCCTCAGTCTCACTGACGCGCCAGCATGTACGTTCTGGGCGCTTTCCCGTCTCGATGGTTCCGCTTTGTGGTTGACGCATGCGCTTGGAGGTCTTGCCGGGACGCATGCTGATGAAATAGTGCGGCGTGTGCTACAGGAAGGCACCGGGGCCCAGTCACCGATCGGATCACGGAGCAACGGAGACGGGCGATAAGACAAGTACGTAGGCTGGCAAGTGCTGTGCCCAAGAGCATGACGTCCTATATGGCTGCAGGTTTGGAATTGACCCACCCTGAAGCTGGTATTACAAGGGTGGCACCGGCCTGCTGCCCTATACATTGTACATAAGTTATGGGGTGTGTCCTCCAGCTGTGCATTGTATGTGGGCCTATATATATATATATATATATATGCATCTGGTTCTTATATATCATAGGACTTCATTCACACAGTCTCCTATTTGCAGCGTTATTATCCTCATCTCCCCCATGGACGCCATTGGTGCCTAAAAATATACATCTCCGTGTTCTGAAAGTAAACGAGGAATAAAATGACCCAGAAAATGTGACTCTCCCCCCCCTGTGTCGTTCAGGGACCCAAAATAGTAAATTTGGGGGCCCATTCTGGTACAGCAATGAGCTGCAAGTTCCTATTTGTGGACAGAGCGATGGCGGCCATAGTAATGAGTTGAGGTGTCGGAGCCGTGTTCAGACTGGGGGTCTGCGCTTACATGTAGCTTTAGTCTTTGGGGCCGGATGACATCAAGTGAGCAACCTGTGATGTCATGCTTCTACGATACTATCAAAAATTGTAGTCCGTCCCCACCAAGTGCTGGTGAGTGCAGCGTGTCGGGGGATGTCACTGCAGTTTCGCATGATCATAAGGATTGCTGTTCTGTATCTCTTAGTTGTCAGATCACACAGTCGGTATGTATTTGACATGTAGTCTTTTATCTTTGGGGGGAGGGGGTCCCGAACCGCTTGTGGTCACACATGTCCTCTAACGAGTCATTTGGAGATAGCTGAGCGCTGTACTCCGTGGTCCCCAATGAATGGCGCATTAGTGGGAACCCCCATCCTTATAAAACCACTGCGACCCCCAGCGATCAGACCCTTATCACCTACCCTGTGGATCGGGATGATATGTTCTGGTCACACAACCCCTGTAGGGTACGTTCACATGGGACACTGTGGATTTGCCGCAGTACCAGCCACACACTTCAGGAAATAAATCCACATGCTACATTCAACTGCCGTTGGATTATATATCCATATCCATCACAGATGTCGCCCGTTTTGCCATGGACGGCTTTAAATTTGCGGCAGAAATTCCCCCTTGTGTGACCATACCCTTAAAGGGGTACTCCAGTTATGTGAAGTCATTCCATATCCACTGTCAGATCACAGGGGCCCACAGTTAGAACAGGCACCCCATACCCCTCAGAGCCCCCCCCCCCCCAAGTGAGAATGGGCACCCCATACCCTTCAGAGCCTCCCCCCACCCCTCGTGAGAACGGCCACCCCATAAAAAGGAAAGTTGGGTGGAACAGATGTCGGCAGATGCCTGTCTAGAGGGTCTGGCCACCTTTAGTTCCATTTATGAAGCCCGTTAGGTCTCCCAAAGCTGAAAATAATGGTGTATGAGAGGGGGACAGGTGTCACCCCAGATCATTTTCTGGACTGAAGCTTTTAGGCTTCCCGTCCACAAAGGATAAAAGGCGTCCTGTGTGAAACTGAAGCACACAGACTATGAGGAACTCCGTCAGCTGAGGACGGCCACACCATTGTCTGCTGGGGGAATGATTGCTTACGTGGCAGGTTGGAATGAATGGCTGAATAGGACAGGGGTAGGCAACCTCCGGTACTCCTGCTGTTGTGTAACTACAACTCCCAGCATGCATACTTTCTCTGAACTTCTTAGAACTCTCCTAGAAGTGATTGGAGCATGCTGGGAATTGTAGTTTCACAACAGCTGGAGTGCAGAAGGTTGCTGCCCCCTGGTCTAGGGTCTTGTTGAGACCATGAGGGAGTCGGTAGTAGCTCTGTTTCCCAAATGTCCTGTAGTTTGTAAGGCAGGGAAGGAAGTCTGTGAAAATCGGGGAAGACTCAACAAACAGCTTCTCAGCTATCTCAGCTCCCTAGACCTTTATAAGGGTTTTTCAGGTCCAGCGTATGCCCTGATGCGATCAGTGGGGGTCCGACTCCCCTTTCTAATCAGCAGTTAGTGGCAGCCACAAGTTGTCGAACTAAACGGTGTACAGAGCTGAAGCATCAGCTGCAGTACCTGAGGATGGCCACTACACAATGTACGGCGCTGTGGTGTTCTGGCACTGTCTACCTCTGGATCTTCAGATGATCGGCGGGGGTGATGGAGGCTGACCAGAGGCTAACTATCTCATATTCATGGCCCTATAAAAGAGGACCTACATACCTTTGCAGCGGTATCATCCGTGACTCCGGAGCCTCCCCAACTATTGGCGGTGTTAGTTTCTGTGTCGGATTGGTTGGACCCCAGCTCTCAGAGCAAGGGACTGATTTTCTGATGGGCCTTCAGTCTTGCAGCAAAGACATGGAGAAGACTGGATTCCACCCAGCTTTCACACATTGCAGATTCTGTGCCGAAATCCTGACCAAATCCTTTGTAGGGGAATACGATACATGTGTAGGCTTTATATTACCGTACAGAGCGTGACGTGTGACTAATGATGGCGGTCCCTGCCTTTCAGGATGCCTGGGTTGAGTTGTCGGTTTTACCAGCACAAGTTTCCAGAAGTAGACGATGTGGTCATGGTCAATGTCCGCTCCATTGCGGAGATGGGCGCCTACGTCAGCCTCTTGGAGTATAACAACATCGAGGGCATGATCCTCCTCAGCGAGCTCTCCCGAAGGCGTATCCGATCCATCAACAAGCTCATCCGCATTGGCAGGAACGAGTGTGTGGTGGTCATAAGAGTCGATAAAGATAAAGGTACGGGATTTTTCACTTTTTTTGTTACGTATTTTTGCAAATAAAAAAAAAAAAATCTGCATGTAGAATCAGTAATAAAACAACTTTGTAATAAGTGTTAAGTAAAAATGTCCTATTGTCTTGTGTCTCCTGCTGCGCTGCAGGATGTGTCTCCATGGTAACAGACAACAAACAAACCTTGTGTAGTCTGACCCTGCGGTTACACACCATCTATCTGTCCTTTACTTCTTATGTTGGCACAAAGTAGGGGGCAAATGGAAGAAAGCCTGAGATTACTGAAATGACACTGTTACTATGGGGACTGTCTGCAGGGGTGCTGTAGACACAAAACGATAGGACAATTTTTTTTTTTTTTAAATTACGTCTTATTGTAAAGTTCCACCATTTTTCATTATGGAGTTATTGGGACAATAAAATAAATTACTTGTAAAAGTGTCCATAGCCTTTAGTCTGTAGAATTGTGTTAAGCAGGATAGTGTACAGATGGAACGCTTCTAATTAATGGAGTATCATTATCTGACATAGATGCAGGTCCCACCTCTCAGGACAGTACGGTCTGATGATCCACATTCGCCGATTCCCGCTGCCACGTTTTCAATGCATTGCCATCTTCATTTGCCACAGAAACTGCAGCAAAATCAGCACAGTATTGTCAGTTGTGCAATAGATCTGGCTCAGTTGTCACTGATATTTAGTGGATGTCAGAAATTTGGGACATGTTAAAGAGGACCTTTCACCACTCCTGACATGCCTGTTTTAACTTCCTTGTGCATTCCCCATGTAATAACAATTCTGGAACATCTATTCTAATGGCTCTATGTTGTGTCATTCCTTTATTATTTCTACTAGAAGTTATGAATGAATTGCTAGCAGTCTGCAGTAAGGGAACAGAGGGTAGGTGACCAGTTGGGGGTGTGTACCTACACAGACTGACTCTATCCAATCAGACTGACTCTATCCAAATTTCAGGTACACCCCCCAACTTGTTACCTCCCCTCTGTACCATTACTGCAGACTGCTAGCAATTCATTCATAACTTCTAGTAGAAATAATAAAGGAATGGCACAACATACAGACATAAGAATAGATGTTCCAGAATTGTTATTACATGGGGAATGCATGGAGCTATTAAAACAGGCATGTCAGGAGTGGTGAAAGGTCCTCTTTAAAGGGAATCTACCACCAAGTACCTCCCTATCCAGCTGTCTGCATAGACACATAGATGTGGTTCACCTGATTAAAACGCTGTTTTTCTTTAGTTGATCCGAGCCTCCATTCCTGAGTTATGCTACTTTTTCCAAACATGTACTTAAGACTTTTGGTGCAATGAAGGCGTCAACACTGCTCTTTTTGCACCCAAGCTCCGCTCCTTTCTGTGCTCAGCCCCTTCCTCTCTGCTTTTATTGACACGGGCAGGCAGTGGCTAAGCAGTGAGGGAGGGGCCACAACAGGTGAAATGGTGACATGCTCGTTACACCCAGGACCTAAGAAAAAGCATAATAACTCAGGAACAGCGTGTTAGATGAACAAATAAAGCAGCCTTTTACCACAGCTATGTGACTATACAGTTTAATAGGGATATCGCCGGTGACAGATTCCCTGTAAGACGCGCCACATCCCTTCTCTACACACGTGTGTAGACCCCGATTCTTTTCTTTGTCAGGAAAGTCTCGCATTTGGTAAATTTCTCTTTGATTTTGCATTTTCCAGGATACATCGATCTGTCTAAAAGAAGAGTTTCGCCGGAAGAAGCACTGAAATGTGAAGATAAGTTCACCAAGTCCAAAACTGTGAGTAAGAAGCTGTGCAGGAGGGTCCCGGGTAGCTTTCAGAGCAATGTATCCTTAGGGCCCCCTGTTCACCCAGTGGAAGCCATAAGAGTGTCCCTTCTCCACCATTGGGCAGTTAAATGTTGGTGTGTGACATACAGTTCACTTTTATTAACCTGGGAGCCCATGGCCACCGTGTGGCTATACAGTGGCACGTGTCGCATGCCTGTGTTACACTCCAGAGCTGCATTCACACTTTGACAGCTGCATTTCTGGCTTTAGCGGCCATGTGCTACTGAGGCCAGTGATTGGCTGCAGCAGGGTATGGAGCATATGGGAACATACTGCTTTGGTAGAAGGTAAATATTTGCCGCCATGGCTGCCTGTTTAATAACTTGGACAACCTCCTTTGTCAGGAGTGCGGACATCTAGTGATTTTGATACCCTGTCGGCAGCAGAAATAATTTTATTTTTCCTCTGCGCTCCTGTAATTCCAGGTTTACAGCATTTTGCGTCATGTAGCAGAGGTGCTGGAGTACAGGAAGGATGAACAGCTGGAGAGCCTGTTTCAGCGGACCGCCTGGGTATTTGATGAAAGATACAAGAGGCCGGGCTATGGAGCCTATGATGCCTTCAAGCAAGCAGTGTCGTAAGTAGCTTCCTGTTGTTTTTTTTAAGGGGTTGTCCAACCTATTCGTTCTGGTGTCAGACCACCGCCGATCAGACAGTGGTGGCCATCACTTGTAGAGAGTTGGACAACCCCTTTCAGTCGTTATACACTGATTATCCCTCCTTTTCCTATTATGACTATGCACTCTAGGGCTGATATTAAATGGGGTTATTTAACTTAAAGAAGAACTCCCGCAGAGTCCTGCTAGAAATGTACATGATGTAATCTGTAGTGAATGTCATTTTCTTACCAGCAGCTGAATTTTTGAGTTATGTCATCCTGAAGTTTCTTATGTGTGGACAGGAAGTCTAATTCTCTATGCATTCCTATGGGAGCCTCACTTTCAGTCTCATAGGAATGAATAGAGAAGTGACTGGCTTCATGTCCTGGGTCAGTTGGAGGTCAGGGAGTTGGTCACATGACCCAGCTACAGTAAGAAGAGAGTGGAAACTCCCAATTAGAATCCCTAATAAGAAGATGACAATCACTACAGATTATATCATGCACCTTTCTAACAGGTCAGAGAATAAACATTTTTGCGGGAGTTCTTCTTTAAATAGGTTTTCCGGGATTGTACTACTGATCGGTGGTGGTTCCACACCCAGGACCCCCAACGATTAGCTGTTTGAGATGGCACATATGCTCCCGTGAGCACTGTGGCCTTTTCTCTGCTTTTTCTAGGCCAGTGACATCACGTTCAAGTGAATGGGTCTGAGAGCAATATCAAGCACAGCCGCTATACAATGTACGACGCTGCGCTTGGTAAGCAGGGAGAATGTCGCGATGCTCACAGGAGCGCCGGTACCTTTTCAAAACAGCTGATTGGCGGGGGTCCCAGGTGTCAGACCCCCACCGATCAGATACTGATGACTAGGTCATCAGTAGTAAAATGTTGGAAAACCCTTTTAAGCATGTTCTAGTTAAAAAAAAAAAAAAAAAACTGAGAGGAATCTCAACTGCCCATGAAAGCACCCATGGAGATGGCTGCATTGCTTTTTAGGAAATATATAAATTATTCTATACATTGTACGGTAATGAGGGATAGAAAAGAAGTTAAATCTTAATACAAATGATCAGGGTGTGCTTTCACATTCGTCCAGCAGAGGGCGTCTGAAGGTAGATGTAATACAATTGTAAATGCTCTTATTACTTTTTCCTTCCCCCGGTAACTTGTCATCGCTCATCTGGTAAACTGGGTGTGTACATATGCAGATCACGGTGTAGTAAGTGTATACCGTCCTCCCTAAACAAGTTATTTTTTGTTATTCCTTCAGGGACCCTTCAGTTCTGGATGGATTGGATTTAACAGAAGAGGAGCGGCACGTTCTCATTGACAATATTAACAGGCGTCTTACTCCACAAGCTGTGAAGATCAGAGCAGGTAAAGCACCTCTGGCTATGGTGGTCCACGGTGGAAACCCCCTTTAAACCACGACTTGAAGTGAATGGTGACTGGAGACACTACTTTCACCTGGTCTCCATAACTCCCATTCATGTCAGTGAACGTGGTTGATGAGTCTGTGCTGATTTATGAATGCACTGCTTACCGGGCTTATGGTCTCCATATTTCTTTTCTCGTAAGATATTGAAGTCGCGTGCTACGGATATGAAGGCATCGATGCCGTCAAAGATGCGCTGAGGGCGGGACTTAGCTGTTCAACGGAAAATATGCCAATCAAGGTAAAGGACGTATAACAGTGTAAAATGTGTTACTGTCAGCCCCATGTTATTCCTCAGATCACATCTGAGCTGACATGTGCCCCCTGGTGGAGTAGGGCATTATATCAGACCCGCCGTTACATTGCAGCGCTCTCCCCATCTGAATCAACCCTAACCATATGTCATCTGTGCAGATAAATCTGATTGCGCCGCCTCGGTATGTGATGACCACCACCACCCTGGAGAGGACGGAAGGGCTGTCCGTGCTGAATCAAGCAATGTCCGTCATCAAAGAGAGGATCGAGGAGAAAAGAGGCGTTTTCAATGTCCAAATGGAGGTGAGGCTTTATCATCCACTGAGGTCACATGCGTTCACTGATGAATTTTTAAACCCCCAACCCCTGCAGGGCCCTCAGTGCACATAATGTCCCCCTCATAGTGCTTCCTGGACATCAAGTGGCCCCCAGTATGAAAAATGCCCTCATCTAACGGCCATTAGATGGGTGATCTCCTGTCCAAACAGCCATTAAAAATGGGCCCATTGATTTCGAACCGGCACCCATTATATATAAACATTTTCAGACCTGCTGAGATATCTCATTGTGAAACCACATGCAAACCTGAAGGAAACTGCACTGACTTTAGGATGTGATACTCAAGATAGGTCGATATCTGATCCTTGAAGGCCAACTCAGCAGCTGTCCCCCCCCCCCATCAGTTGTTTGAAAGAGCCTGAACCTACTGAGCTACAGAGAGGCCACGTGATTGATGGACATGACCTCACAGGCTGCGGAAGTGGCTGCCACCCCTTCTAACAGCTGATTGGGGAGGCTATCAGGGGTCAGACCCCCACCTATCAGATAGTGATGACCTACCCTGAGCATAATTCATTAATATATCACTCCCGTGAAGCCCTTTTAACCTTTGAAATCTTTGAAAACAGAGAATGCCTTGCTGTACTTGTGTGCGTCATCCATCCGACAGCAGTGGCGGGCCTGCTCGGGCCTAGGTTTCACAGCAGATCCACCTCTAAATCCACTATGCTACCTTGCTCTCTATGGATGGCCTATTATGTACCCCATTCACCTGCACTGGAATAAATGAGGGGGTTTTGGTCCATGCCGTGGAAAATCTGCAGGTTAGCCTCAATGGATTGGCCTGCAGGGGGAGCTACAAGGGCTCACCCCCTTAATGTAAGGCACATGGGGTTGCTGCTGGGATTACATACCGTTGAGGTGTGCAGACATGTTCATGACAGAACAAAACCATCTTCATCACCTCTTGTAAATACGTGTCGTAGTCAAATCTGACTATGTTATATCAATAGGATAGGCCATAAATATCCAATAGGTGCCGGTCCTACCTCTGGGACCTGCTCCTCTCTCGGGAATGGGACTATGAATAGAGAGGTGCTTGTCCATTCACTGCTATGGGGCTCGGCTAATTTGGGATGTCTCATAGCAGTTAATGTAGAAAGCTGTTCATGTGCACCTTGCTCTCCATTCACAGCAGGTCCTAGTTCTAGGAGCAGGTCCCAGAGGTGGGATATTAATGCTCCAGGATTAGATAAATATGGCTTCCAATGCCAGGTCTGTCCATAGGTTGTGCGTGGCGTTGCAGCTCGGCACCATTGACTCCCTAACTGACTTGCAAGAGTGGAGCTCCAGCAGTGGGAAAAGTAGCTACCTGTAGGGGGAAGGCTGTTTTAGATGCTGCTACCTCCTGAATGGTAGCAGCTAGAAACATGCAACTGATCTTGTTTGAAAGCAGACATTCCAAGCTTTCAGACAATACAATAAATTGTTCAGGATAGAGAAAGATATCACTGATAGAAATCAGGATGCTGTGAATGCAGCTGAAAATGAAAGTAAGAACAGGTTTTACTCATGATTATTCCCAACTTGATTTCTAACAGTGGTTTCTCCTCTGTTGCTTGAACTTTAGTAGTCAGCCTGGACTGTCAGCTTCCATACAAGACCAGTTGCATGTTTCTAGCTGCTATCATTGAGGAGATATCACCATCTAAAGCAGCCCTCCCCCTCCAGTTAGCTACTTTTCACACTGCCCGAGCTGGACTCGGGCAAAACAGTTAGGTGGTTAAAGTGAACTTCTGTAAGGGGGTGGAGCTGCAGCAACCATGTTGTTCTGTTCCTGGACAACCCCTTTAAAGGGGTATTCTCATCTTAGACAATGGGGGCATATCGCTAGGATATGCCCCCATTGTCTTATAGTTGCGGGGCCCACCGCTGGGACCCGCACCTATATCCAGAACGGAGCGGGGAGCGCTGCGCCTGGAGGACCCCAGGTTTCCGGGGGTCCGGCCACCACCAGGCGCAGCTCCCCGCGCCGCTCATAGAAATGAATGGGAGCCGGGCCGTGCATGCGCGGTGCGCTCCCATTCATTTCTATGGAGCCGACGGAAGTAGCCGAGCCAGCGCTCGGCTATTTTCGGCGGCCCCATAGAAATGAATGGAGGGCGGCTGCGCATGCGCAGTGCGCCCTCATTCAGTTCAGGGGCTCCGTTCTGGAAATAGGTGCGGGTCCCAGCGGTGGGACCCGCACCTATAAGACAATGGGGGCATATCCTAGCAATATGCCCCCATTGTCTAAAATGAGAATAACCCTTTAAGCCTCTGCTCTTGGGTTGGGTCTGTGTTTGGCCACTGATAAATGAGGTGTAATGCTAGCGTCTCCCTTTCTGTTTAGCCCAAGGTAGTCACAGAGACAGACGAAACAGAACTGGCCAGACAGCTGGAGCGACTGGAGAAAGAGAACGCAGAGGTGGACGGAGACGACGACGCAGATGAAATGGAAGCAAAAGCAGAAGATTAAAAAACAGATAAAATTCCGAACACCAGCTCCACAATCTGGCCACAACGTATCCGAATATCGCCCCAAATCTAACATTTTATGCAGTTTCCCCTGCTCTAACTCTTCATTCCAGTCTCCACCGAAGACTATGAAACCTGTAGGTCCACCACCGCGTCTTCTATCTGCCTCTACAGGACTTGTGATGGCCTTTCAGAGCTTCTCCGAGGCTTCAGGGCATGGTTTTATATGCTCTCAATCCAAGCTTATGTAGGACACCTCTCCTTAGGGTTAAGTAGCCACCAGTGTTGTCACTAGTAAGATCTGATCTTGGGTTTCTTGCATACAATTGGTCACAATTAGGCCGTGTCATAACTGAAGTTGGTTGGAGCTTGTTGTCTGGGACTGGCCTCCTTTTGTACTGGAGAAGTCTTGTATGTGCAGTTCCTTCCTATTGAAATTAAACTTTCAATCAGACATGTGGGAAAACATGTTTAAAGGGGTTCTCCGGGCTACAGATGTTGATGACCTTTGCTCAGGCCAGGTCATCAATATTGGTCTGAAACCTGGCTACCCAACCAGTCAGTGTATGGAGCTGGAGGCAGATGGCTCTGTACATTGTGTGGACCGTGCTGGGGTGCTGCAGCTCACCTCCTATTACATGAATGGGAGCTGAGTTTCAGTACACCACACTGCATGGAGCGTTCTGCCTCCAGTGACTGGCCGCACCGGTGACGTGTCACCCATGTGTCACGTGACCTAGTGACATGATGCATGGGTCACACATCACCACTGCAGCAGCCACATAACCCACGTTAAACTGGATGTTGACGTGGGTAGACCTGAAACCTATGGCTTCTAAGGGGGAGAGATGGAGCCGGAACCCAGCGGGTGGGAATCAGTAACTATGGTTCCTACTGCAGGTCTGGACACCCTCAGGGCTCTGCAGAAAAGGTCCCGGAGGTTGAGCAACCTCTTTAAAGCATGGGATAGGAGATAAGTGATTGGTAGGGGTCCCCGATGACCATGAGATTGGTCATCTGTGCTCCTCTGAATGGTGCGGCGTACATGCATGCACGCTGTGGGGCTTCCTGACGTAGCTGAGCTCTTGTACTCTGCTGCCTCTGGAAGTCCTATAGAAACAGATGGAACGTGTGTGTTCTTGTGATTGGTGGGGGTCCGACTGCTGAGCTTATCCCCTGTGATGGGGGGGATACCTCACAATGATCTGATGGTACAAACTCAGAATCCACAGCTGACTGCATAGAATAGTAAAATATAGATGACGACCAGCAGGGGGAGACATTGAGCAAGAAACCCAATTTCAGCTGTTTGTTATTCGGTAAATGCCTTGTGTGAATAGAAGCGAGTCGCCGTGACACTGGTGACTACTTCCCTCTCATTGGTTGCCTTCATTACCCAAGTAACTACTGGTGTTGGGTCCGTGAAGGAACCATTGCACAATATCCCAATGGAAAACTCAGTTTATTTTTATTACCATACCAAACAACTGTCAGTTCATTCAGTTACATTGGTGACACAAAAAATAAAGTCTGATATTTACTTCTGTCGTCTCTCTGGTCTTTTTAGTACACACGGGTGAGATTTGTTAAAACTGGCTCAAGGGAACGTGAGGGGGATATTACCGATAGCCATCGGTCAGGTCACCGCCTTGAAGTGGCTGTCCAGTAAGGCGCTCAAAACTTATATGCAAGTCAGTACCTACCGAGGATCGTCCCGTCATTTATTATCTCTGATACTGCTCCTTGGCTACTTTTTAGCTCCACTCCGTTAGGACTGAGTCGTGTTCTGTTACCACAGTTTACCTTTAGTGCCTGCGGGAGTCAGAGGTAGTCTGAGACACGCCCCCTGCCTCATCATTGGTCCAGACTGCTGCTGTCTCCTCTGATTGGCAGTTGTGAATGAACTGAAGTCTACCACAGACTCGAGCCCTGTTCACATCACATTTTGAGCATACACGGTGTATAAACGTATAAAAAGAAGTACTTTTTTTTTTTTCTCTCCATTTTTTTACCATATGTTAAATGTACAGGCAATGTGTTCAAAATAAATTTTGAAAAATGCAATTTTTTATGTAAGTGCACTGTATCCCTTAAAGAAGAACTCCCGCAAAAATTTTTATTCCATGTCCTGCTAGAAATGTACATGATGTAATCTGTAGTGAATGTCATTTTATTACCAGTAGCTGAATTTTTGAGTTATATCATCCTGAAGTTTCTTATCTGTGTCATGTGACTAGGAATTAGACCCACCAACTCACACAGCACCTTATATGTGGACAGGAAGTCTAATTCTCTATGCATTCCTAAGGGAGCCTCACTTTCAGTCTCATAGGAATGAATAGAGCAGTGACTGGCTTCCTGTCCTGGGTCAGTTGGAGGTCAGGGAGTTGGTCACATGACCCAGCTACAATAAGAAGAGAGTGGAAACTCCCAATTAGAATCCCTAATATGACAATCACTACAGATTATATCATGCACCTTTCTAACAGGTCAGAGAATAAAAATTTTTGCGGGAGTTCTTCTTTAAGGGGTATTCCAAGGATAGAGGATAAACTATTAGATTGGTGGTGGGTCTACCACTGGGACCCCCACTGATCACAAGAACTGGGCCCCTGTATCGCTCTGAAAAGAACAGAGCAGCTGCTTGCACACATTTATAGCCACTTCATTAATTTTTATGGACAAGTGCAGCGCTTGGCTGTCTCCGGCATTCCCATAGAAATGAATGGAGTGGCCGCAGGCACTCAATTCTTTTCAGGAGGGCTTTAGGGGCCCCATTTCTCGTGATCAGTGGGGGTCTTATTGGTAGGACCCCCAGCGATCTAATAGTTATCCCCTATCCCAGGGATCAGCAACCTCTGGCACTCCTGTTGTTAAAGGGGTATTCTCATCTTGGACAATGGGGGCATATCGCTAGGATATGCCCCCATTGTCCTATAGGTGCGGGTCCCGCCGCTGGGACCCGCACCTATATCGAGAACGGGGCCCCCAAAGTGAAGAAGTGCGCACCGCGCAAGCGCGGCCCGCTCTCCATTCACTTCTATGGGGCCGCCGCAAATAGCCGAGCGCTGGCTCGGCTATCTTTGTCGGCTCCATAGAAATGAATGGGAGCGGTGGCTGTGCATGCGCAGTGCGCTCCCATTCATTTCTATGGAGCCGACGGAGATAGCCGAGCCAGCGCTCGGCTATTTGCGGCGGCCCCATAGAAGTGAATGGAGAGCGGGCCGCACTTCTTCACTTTGGGGGCCCCGTTCTCGATATAGGTGCGCGGGTCCCAGCGGCGGGACCCGCACCTATAGGACGATGGGGGCATATCCTAGCGATATGCCCCCATTGTCCATGATGAGAATACCCCTTTAAGAAACTACAATTCCCAGAATGCTTCCTTCACTTCTCTGGGACTTAGACGAACCGCTGAGCATGTTTGCATGCTGGGAGTTGTAGTTTCACAGCAGCTGGCATGCCGAACGTTGCTGATTAGCGTACTAATTTATAAAATGTGTACGCATTAGTGTACATACTAAAATATGCGTATGAATTAGCGTGCAGATTTGAAAAAGCGCACACAAATTCCACCCGAGCATGCTCGCTCATCTCTATTGCTGATCCCTGCCCTACCCTGTGGATAGGGGATAACTTCCACCAACTAGAATACACCTTTTAAGTCCTGTTTAACATTGAGCACGTACTGCCTGCCCTGACCTTGGCCTGTCCACTGACAGTTCTCATCTGTCCCTTGGTGCCAAACAGCTGTCATTGAACAGAGACTACTCCAGGAGGTAGCAGCCTGGGGGTTCCCCTGCAGCGGAGACCAGATCCCTGTATAGGGGTTAGGGTGAATTCACACTTTAGCTATTTGATCAGTTATTTCCATCTGTTATTTTGAGCCAAAACCAGGTACGGGTCAAAAACAGAACATGGGCAGATCTGTCCCTTATATCTGAGTAGGCTTCACTATGGCTTTTGGCTCACAAATCACAGATGGAAATACCTGAATTGTGAACTCTGCTGTAAAGGTAGAAGTTGATAACATTGCCCGAGTCCAATCCGACCCACCCCTCCTGTGTTACAATCATGATATTTCTTGCCTATTGTGCAGGAGCCTTCTCTCTCTATATAAAGTTATTTTTAAAAAATCCTGGACAACCCCTTTAAGCAGCATAGACTATAACGTTACCATATTTAGAAGACGTTTCTTCTCTAAGATAGGACACTGCATATTTGGAGGCATTTATTAGTTTGTCAGTGGTTTTCCATTAATTTTTTAACATATTAAGAAGACACCTTTGGTGGGCAGTCATATCAGATATAAGGATACCTCAATACATTTTGTACGGCTCCATCCCCAGAGCAGAGCAGAGCAGAGCAGCGCAGCTACAGGCGAAGCCATGCTTATACAAATGAAACGCCATTTACGAGCCCTGTTAGATGGAAACGCGCTTCCGAGTCTTGAGCCTCGCCGGCCACTGTCTCTGATCACGTGGTCTCCATAGAGGAACACGGTAACCTAGCAACAGCGGACGCCTCTAACAAGTTCCATGATGGAGCGCACTGATCGCTGAACAGAGGCTCTCGCGCCGTGTAGGTATCTTGCATAGTGCTGGTATGGTTAGGGGTCGGCTGCTGAGGGACTACAAGTCCCAGGAGTGACCGACATCTGAAGTAGTAGACTTCTATACAGCAGGCGGACCACAGGAAGAGTCACAGCGTTACTGTGGGTAGTCTGTGAATTTACCTCCGGGTTTTCTTATTACTCTGTTATAAGGTTCCTTACCCAGCTTTACCAGCTGACCCAGTTATGTAGTCATATCCCTCCAAACTCCACCCTGACAACCCCTAAGCTCTAGCAGTCTACCCTGTCTTCTCCTAAGCTCTGCCCTGTAGCCTCTTTAAGCTTAGCCTTGTCACCTCTCTAAACTCTAACCTGTCGCCCCTCTAAGCTCCGCCCCGTCACCCCCTAAACTCTGCCCTGTCACCTCTCTAAGCTCCACCCTGTCACCCCTAAGCCCTGTCCTGTCACCCCTCTAAGCTCCACCCTGTCGCCCCTCTAAGCTCCGCCCTGTCACCCTCTAAGCTCTGCCCTGTCACCTCTCTAAGCTCCACCCTGTCACCCCTAAGCCCTGTCCTGTCACCCCTCTAAGCTCCACCCTGTCGCCTCTCTAAGCTCTGCCCTGTCACCTCTCTAAGCTCTGCCCTGTCACCTCTCTAAGCTCTGCCCTGTCACCCACCTAAGCTCCACCCTGTCACCCCCCTAAGATCCACCCTGTCACCCCCTAAGCTTCGCCTGTTGCCCCTCTAAGCTCTGCCTTGTCACCCCACCTAAGCTCTGCCATGTCACCCCTAAGCCCTGTCCTGTCACCCCTCTAAGCTCCGCCCTGTCACCCCTCTAAGCTCCGCCCTGTCACCCCTCTAAGCTCCGCCCTGTCACCCCCTAAGCTCCGCCCTGTCGCCCTTCTAAGCTCCGCCCTGTGGCCCCTCTAAGCTCCACCCTGTCGCCCCTCTAAGCTACGCTCTGTCACCCCTCTAAGCTCCACCCTGTCGCCCCGTTAAGCTCTGCCCTGTCGCCCCCTAAGCTCTGTCCTATCGCCCCTCTAAGCTCTGCCCTGTCGCCCCTTTAAGCTGCACCCTGTCGCCCCTCTAAGCTCCACCCTGTCGCCCCTTTAAGCTCCACCCTGTCGCCCCTTTAAGCTTTGCCCTGTTGTCCCTCTAATCTCTGACCTGTTGCACCAAGCTCTGCCCCACTACAAAGCTAAGCTCTTCTAAGTCCTATCAGCCAACTACTACAATCTAATGCATACCTCTGTGTGTATGTATGGTGGACTTTAACACCATGCAGGCCACGCCACTGCCCAGAGCCCCAGAGATCAGGGTCAGCAGAGGGGCTGGCATGGCTTGTATGTGAAAATAAATCATATAATAGGGGTATATGTATGTATCAGGAGGTATGAGTGTATTATATATATATATATAGAAAAGGAAAAAACCGGCAGCACTAAAAAAGTAAGTATGGGGTGCAAAGCCTATGACCTGACCAGGATCATGAATATATAAGGAAAAAAGGCAGCACTCACCAAAAAATAAATAAAATAAGTCTTTTATTCACCACAGTGGGCCATGCGACGTTTCGGCTCTAAAACATGAGCCTTTCTCAAGCAAATGTGTGCAGTAGGTACAAAGTATTTAAACAAAAAGTGCACAAGTGTACAATTAATCAATCAATAATCAATACAACGTAATACAACAAAAGTAAAACATTATTCAAAAATGGCACAAATGTGAACATATTGTGCACTTTATATATGAACTATTTTTATATATTTAATCATGTACTGTACACTTTGTCACTGCGGTTTTTATTGGATCATGTTCACATTTGTGCCATTTTTGAATAATGTTTTACTTTTGTTGTATTACGTTGTATTGATTATTGATTGATTAATTGTACACTTGTGCACTTTTTGTTTAAATACTTTGTACCTACTGCACACATTTGCTTGAGAAAGGCTCATGTTTTAAAGCTGAAACATCGCATGGCCCACTGTGGTGAATAAAAGACTTTTATTTTATTTATTTTTTGGTGAGTGCTGCCTTTTTTCCTTATATATATATCAGGAGGTAGCGGTGTATGTATATAACAGGAGGTAACGGTGTATGTATATAACAGGAGGTGGCGGTGTATGTATATAACAGGAGGTAGCGGTGTATGTATATAACAGGAGGTAACGGTGTATGTATATAACAGGAGGTAACGGTGTATGTATATAACAGGAGGTAGCGGTGTATGTATATAACAGGAGGTGGCGGTGTATGTATATATCAGGAGGTAACGGTGTATGTATATAACAGGAGGTAGCGGTGTATGTATATAACAGGAGGTAGCGGTGTATGTATATAACAGGAGGTAGCGGTGTATGTATATAACAGGAGGTAGCGGTGTATGTATATAACAGGAGGTAACGGTGTATGTATATAACAGGAGGTAGCGGTGTATGTATATAACAGGAGGTAGCGGTGTATGTATATAACAGGAGGTAGCGGTGTATGTATAATAACAGGAGGTAGCGGTGTATGTATATAACAGGAGGTAGCGGTGTATGTATATAACAGGAGGTGGCGGTGTATGTATATACAGAGGTGGCGGTGTATGTATATAACAGGAGGTAGCAGGTGTATGTATATAACAGGAGGTAGCGGTGTAATGTATATAACAGGAGGTAGCGGTTTAGTATATAGCAGGAGGTAGCGGTGTATGTATATATCAGGAGGTAGCGGTGTATGTATATAACAGGAGGTAACGGTGTATGTATGTATATAACAGGAGGTGGCGGTGTATGTAATATAACAGGAGGTAAACGGTGTATGTATATAACAGGAGGTAGCGGTGTATGTATATAACAGGAGGTGGCGGTGTATGTTATAGTAAACAGGAGGTAGCGGTGTATGTATATAACAGGAGGTGCGGTGTATGTATATAACAGGGGTGGCGGTGTATGTATATAACAGGAGGTGGCGGTGTAAATGTATTAATAACAGGAGGTGGCGGTGTATGTATAATAACAGGAGTGTGCGGTGTTATGTATATAACAGGAGGTGGCGGTGTGTATATATACAGAGGTGGGGTGTATGTATATAACAGGAGGTGGCGGTGTATGTATATAACAGGAGGTGGCGTGTATGTATATATAACAGGAGGTGGCGGTGTATGTATATAACAGGAGGTGGCGGTGTATGTATATAGCAGGAGGTTGCGGTGTATGTATATAACAGGAGGTGGCGGTGTATGTATATAACAGGAGGTGGCGGTGTATGTATATAACAGGAGGTGGCGGTGTATGTATGTATATAACAGGAGGTGGCGGTGTATGTATATAACAGGAGGTAGCGGTGTATGTTATAACAGGAGGTAGCGGTGTATGTATATATATAAGGAGGGTAGCGGTGTATGTATATAGCAGGAGGTAGCGGTGTATGTATATAACAGGAGGTGGCGGTGTATGTATATAACAGGAGGTGGCGGTGTATGTATTAACAGGATGTATATACAGGAGGTAGCGGTGTATGTATATAGCAGGAGGTAGCGGTGTATGTATATAACAGGAGGTGGCGGTGTATGTATATAACAGGAGGTGGCGGTGTATGTATATAGCAGGAGGTAGCGGTGTATGTATATAACAGGAGGTAGCGGTGTATGTATGTATGAGAAGTTTAGGGCTTGCTCTTCATCTGCTATGTGTTTGATTTCATCCAGAACTATTGGCTCTTAGCGTCCTGAAGATGGATATTTTGAAGGGAAGCTTGGATGACATTTCCAGACCCGCCACCGCGTCTCGTTCCCGTCCTGGAAGTCGCTTGTTAAGTTCATTCCAAGTGGATAAACAGAAAGTGAACTCGTCTGTGTGTTCTCTGGAAGTGCTGACTCCGGAGCCGGGAATATCGCAGGTGAAATGTGATGGTTTCTTCACTTTTCTTCCAAAGTATTGAAGGCTAAGACCTCATACATGCGTCTAAGTATGTGCCTGGAGCCTGTACGGCCGCACACAGAGTCCTTAGGACACATTGCCTCCATAATACATTGGTTAATATTGGACACACATATGGTTATGATATAAGTCTGTTATCGTGCAGGTGCAGGAGTCATTGCTCCAATCAAAAATTCAGGTAGCCGCGATGATATGTAGAGATCACATGCTGACCATTCAAAGGACTCTTGGGTTATGTTCACACCACTATCCATCGTGTGGAGAAATCCTAAGCAGAATCTGCTTGACTGGTGCTATATTCTGCCACTGTGGACTTACCTTTACAGTGCAACTCAGTTCTGGTTCATAGGGAGGTTGCTTCGAGAAGGGACCACTGACTTTGGTGTCCATTTATCCTTCGTAACACATCTCCTTTAGAGATCATCAAAAATTACCTTTTGTTTAAATCATGTTTTTATGTTAAGCCAATTTTTAAGAATATTTGGTGGCTATGTTTAATTGTCCATGTCACTATCTATATTTAAAAAAAAATACTAAAATCCTGCAATTTTCCCAACGACATCTAGACCATAGGCAAATACAGATATCATCTATATATAAGATAACACAGGGTCTACTATGGTCACAGCTTATATACTCCCCCTTCCTGCACAATGACCTCTGACATGTCACAGAGTGTGTGACGCAAATATCTAAATGCTGTTAACAACACAATAGGCAAGATGGCTTACCCCATAATCATGTTTAGGAAGTAGAATAAAAAAAATCTACCATATATATATATATATATATATATATATATATACACAGTACAGACCAAAAGTTTGGACACACCTTCTCATTCAAAGAGTTTTCTGTATTTTCATGACTATGAAAATTGTAGATTCACACTGAAGGCATCAAAACTATGAAGTAACACATGTGGAATTATATACTTAACAAAAAAGTGTGAAACAACTGAAAATATGTCTTATATTCTAGGTTCTTCAAAGTAGCCACCTTTTGCTTTGATTACTGCTTTGCACTTTCTTGGCATTCTCTTGATGAGCTTCAAGAGGTAGTCACCTGAAATGGTTTTCACTTCACAGGTGTGCCCTGTCAGGTTTAATAAGTGGGATTTCTTGCCTTATAAATGGGGTTGGGACCATGAGTTGTGTTGGGCAGAAGTCAGGTGGATACACAGCTGATAGTCCTACTGAATAGACTGTTAGAATTTGTATTATGGCAAGAAAAAAGCAGCTAAGTAAAGAAAAACGAGTGGCCATCATTACTTTAAGAAATGAAGGGCAGTCAGTCCGAAAAATTAGAAAACTTTGAAAGTGTCCCCAAGTGCAGTCGCAAAAACCATCAAGCGCTACAAAGAAACTGGCTCACATGAGGACCACCCCAGGAAAGGAAGACCAAGAGTCACCTCTGCTGTGGAGGATAAGTTCATCCGAGTCACCAGCCTCAGAAATCGCAGGTTAACAGCAGCTCAGATTAGAGACCAGGTCAATGCCACACAGAGTTCTAGCAGCAGACACATCTCTACAACAACTGTTAAGAGGAGACTGTGTGCAGCCGGCCTTCATGGTAAAATAGCTGCTAGGAAACCACTGCTAAGGACAGGCAACAAGCAGAAGAGACTTGTTTGGGCTAAAGAACACGAGGAATGGACATTAGACCAGTGGAAATCTGTGCTTTGGTCTGATGAGTCCAAATTTGAGATCTTTGGTTCCAACCACCGTGTCTTTGTGCGACGCAGAAAAGGTGAACGGATGGACTCTACATGCCTGGTTCCCACCGTGAAGCATGGAGGAGGAGGTGTGATGGTGTGGGGGTGCTTTGCTGGTGACACTGTTGGGGATTTATTCAAAATTGAAGGCATACTGAACCAGCATGGCTACAACAGCATCTTGCAGCGGCATGCTATTCCATCCGGTTTGCGTTTAGTTGGACCATCATTTATTTATCAACAGGACAATGACCCCAAACACACCTCCAGGCTGTGTAAGGGCTATTTGACCAAGAAGGAGAGTGATGGGGTGCTACGCCAGATGACCTGGCCTCCACAGTCACCAGACCTGAACCCAATCGAGATGGTTTGGGGTGAGCTGGACCGCAGAGTGAAGGCAAAAGGGCCAACAAGTGCTAAGCATCTCTGGGAACTCCTTCAAGACTGTTTGAATACCATTTCAGGTGACTGCCTCTTGAAGCTCATCAAGAGAATGCCAAGAGTGTGCAAAGCAGTAATCAAAGCAAAAGGTGGCTACTTTGAAGAACCTAGAATATAAGACATATTTTCAGTTGTTTCACACTTTTTTGTTAAGTATATAATTCCACATGTGTTAATTCATAGTTTTGATGCCTTCAATGTGAATCTACAATTTTCATAGTCATGAAAATACAGAAAACTCTTTGAATGAGAAGGTGTGTCCAAACTTTTGGTATGTACTGTGTATATATATATATGTATATATATATATATATATATATATATATATATATATATATACATATTTGTCACCATCTGGTTTTAACTTGCAGCTTATATACTGCCCTTCCCTGCACAATGATCTCTGCAAACGTCACAAAGCATGTAAAACAAATCTCTAAATGCTGTTAACATCACATCAGTTAAGGTGGCTGTCCCCATGATCATATTTAGGACGTCTATTTCACTATCTGGTTTTAACTGATAGCATATACATTCCCCTTCCCTGCACAATGACCTCTGCACATATCACAAAGTGTGTGAAGCAAAGCTCAAAATGCTGTTAATATCACTGGCTGCCCCTTATAATCATGTTTAGGAAGTAGAATAAAAAAATCTATAATTGGGAAAAAAAAGAAGTTTAGGAAAAACTGATATGTGTCACTATCTGTTTTTTTTTACTGGCAGCTTGCTTATATACTTCCCCTCTCTGCACAATGACCTCTGCACATTTCTAAGAGTGTGTAAAGCAAATCTCTAAATGCTGTTAACATCACATCAGGCAATATGGATGCCACCATAATCATATTTAGGAAGTAAAAAGGATATGTGTAACTATCTAGTTTTAACTGGCAGCTTATTTGCTCCCCCTCCCTGCACAATGACCCCTGCATATGTCACAGAGCTTGTAAAGGAAATCTCTAAATGGGCAAGATGGGCGCCCCCATGATCATATTTAAGAAGTAAAAAGTATGTGTGTCACTATCTGGTTTTAACTGGCAGAAAGGTGACACATTCCCTTTAAAGAAGTTTTCCTACAGTATATATGGATGGCCAGTTGTGTGACCTTGACTTCACAAGGAAGCTCCAGTGGAACCAAAAATGTCATATTTATCCCTCTGTGGAGGTCCTTGATGGTTGGTGAAGGCCAATCTGAGAAGTAGGGTGCACGCTCTTTAGTCAGAGCATGTATGTCCAGCATACGTCTTCTGCATCAGCATTTTTTAAATTTGTGATTTTTTTTTATAGAAAAAGCCATTTATTATGAAAGTGGTCCTGAGTGTGGACATCTAGGGCTGTCTAACTTATAAAATAGATCTTTTCATTGATGTGCCTTCAGAAGACATTTGAGTGTTGTGTACTTTCACATATTGATGTACGTCTTCTGATATACAGACGGATCTTACAATGACTTCAGACGATGAGCAGGAGACTTCTCCTACAGTGTGTTCAGAAGGTCCTGGTGATGAGGAGACCTCACAGAGTTGTACAGGGATGGGAGCAGAAGTATATCAAGGAAGAATTGCAGACAGGATGACCAGCCCGCCAGAAGATCCAGGTAAACATTGTGTCAATACTATAGTTATGTTCTTCACGAACCTCACTCCTCACATGACCTCTGCAGCCAATCACCGGCCGTTTACTCCTTCAGGCGTAAAAACCCCTCAAACACTTAGTCTGCACCTTCTTAAATGTCAAGTGGCATTTCTAGGTCGACCTGACCACTTTCAAAAAAAGAGGGCATGGTGATCGCGGGTAGGGGGCAGGGTCAGCAGGCCTGGGATATTTATCTTCATTTTATACCAGTTTTCTGGAGGAAATATCCAGTTTTACACCAATCAATAGGATGGCTACCAATGTTTGTACGGATCAGCGGAGTACATTATAGATCCTTTTTTCCACCACCTTTCCATACTAACTCCCCCACACAACAGGGTTGTGCATTAGCAGGAGAGATACAATTTTTGGGGTTCACAGTGTTTAGACTCCCACTGATGTAAGATTACTCAGTATCTCTATAAAATGGTTGTGCAATGGCTTATTATTGATGACCTGTCAAAAAGGACCCCCGCCGATCAGCTGTTTGAAGGGGTTTGCATCAAAATTACCTGTGTGCTGTTTGATTTTTCAGCAGTGGGGCAGTGTAATTCCAACTGCTTCATCTTGCACTGTATAACCGCTTTAAAGAGCGTCATCATCAGGATTAACCCTATTAAATCAGTCATACTGCCTGGTAGGCTTTATCCTGCTGATTAAAATGAGGCCTGTCATGTGAAAATCGGTTGCAGCATTCCCGAGAAAAAAAGATTCTTATTCTATATACATCTGAGGACTCAGTGCACTGAGGGGTGGGGCCTGGACGGTCTCTGTACCTCAGCTTTCCAGTGCTGACCACGCCCCTCATGCTCTGAAGCTCTCGTTTGTATAAAAAATAAAGTCTGTTTTCCCAGGAACGCAGCAACCAATTTTTATAAGACAGGTATCATTGTAATCAGCAGGATCAGCCCTATAATGAGCTATGTCTGGCTTAATGGAGTTGATCCTGCTGACAAGTGGTCTTTAAAGATTATTTTTCTAGCAACAGCCTGAATGTGATTGGACTGTTACATAGCAACTAAGGTATCAGTCTGCCAGTGACTTTCTACAGATTTCTACACATCAGTGTAGGAGAAACGCTGGTTGCCACCACCTCTAGAGGGCATAAGGGGCAGTAGATCTCAGGACTGGAACATGAGTTGCAAGGTAAATCATATATGTTTTCTGAGGACCTGAGGGATCCTGCTCTCATCGGTTGCTGTATGCACATAGAGGTCACTAGGAGAGCAGAGTCCACGCTCCTGGACGTAGATGCCCAACGGCATAGGTAGGTTTTTAGCGTAGGACCTGCCTGACCTGAGACCACCTTGGCGCTGGGTAGGAGGGCACAGATGTGTTTTGATCAAAATATATTGGCTAAGAGGCTCAGACTTTATCATATCACAATGAGGTCTTAGTTTATACAGTATATATTGTTTGCATCTATTTTTGTGCATTAATATTCTTTTCTGTGATTTATTTTGATATATGTAGCCACTGACATCCGCGATCATTATTATCACATCATGCAGGATGTTTTTTATCATTTTTTTCTGTGATTTTTCCTGAGGGATTGGAGCATGACACAGGAATTCTCTTTCTGGTGTTTACCCCTTATGTCATGCTCTGTCTACACTAGACCTAACACAGTGGGGCAGATTTACTAATCCTGTCTGACATGTAGACCATCTAAAGAGGCACCAGATTACAGTGTCCGATGGTGGATGATAAATCTGGTGCATCTTTAGACTGTATAGTCTGACTTTACACCACCTATTTGTTGGCTTAGTTTAAAGGGGTTCTCCAGGAATTAAGAAAATGAAAATATGTAAATATTACTTTATTATAAATATATTCCCAAATACCTTTCATTAGTTATAATGGCTCGTTTTGTCCGGGGAGCAATCATTAGGAAAAATAAAATGGCCGCTGTCCTATTAGTACACACAGAACCCGTCCTAATCACACAGGAGGACAAGTTACTTCACAACACTGAGGTAAAGAGCTGCCTCATCCTCCCCCTGCTCTGATTGTCAGGGATTATGCTCCTGAATACAGCTGGTAACATCTTCAGCTGAATCTGTAGAAATGGAATTCATGAGGAGACATGAAGTACAGAGAGGAGGTGGGGATGCAGCTGTGTCTTGCTGTGTGATTAGGACAGGTTCTGTGTGTACTAATAGGACGGCAGCCATTTTAGTTCTCCTAATGATTGCTCCCCAGACAAAATGAGCCATTATAACTAATGAAAGGTAGTTGGGAATATATTTATAATAAAGTTTCATTTTCTTAATTCCCGGAGAACCCCTTTAAGCCATTCACCTTTCCAGTAAGCCATGACCCTTGTTGGACGAGGTGGAAAAAGTGTCTGAAATGGTTATTTTGGCGTCTTACATGTTTTGATACCATACTAAGCCAACAACAACATACCTCATGCCACCTTTGCTTTGTCTGTGTGTTCCAGAAGGCTCCACTGAAGAGTCACCAAGTGCAGAAGACAAGATGGAGCCCAGAGTAGAAAAAGCCATTAAGAAGATGAAAGCCCTGGATGAAATTTTACTGAAAAAGATGGCAAAAGAGAAGGAGGTTAAAGCTCAAGGTGTGGAGATCCGAAAACAACTGTGGGAAGAACTCCAGGTAGTGATATGTTCTCCCTGGAAACTGGAGGGTATAACAGTGCTCACCAAACAACGGGGTCTGGAAGATAGCTAGGCCCATCTCTACCATTCTCCTGGGAATAGGATAATAAGACCCCTTAGCACCCTACGGTATGTGGTGGGCTTCCTAAGAGTCAAACCTACTATTTAAAGGGGTTTTCCCATGAATAACATTTATCATCTAGGTGGTAAATGTATGATCACTGGGCACTCCACTGCTAGAACCCCTACTACTAATAATTACATTGAGGGTGCCAAGCCCCTAGGAGTTTGCTTGAGTGAATGTCTACTGGGCTGACCCAGCATTCTCTTATTCTGCCAGCCATGTGTCAGCCCGACGTAATCTATGGAAATGTTCCAGCTCTTCTGATGTAACCTTTCTTCTTCTCCAGCACGTGTCACAGCAGTCCTCAGCGCGCAGCCATGAGGAAAATGTCAATACCAACAAATTTCTGGCACTGACTCCGCAGTTGGATGACCCTGAAGGTAAACCATGAAATATTCAAAGATGAAAATAAGGTCTAAAGGCTCACTAAAACTTGTGATATGTCATAGTTTTGATCGGTGGTGGTCTGAGATTCCCTCTGTTCACTAGAACGAGGAGAGAGAAGCGCTCGCCTATCTCGCTCTCTCCTCACCGAAGAAGTCTCCAGCCCTGTGTAATGGCCATGCTGGGGTGCTGTAGCTCCCATCCATATGATAGCTGCTGAAGCTGAAAGCTACACAGTCGATGGACCCTTCTATCAGGCGGTATTTTTTTTTCTCAGTGGCAGCTGTGTAGGAAAGTTTGGTGACTTGTACCTGACACATAAATGCCTGGAGGACACTATCTTGGTATCTGTCTACTTGTACGTGGGAATCCAGACATGTAGACATGGCCAGTAGCTGTCGAAGGTGGCAGCTTTAAATGGGTGTTTCCTCAGTCGGTGTAAGATATGTCAGATTTATTAAGAATTTGATGAATTTGCCACATTTTCTGGCAGTCTGTGGGCCAGAAAATCAAATCTTTGCCTGCTTTGAGCTGGTGTAGATTTGTAGAGGCGTAAATTGTACTGACTTTATTGGGCAGTTGGAGGCCATACCACTCTCCCACTAAGCCCAGTCCACTTTCCTTCACCACTTTTGCAAATTATAACACCTTTTATGACTCTGCTTCTAATGATCAGAAGGATGAGGATATAATTGGATTAGTAGAGCATGTTCTTTGGGCTTTCACAGATCTAAGGGCTTGGCCACCTATCTGAGAAGGTGCAGATGGTTCACTGGCCAAGTCCTTGATAACCTTTTGGCATCTCACCTTCTCCCAGCTTTGTGTATTGATTTCATGAAGCCCTTTTCTTTTCATTGTGAATGGCCTATCATGTTGAGTCCAGTTCATAAATGCAGTCCCTTGGACTTGGCAAAAACTTTGAATAATGTTGTGTGGCATTGGCTTGACACATATTAGAGTTGATAGACTCAATTGCTAACACTTTTTTACTTGTTGTCAACTGTATAGAAATGCACAAATCTTGGGTTCGTGTCGTGTCAGGCAAGGTCAGTGTCTACAAAGATTGGGGGCATTGCAGTATAATGCAGGCTGCAGGTCCTGCCTTCTGTGGTGTACAAGCAGGGGGACTGGGAACTACTGGTTCTGTGTTCTTTATTTATAGAGCCCCAACATATTCTGCAGCTCTTTACAGAGGTTGTCTTCTCTCACACTTTTGCCTCAATTTTGTCTCAATTAGCATTTACTGGCTATGAGCAGGTATTTGAACTGTGGGAAGAAACCCACACAAACGCAAGGAGAACATACAGACATATGATGCCCTGTTTTACCGTGAATTCTGAGGTCTGGGAATAAATAGGCTTGTCAAGGCTTAGGTGCATAAAAACTTTACTAAACTATGATATAATACATAAAAGATATACACAAAAGTACAGAGTAAAGTAAGTAGTAATCTCCTGTGCTGTGAACAAATAAGCAGGCTTCCTGTCGGCCAGTTCCAACATGGCACCTGGGTGATACCCATATAATACATAGAGAAGTGGCAGTAACAAGACAAATCTTACCCTGATGTTGTCATCAGTGTTACATGCTTAGATGTTTTCTAGCTTCCTGGCTCCTCCTTCAGTGTGCCGTATGCATGTACAGTTGCTTCAGAGCTCAGAAATGCCCTGGTACCAATAACTAACCAAGAAATTAAAGAGGACCTTTCACGGTTTTGAATTACTGTAGATAAATACCTCTTGTCCCGGGGTACCCCCCGCTGATGCTGCCACTCTGCCTAGTTTTTTAAAATACAGCTCCTACTCCCCGCTGTGCCCGCCTGTAGTTTTCGCGCTCAGTATGTAAATACTGAGCATCGGTACAGGGAGGAGGAGACGCCGGCATTTCTCAATGGGCGTCTCCTTCTCCCTGGCTGTGCCGCGATCCAATCACAGCGGAGAGCGTCACAGCCAGGGAGAAAAAAAAACCTCACCTTCTCCCTGGCTGTGACGCTCTCCGCTGTGATTGGATCGCGGCACAGCCAGGGAGAAGGAGACGCCCATTGAGAAATGCCGGCGTCTCCTCCTCCCTGTACCGATGTGCGAAAACTACAGGCGGGCACAGCGGGGAGGAGGAGCTGTATTTAAAAAAACTAGGCAGAGTGGCAGCATCAGCGGGGGGTACCCCGGGACAAGAGGTATTTATCTACAGTAATTCAAATCCGTGAAAGGTCCTCTTTAAAGGCAAAGGTCACTGACTCAGTCAGTGACTCTGTTTCTTAGAGGCAAAATTGCATGCCAATTAGCTCTCCATGCCAATTAGCTCACTGTCCAACGCATTCAGAAGCCTTGATAACGGATATTAGCCAGGCCAGTGGCAGCGCTGTCTAAGTGTTTTTCTTCTGGTTGGCTGGGTGCTGTTTTTATGGAGATACAGCTGATGTAGAGTCTTACCTGGAGAACCTACTCTGTACTGATTAGGAGCAAATCCATCTGCTGATGGATGTCTCTGCTTTAATTGATATCCCTAGTCATGTTTCAAGGTTCAATGCTGATTTCTATAGTACCTATCTATAGTTGGAACCAGGAAGACAGTTTGCTTTCTTCAGCTAATTTCTATGTATTTCCAGTCCTCTTAAAGACCATGGTTCAGTGGTTAGCACTGTTGTTGCACAGAGCTGGGAGTGTGAAAGTGACCAATATCTGTTTACCTTTTCCCTAGGGAACATTGCCTTTAAAGGGGTTAATTTTTGGCTCCCCTCCAATCAGAACTTTGGAGGGAATCATACTTACCTGTTCCCCACACTGCTCAATTCAGGCTCCTTCACACCAGTGTGCCACTGCAACCATTGACTCTCCCCCAAGTGGCACACATCACTACTATTTAAAGGGGTTATCCCATGAATACTTTAAAAAATGAAAATCAGACCTCATATAGTACATGACAATACATTTCTAACAAACCTAGAACCAGTCCTGTACCTCACATGGATCCAGAGATCTCCCCTTTCATTGCTCTGCTACATTTATATCAAGCTGACAGCTCAAGGGGAGGGTCCATTCTGCTGTAGCTCAGGGGGTGTGTCCATGCTCTCCCTATCACAGTTCAGGGGGCGTGTCTCAGTTCTCCCTATCACAGCTCAGGAGGCGTGTCTCAGCTCTCCCTATCACAACTCAAGAGGCAGTTGAAGGATGAAACTGAGCATGTGCTTCTCAGTGAGCAGGACAAAGAAATAAGAAAAAGAACAAACTGCAGGTGGCGCTATACAGATGCAGTTTACTGAATAACTCAGTGGCTATACAACATTTTTAATCATATGCAATTACAAAGTATTCAGATCCAGGTGCTGGTTTGAAAACTGTAGAATATTTTTCGTGGGACAACCCCTTTAAAGGCCCCTTGAGCCCACCTGCAGCCTAAGGTGGAAACACATTGAGACAATGGGCAGGATTATGTAGAGCAGGGATGCTCAACCTGTGACCCTCCAGCTGTTGTAAAACTACAACTCCCACCATGCTGTTTTGTAGGCTGATAGCTGTAGGCTGTCCGGGAATGATGTGAGTTGTAGTTTTGCAACAGCTGCAACATGCCTGATCTAGAGTATACCAGGCTTTTTGACAAGGTTCTTTTGAGGTAGAACACTCAGCCTTTTGGCCAGGGTATTACAGTGGTAGGGACAGTTTGTCCTTCATACATACTAGACTAAGTCTTGGAAGCCCATGATGGTATCAGGTATCACTGGTCACCCTGGGGGTAGTGGCATGGTATGGCAACGACTTGTTGGCTGCCCCGGCGTAGCTCACAAGCTGGGATTGCAGAATCTCCAAATGATACCACTGTATTCGTTACTGAGCCTACATAAAATGGCTCATCATAGAAAGCCAGCAGATGGCAGCATCAGCTTAACTACTGCAAAAGTCAAAGCTATACCGAGCCTCGGAGAAGACGCTGTGTGGTGTGGACCTGCTGACAAATGTTACCGGTGTTATTCTCCTTTGCCGCACATTTTCCAGTATAACAAGCTCTGGGTTTCCCATTGTGCTGTCCACATCCTTTCAGCAGCTATTTTCCTTGCAGGTACTGGCCCATTAATGTTCTTGAGTTGCTTTATTAATCTTCACAGGTTTTAGCCTCACACCTGATTACTGCATTTTTGACATGCCTCTTCTATGCAGTCTTCGTACAAGCCGCACATTCCTGGAGAATGAGAGCAAATCTCATATTCACGGATGTGTTGCATCAGGCTGCAAGCACAAAACTGTCTGAAAGAAAAACTTTGCCCATGACTTCCAGTTCTTAAACTGCTCAGGTAAAATGTGAGCTGCCGCTGTGATTGGTGGGTCTAGACCGTTTTTCAGGTAGACAGTTTTGATGTGTGCCCCAGAAATGATGCAGATGTTTGTGCTGACAGTGTGTGGCATCGTCTGAGCTACTGTAGTGTGAGGTCCACCTTACCATCTGTAGTCTGTGGTCTGTTGAAGACCAGCTCATAAACCCACCTATGTCCATTTCAGCCTTGGATTTGAAACGCATATGGCCTACGGTTTGTAGCCCTCCCCAAAAAACTAGTTGTTGCGCAGTGGAGCCTGGTTTGCCACGTGCCTTCTGCCAAAGACATCACTTCATCTGTCTTGGCCTCAATAAAGGAGCATTTCTCCAGTGTCAGACCTGGTGGACACTAGAGCACATCTTCTGGGCTTCTTGCTCCTCCAGTTCACCATTGCCGCCTTCTCCTTCTCCATGTCTAACACTAGCTGATTTTGTTTTCTCACCCTTCCTAAGCCGCTTCCATGGCATCACTCTGAACCGGAAAGAATCCTATTTTGTACTCATGAGGGGCAAGCACCTCCAAAACAGCTCTATTGATGGATATCTGGTTTGGCCATATTCTCTTGTCAAATCCGAAAGCTTGTTAGAAGGTCAGTTCTTGACTGACAAGGAGCCACTTCCAAAAGGTGGCACTGGTAAGATGGTTGAGAGGTACCTTTAGGCATATTCGTTTCCCATGGAGCATTGCCAATAAGTCTCCATACTATGGAGTACTTCCAGTTTGTCTCCATACAGGACTAGTCTCTTTAAGGAGAGTCAACACCATGCCTAAGCCATTCCTGCACCACAAAATGCGCCAGGAACATTCCCAGGATAGGGACTGCAGCTTCTCCCATAGGTCAGAGTAAATTACTCTTCTGGCTTTGTCTACCGCCTAGGAACCAAAAATATACCCAGAGATACCGGCTTTCCTGCCATCAAGTAGAAGCACATACACATAATTTTCTTAGTTGGTAGAGTTGGTAGGGGTTTGCTACAATCCTGTTTTTTTTTATCAGTGCCACTCCTGTATGTTGGCCATGTTTGGTATTGCAGGCAGCTGAATAGACTAAAGTGTCCCTGCTATTTTTTAATCTTATACAACCCCTTTAAGGAGCAGCTGTCATGAAGACCAACCCTATTAAACCAGGCATACTGCCCAGTAGGTTTGATCTTGCCGATTAAAATAATACCTGTTTTGTGAAAATTGGTTGTAGTGTTCACGAGAAAAACGACTTTTATTCTTTATTCAAATGAGGGGTTCAGTGCACCAAGGGGCGGGGCCTCGTCCCTCAGTACACCTCAGCTTTGCAGTGCTGGCCACGCCTCTTGTGAACTGAAGTCTTCACCTGCATAAGAGTCTTTTTTTCTCAGGAACGCCACAGCCAATTTTCACAAGACAGGTATCATTTTATTCAGCAGGGTCAATCCTATCTGTCAGTATGGCTTGTTTGCTAGGGTTGATCCTGCTGGTGGGTGCTTTTTAAGACGATAGGATCTCTAAACATTGCTTTGGTAGTTTACCAAGTTTCTGTCAAAACCTGCACCTAAAAAACGATACTATTTGAAAGCGCCATAACTCCAGTCTCCCTAAGGTCCTTCTTAGGAGAACATATCTTGAATTTGGCAGCGAGGAATCATTGTAAGATCTTCCATCATTACGTTCGGTCTCCACAATTTACTGTAAGTTATACTGAATGTCTGGAAGCAGTCTCTAGAGACACATCGTCTATCAGTCAACCTTTCCTTTTCTCAGGAAAATGAACCTCTGGATTTCGTGCTCTTTGATCAATCATTACCTATTTATCACTTATGTACGTGCGGCTGATGTGTCGTGTGGTCCTGAAGATTTATAGAAATATTCTGCTCCAGTGATGGGTTGACTCCTCCAGGTCTTGCATTTTAAAGGGAGCCTGTCACTTAATTTTCTTACCCTAAACCAGTGCTGTGTGACCTTATAAGTGGGTCTTTAGCATTATGTAGAAAACCGCATGCTCTATAATACCGTATCACTGTAGGCCAATTATCCTCGAAGAGTCATCTGGGCAGTGACATTCAGATGAATACATAGTGAGGATCTGATATGTTTGTTAAACTAAAAGAAGACATCTGTCCATCCAGTTCAGCCTGTTATCCTGCAAGTTGATCCAGAGGAAGGCAAAAAAACCCTGTGAGGTAGAAGCCAATTTTCCCCACTTTAGGGAAAAAAATCTTTCCCATATCAGATCCTCACATCAGACCCCCTTACCAGTTCCTCAGATCAGACTCCCATATCAGGACATTAGACTCCCATCAGACCTCTATGTCAGACCCCTGTATCAGACCTCCGATCAAGATCAGACCTCCATGTCAGACCCCTGTATCAGACCTCAGATCAAGATCAGACCTCCATGTCAGACCCCTGTATCAGACCTCCGATCAAGATCAGACCTCCATGTCAGACCCCTGTATCAGACCTCAGATCAAGATCAGACCTCCATGTCAGACCCCTGTATCAGACCTCCAATCAAGATCAGACCTCCATGTCAGACCCCTGTATCAGACCTCAGATCAAGATCAGACCTCCATGTCAGACCCCTGTATCAGACCTCCGATCAAGATCAGACCTCCATGTCAGACCCCTGTATCAGACCTCAGATCAAGATCAGACCTCCATGTCAGACCCCTGTATCAGACCTCCGATCAAGATCAGACCTCCATGTCAGACCCCTGTATCAGACCTCCGATCAAGATCAGACCTCCATGTCAGACCCCTGTATCAGACCTCAGATCAAGATCAGACCTCCATGTCAGACCCCTGTATCAGACCTCCGATCAAGATCAGACCTCCATGTCAGACCCCTCTATCAGACCTCAGATCAGACCTTAAAATAAATAAATTCACTTACCTCTCCTGCTCCGCTGCTACTGTGCAGGTCCGGTGGTCTTCCCCGCAGTCTCTCTCCTTGTTCTTTTCCGGGCCCGCGCCACACTGTGACCTGATGCGTACATAGTCAAGTTATAATGCGCGCACTACGTCCTGACGCTGTACTAGTGGGGTAAAAAAGTGCGTCTTATAAAGCAAAAAATATGGTTTATCCCACATAATTCCCAATACTTTCATACAAAAGTTGGTCGACGCATTCCTGAGGTTTTGGCGTTTCCCTCACACATGCAGCAGTGAATGTAGACATGTGTGGTATGTATGGACTCCACACATCTTACAGTTTCTTGCAGACTGTATTTTATTTGCACAAGGACTCTTCTAGAGTATGCATTTTAGTCATGAATTAGCACTTTTGTCCAATTTTTGCTAATAATTATTCTTTGCTACAAAGTTGCAGGAAGGCGCTTGTGTGTATTAATTAGCAGATTATAGTTTTACGCACGGTATGCTGTGCTCTCCCTGAAAACATGGCAGCTGTTTGCTGTGTACAGTATACACGTTATATAACACATATATGGAAGATTACTTTTTTTTTTTTTAAATCAGATCTTTTTTTATTATTTTTGTATACCAAATTGTAATTACAAATAGGAAGATGACTTTTTAGGTGCAAACATTTTGTCACACAGTTACCTGAAGGTGGACCTGGTTGTCAGCAGTCCATCTGGGTAACTGAAATCTTTAGGTTGTCAGATACGTTTTGTGGGTTCACTTACTTTTCATGGACTGTAATCTCTGTTTTTTATAGGTTGCTACTTTTTTAAAATTTCCAGTGTAAACCAGTTTTTGGTTTTATGAAAATACATGCATGTGACTTGTGTCATGTATGAACTCTGCACACATTGAACATAAATTTTTTAAGGGGTGATGCACGCGACCTTTACCCATTGAGATCAACTTTTATCCAATATTTATGTAAAATTACACTTTGATGCAAAGTTGCATGAAAGTGTCTGTAAATATAAAGTGCTGAATGCCGTTTTGACAATGTATAGGTGTGTGTGTGTGTTAAAGGGGTTAGTTTGATTTTTATTTTGTAATTTAGGGTTTATTTTGCATATGTCAAAATTACGAAAATTGTCCTGGCTACTAGAGGTGCAAAACATCCAAACACCCCCTAAATCACTGTTCTTTCTGTGGTTAGGAGTCCAGTGGGTGGGCTTAACTCAGTGATTGATAGCTTTTCCTGCATGTGTGTGTATAAGGAGCTGTAAACCACCGCCCACTGGACTCCTAAGCATTAAAGGGGTGACTAGTTGATGGCCTATCCTCTGAAAGTAGGCGCTGGGACCACATAGCACCATCAACCTTGTAGTGGACAGAGCTCGGGAGCAGTTGTAGTAACGAGCTTCTTCCTCTACAAGGTGCCACGTAGTTCCGACACCGACTCCGACAACGGAGCCACACCCAAACAGCTGATCGGCAAGGGTGCGGGGTGTTGGACTCTTGGCGATCAGCTAGTGATGGCTTATCCTGAGGATAGGCCATCACTTAGTAAACTTAGTAAAAGTTGGGCAACCCCTTTAAATCTGCTCTATGACATGCTGACTGCAGATTGCTGTGCATTCTCATGGAGACAGGTTCCGTTTTTTTGTATCCAGGCATTGCCATATATATTCACAAGTAGCCTGCGGCTGGATCATCTGAAAGGGTTAACTTTAATTAATCCGTAACCTTATCTTCTCGGTCTTGGATGAGCAGTCCAAATTGTCTCCACCTCCTGGCAGACTGGTACAGCAGATAACCTGGAAGCAGGCCCTGGCTTAGGACCAGGCGAGAGAAAGGTTGCCGGTCTCGTATGTGAATTTATTCTTCTGATACAGCGAATCTCTGTTTTGTAAAAATTATTCTTGGTTGGCGTTTCCTCCTTGAAGATTCCTTTTAAAGATCTTTAAGCTGCTGGATTTTACTTGATCCCTTATAGAAAACCTTTAAAATGAATTCTGGAGTCTTGGAAATTGGAGTCAGGTGACTGGAGTGAGTGCTCCATTGTCCTCCCCGATGTCGATCGTTATCAGTATAGCACAACAACATTCCATACGTTCCTGGATCGGGCTGCTGTACGGTATGTTACCTGCAGAGGGGATGCAGGTCTCCTCCAAACCAAATGTAGAAAAGCTGTAGTCACTGCCGATATTGCGGTATTTGAAGCCATAATCAGGAGTCAATTATGAAAGGAGAGAGAGTATTAAAGGGATTGTCCAGATTTCATCCCCCTGCCATACTTACCTGCTCCTTGCTGCCCCCTTCTGGCTCCATGTCTCCCAGGCTCTCTTCACTGGATGAAGTCCACTTCAGCACAGATAGGGTCAGGATAGCAACCAGTGGCTAGCCTCAGCGGGGACATATTCCCATGATGTCACTGCTAAGGCAAGTCATTGGCTGCAGAAGAACAAATGCAGTCCATGGATTTAGTGAAGGAACGTGTGGAACAGAGCAACGGAGAGCAGTTAAAAGGGTTTCCGAGATTTCCTCTGTATAGGTCATCAGTATCTGATCGGTGGAGGACCAACTCCTGGGACCCCCCTCCTCGATCATCTGTTTCAGAAACTACTGGTAGGAGCACTTCAGCCTTCTTGCGCTCACCAAGGACAACCCCTTTAAAGAGGTTATCCAACCCCTATAATGCCTCTCTAATGTCTGTGCCCCTCATACAGGTTGTACTTACTCCGCTCCCCGGCACCCACATCGCTCCTGATGCCCACACGGCCGTCACTGCTTCCCCCCTAGCATTGCGGGTGATGCCATGGAGACTCGCTCCCATCGTGGCCTGCTATTGGCTGGCTACTCCCCATTGCTGAATGTTTTGATCCAGGTGACAGGGAGATGCAGCGGCGGGCGTCAGGAGAGATGTGGGTGCCGGGCAGCGAGGTAAGCACAACCTGTATGAGGGCCTGGGCATTTTGAGGGGCAATGTCCTTCTGTGGCCTTGTACGACGACCATGCACAGATTCTGTCCATGCATTGTGGTCGAGCTTGTGCAGTGGAGACCATGAAGATGGCCAGTACACAGTCATTTTCATCCTTGCTGATTTAGGGCGTAGGAGTCCAGTGCGCAGTCCTCCTCAGAGATTAACAGTTATTTCTATTCGTATATAGGGAAGGTTGTCAGTCTCTGAGTAGAACCACCCACTGGACACCTAAGCACAGAATGAGCAGATATTGTTCTTGAGCCTTTGTAATAAAACCATATATCAATCTGCTCAGCTCCTTCTGCTCTATAACATGCCGCCTACATATTGGGTTTCCTTTAAAGATGTATTTTCCAGTGTCAGGCGTCCTCTTTATATCCCTATGAAAAGTAAGCAAATCATAAGTCTATAAAACAATAAACATAATTCTCCTGCGCACCAAAGTAAATCTTTAACAGGGGCCCCACCTTCCATGTTCACTTAGAAATCTTGTGGCAGATAGATCACCACATATCCAGTGCTCAACTGTTATTGCCAAAGTCTTTCCAATCTGGAAACCAGTGGTGGTCCAAGCCCAAACACGTACTCCAGCACATGCACATCATCCTCTCCATTCTCTCCTTCCGAAAAAAGCCAGGTGAACGTGCAAGTGCAGCCACTCCTCCATTCACTACCATGGGGCTCCTGAAAATTGCCAAAAGCCAGCTCTGATTGTATGGAAAAGCATCCAGAAATCATTAAAAGTGTCTTTACACCGCGGTAGACCCGTGTATGCTGACCGGTAGGTGTGAACCAGACAGTCCTTTACAGCTCCAGTTTTTGTTGCCAGGATAAGTAGAGTGTTTGACATATTTTTGGCCTTCGCTTACTCTAGTTGTCCATTAACGTGCCTTTAAACAGCCTCAAAGCCAATCCATCTTGTGCCACCTGTTTTATGTACTCGTTCCCACAACAATGTATGTGTGAGGTCAGCAGTTGTTTGACTTTCCTGAGGTCCTACCCACAAGCCTGTCCTTAAATCCATCCATTGTCTTTGGTGCTTCTTTTTGACTAATACAAATGCAGCCTGTACTTTATTTTATTTCCTTGGCTTTCATTATCCTTTAGGCCCAAAAAGTACCACTCAACCCAGGAGTCCAATCCTTTTTTGGTAGAGGACATGGTCAGGAAACTTTTGGGGAGCCTCTCCTCTCCCATTTTGGATTCTACATGGACCTATCTATCTCATCCATCAAACATATGGAACTTGTGGATGATTCCTTTACATCTCCTGTCCTTCTCCAAAACGTGTCCATCTTCTGGCCTTGTAGATAAGGAGTCCAAATCCACTGCATTCAATATATAATTGACATTATCCATATGCAACCTTCTGTGTAAATTATGATTTCACTTGGCGTATGAGGCATCGGGACTATTTGGTAATTCATGTTCCTCCTCACTTTTTCCTGTCCAAGTGTCAAATTTTCTTGGTGGGCTATGTTAACACAAAATATCTCTCTCAGTTTTGTTTCTACTTCTTTGCCCTCCCAATAGCAGTCCAACATGACCAAAGACTTAAGAACATTTGGTGCATCTGGGACCAAATTTTTTTTTTTTGGGGTGCAAATTTTGCATCTCACTCTGGACCATGTGTCTACTGACTCTCCTCTTTGGTAGACACTTCAGGCTTCCAAAGGTTCATTGTTCAGGCCAACCGTCCTTAAAATGCACTAATAACCATATGATGTACCATTATCACAGAAACACTGTGAATTCTGTTGAGTTATTTCCTTCTTTTAATGTCCTTTTGAAAAAAACGCTGCCACCTTAGTTCTCGTTAGCTTTCCCACTGTATCCTCAGATACATATCCAAGTGGAGCTGGTGTGAAGAGCATAGGCTGGTAATACGTAAGTCAAGCAATGGTGAAATATGATCGTCCTGATCCTTAGCATGTCTCTTAGTCAGACCTTTTGACTACAACAGGCCATGTTACTTTCCAGCTTGTCACCCTGTTGAATATAGGGTGGTTAAACCCCAAGGTGAAACGGCTTCAGATTTATGCCCTGATTATCTCCTTCACTAGAAACAATTTTCCAAAAAAATGGCAAAAACAATATTGACAAAGAAAATGTAGAAAACAAACTATCTCTCAAGCATAGAAGTCACCCCTTGGTATGGTGGTCAAATAGAGATTGGATTGGGACATTACAGGAGGACCACCATCCTTAAAGACAGCCACCAATGTCATTGTGGAGCCATTTACAGATGTGTCCACCGTTACCTTAGAATTTGAGTTTCCACACATTCAGGATGGACACCTCATGACACAAAACTGTGAAAGCATTTTTTTTTAAAGCTTTACTTCTTCCTTCATGTTGACACGTTGAGCCAAGAGGAAAGGTAAGGACAGACATATTTGTGTACGTAAAACTACATATACAGATGTGTCTACTACCCTTACCTTACTATGAACTTCCTGAAGGACTCCCTCTAATTTCTCATAATACAAATTTAAAACCGTCAAATGCAGACACATATAACATAAACAACGCCCGTCAGAGTATCTCAAAATCACATTTTTTTTTCAAAGCTGGTCATAGCACACCACTCATTAGGGTATCTCAAACCAAGAGTGAAGGTAAGGAACAACACCTATGTATGGTCTTTGATAGCCAGTCTGATGTCCTCTGTGGGCACAGGAATTGCTGAAGCTTATTTCTTCTCATGTGCAATAACAGAAATATGGAAACTTTTTTCTCTGTTCAGCAGATGCCACTGTCTTTGAGAAGATGTTTCCACCTTTATTTTCCACTCAAGTTCCACCAGAAGACTGCGATGAGGACGTAGAAGATTCTCAAGGTAACCAGGACCGTTGCATAGCAGGACAATGCCTACATTTAACGTACTGCCTCCTAAGCGCACACTTTCATATAGAAGCTGCTTCTGCTCTAGCTCTGATATAGATTGTCCATCTGACTAAAACTAGATGATAACTGCGACAACAATATACACGTGGTGTAATATCACTTAGTGATTAGAGATGAGCGAACGTGCTCGTAACGAGCACTGTACCGCTCGGCTCCCCTGCGCTCGCCTCACCCGACGGAAGCGGCTGCCTGTGCCCATGCAAGCGCAGGGGAGCCGAGCGGTACAGTGCTCGTTACGAGCACGTTCGCTCATCTCTATTAGTAATCACATATAGTCCATTATGCATTAGTCCAGGGGGTATTAGTAATGTGCTTGGTCATGGTTTATCAAATGTAGATCGCAGCACATTGCTGAAGCGTGTTTGCGTGTTTGTCATTCCAGTCTTCTTGGCATCTATGGTTTCTGGAACTGAAAGTGGTGACTTATTAACCAGCAGTGAAAGATCACGTCACAGAAAGCAGAAAAATAAAGACCATAAAAGAACCGATTTCATCCAGAGGAACATTGAGGTGTGTGTACACACTATAGACCAATCATATCTTGTTGGTATCGTTTAGGGTTTCTTAGGGTTTTGAGTACACTGTTCAGAGCAGTCAATCTCAAAAGTCAATTGTTTCCATCTCAAAATCTTTGATGCAACACTTATGATAGAGTGCTGTTGATTTGTTCCATCTGGGACATTTTGGCCATCTTGTTAGAATATGTCATAAAGGTCAGATAGGTGCGGTTCCCACCTCTGGAACCCACTCCTATCTCCAGAATCGGTCCCTGAAAGGAAAGGAGAGCACACCACACACGCATGGCTTTCCATCACTGGTATGGGACTTCTGAAAACAGCCAAGAGAGCATGCTTGGCTATTTTCAGACATCTTCCATTCACCACTACGGGATTTCTGAAAATAACCCAACCAGTATTTGGCTATTTTCAGAAGTTTCCTGGTGCTGAATGGAGAATGCGTAGTGTGCTCTCCATTCACTTCAGAGCTCTCTTCTGGAGTTGGAAGCTGTGCTGCAGTAAGCAGCTATGTCTACTGCACAATGGATGAAACTGTGTAGTTTGGATGCTGGCGATACTGCAGAACATCCGATTGGCTGGGGTGCAGGGTGTCAGACCCTCCTCAGTGAGATAGTGATGGCCTATCCTGAGGAATGGGCAACCCCTTTAAAGAAGAACTCCCGCAAAAATTTTTATTCCATGTCCTGCTAGAAAGGTACATGATGTAATCTGTAGTGAATGTCATTTTCTTACCAGTGGCTGAATTTTTCACTTATATCATCCTGAAGTTTCTTATCTGTGTCATGTGACTAGGAATTAGACCCACCAACTCACACAGCACCTTATGTGTGGACAGGAAGTCTAATTCTCTATGTATTCCTATGAGACTGAAAGTGAGGCTCTCATAGGAATGAATAGAGCAGTTACTGGCTTTCTGTCCTGGGTCAGTTGGAGGTCAGGGAGTTGGTCACATGACCCAGCTACAATAAGAAGAGAGGTTTTTACTTACAATTACATTATCTGATAAGAAAATGACAATCACTACAGATTATATAACGCACCTTTCTAACAGGTCAGAGAATAAAAATTTTTGGGGGAGTTCTTCTTTAAGTAAATTCCTGCTTACTTAGATGACTAGTCCAGTTTTAATTCACTTGCTTTGACTTGTCTCTGTGTTTTTAAAGAAGAGGGTACATTTATCACCAAAACGGAGATACCTGTGTTTATAAATTCCCATCTTACAAGGCCCACAACATGTGCATCATCGGTCATATAGATAGTCGAGTCATATTACTATGAGTCCAGAGTAACTGCCGTGTGCAGCATGGACAACAGCTAGACGGCTGGGAGTGACCAGTAAGGTCCTGGTAGGTGGTCACAGGTATGTGGAGCCATGCTGACTGCAGTGCATCCCACAGCTGCTTGAGGTTGAGTGGGGAAGGATCCACAGAGCGTTCACAACCATCAAAGTGGTCCCACAGATGCTTATTTGGATTCAAGTTTGGGAAATTTGGGGGCCAGGATGGTACTTGGAAGTGTTGGCCATGCTCTTCCAACCAATTCTAGCTGTGTGACATGTTGCATTGTCTTGCTGGAAGATCCCATCTTCCCCAGGACAGATAATCAGCATATGTGGGTGCTTGTGATCTGCAGTGGTGGATTCATACCCAAATCAGCAGAGAGTGCCTTCCAGGAGTGGACTCAGAGAATGTCATGAAAAGCATTCCCTAGACCATAACGCTACCACCACCAGCTTGTGTTCTTCCAGCGATGGTTCCAGGGTGTCCTTTCCCTGATGTTTCTCGTCTGACATGCCATCGATGAAGCAGAAAACATGACTTATCGGAGAAGGCAACCCTTTTCCAGTCAGCAGAAGACCTATTCTGATATTGCAACTTCCTTAGCAGATGTGCAGTGACCATCTGTTTGCTTCAGTGCCCCATACGTAGTAGGGTTCTCCGAACTGTTGTGTTAGACACATGTCTGGTAGCCCCCTGGTTCATTTTGGAGGTGAGCTGCTCCATTGTAGCATGTCAGCCTGTCCTCATGCACCTTCGTAGCCGACATTCACCTCACATATCAATGGCACATGGTGCTCTGCAGTTTCTCACCATACTCTTTCACCACAGCAGCATGTGGACAGATCACACTTCTCAGTTTATACCGCCACCCTTGTCCCGAAAGCCAATAATCATCCCTTTATGTAACTCTGCTAAACCACTCCTTTTATCCATGACAGCAATGAGGGATATGTGTGCAGACAGCCTATCACACCTTATATACCCACCAAGCCAACTCCTGACACTTGACTTCCTTCATGCCGACATCGAAAGTAGGAAGTGGTCATAATAATGTGGCTTGACTGTGTATATAATTTGACGAAGACAGTTCTCTGTAACATATGATGTGGTTTATGCTATAGAGGTCCAGTTCCAGGGCCATAGCTTTAGGAGACGCAGAGTCATACCTGGGCCTAAGAGGTTCCAATGGCCCCACATAAGAATACACCACTTTTATAAATGGCATATGGTAGGTTCTGCTTTGGAGCCCTGTCCTCCTAATACAGTGCTCTTCGTTGTTCCTTTATATGTCTTCCTACCAGTGTGCCATATATAACTGACAAAACATGTTGAATGTATTGCTATGGTAATGTGGCCAGAGTCTTCTATAGAAAACAGGCTACTCCCTATAATTTGGCTTTCCCTGTTGAGGTCATTGAGTTGTGAAGAACATATTGTAGTCATTTCATAAAGTGGGCTCTTATGGTTGAACAAGGTTGATCTATTATTAACACGAGCCTCTCACACGGTGAGAAGAAATGCACTGAAGAGACGTCCTATGTGTCAGAAGTGCTTGTGGAACTGCTCATTGATTGCACGCCCTGATTTAAGTTGTCGGGAAGCTAATCTGGTTAGCGCTCCTGTTAAATGTGATGTAAAAGCTTGTTATGTTTGGCAGCGCTGTGTACGATCACTCGGATGGAGCCGGCCACTAATGAGATCTGACTGACTGTTTGTATTAAAGCTAGTGAAAGACGCCGGCTCCCATGTCCTTCTCATGGATGACGAAAAGTTACGACTGGAGCAGCTGTTGGGGGATGTTCAAGATGGCTGCAGTGATGATGACATCATGGTAAGTCGTAGAGTTTAAGTGCTGCAGTTTTTATTAAGTGCCACATATACCAAACAAAGAAATAATCACTTCTTTATGTAGTGATGGCCCTGACAACCCCATTAATTCAACCACATCTGGAGACTGCTGAGGTACAAAGATGTCAGTGTTGCCTTGACATGAGTAAATTTACAGTGAAGTAGTGTTCATATCAATACTGGATTTGGGGTAGTAATACATTACTGTTAGGTTAGTATAATGATGGGCCACAGGACCTGAACTGTTAGGTAGCTTATTTGCTACGCAGGTTTCACCTGGTAAAGAATTCCAGTGATCAGTTGTAACACAGCAGGTGTGGACCCACTGTGTCACTGAACAGATTTGGCTTAAGGCCACTCCTAAAGGCGTTATTATAGGTAGCCTCCCTGTTTTCCACCCAGAGATCTGGTCTCCACTGCAGGGGAACCACCAGGTTTTTACCTATTGGAGTAGACTTTGTTCAGTGACAGCTGACTAGGGTGGATCACAAGACACCAATGTGTGGCACCAAAGGAGACAGCCAGAATCGTATTCAGTGGACAAGCCAAGGTCAGGACAGGCAGAAGTCATTCAATCCAGAAAACAGGCGAAGGGTCAGGGCAGGCAGCACAGGATCCATACTATAAAGAGGCAGAGGTCAAGGCAGGCAGAACAAGTCAAGAGTCAGAGGTCAGGAACAGAAGATCAGACAACACTAGACATCTTTGCAGGGACTAGCCAGACTACCAATCTTTTTTTGTCAGACATCCTGCCATTTGGGAAGGTTACCCATGCAAGGCTAGTAAATATTTGGGCTTAATAGACTTAAAATGTCTACATCAATTATAGATGAATGCTATCTTTTTTCTAGGCCAGTGTATCTCTTTGGCTTGTGCCTGGTGAAGGCTACACTCCAGAATCTGGTGACTTTGATAGGCTGGCTAAGATAGAAGCAGAACTGCAGAGCTTTTCCAGCACTGAAGACCCCGTTGTGACATATGATGATGAACTTGAAATCTTGTTCCGAGAGCCAAAACAGGTAAAGTAGCTCTCTTCGGAAACACAGTCATTTGTGGTCATGGGCTTCATAGTCCTATTTTTGGTCTTGTTTTTCATATTATTTAGAACATATTGTGAAAATACATCATTTTAATGGCTCGCAACACCTTATCTCCCTGTGATGAAGTGCAAATACCTTCTAAATACCACTATGAAATAGAATGGAAGATGTTAGACTGCTTTAGGTGGGTCATATAGAAAGCTCTTGAGGAACACATTTGACTTTCTAGCTGCCCACAGCTTAGACTGGATGAAGTAGTCTTCCAGGGCTACTGCAGAACAGGTGATCGGCAGGGGTGCAGGTTGTTTTACCCCCACCGATCAGATAGTGATGGCTTCTCCATACTTGTAAAAGAGTGGAGAACCACTTTAAATGCCAGACCGTCATGCTTTATCCATCAAGTTATACATCAAGCATCAGATGCACAGATCCATACCAAGCACTGCATGTCTGTCTACTAGACACTGGGGACAAATGACTTGCTCAGAAATTATAGGTAATTTTTCTTTGCAGGAAGTAAACAGGCCGAGGTCTGGCCCACCAAGTTATATTTAAAGCAATAATGGAAGTCTCATGGGTGTCATTTAGTGCCGAATACAAGTTGTTTTAGAAAAATGACAAAAAAAACATACAATTAACGCAGCCACATACTGTGTAATGTGAGACCTCCACGTTTAGCAGGGTTGGTTTATATCTCTGTGGTTCGCGGACTTGCCCAACTTACAACTTTAAATAAAATCCTCTAAAAAGGCACATATTATGTTCGTTGGAAAGGACTGTCAGCATAATCTTCCCAAAGTATTTTACAAACTCCTAGGACACACATCTTTTTTTTGCCATCTCCGGTAACAAAATGGAGGAAGAGAGGTTGGTTGACATGAATCAGGAAGTCAGGGTCAGGAAGTATTGACACACCATGATGAGAATCCCTGCCATTGGTGGAAGCTAGTGTCCCTCTCCTGATTACGTGTGGCCAAAAGGTAGATCAGGATGATCGCCGCCATACCATATATGGGCATAAAGCCCAGGGTCCATTGAAGGACAGCAGGGCTGTCCGACTATATTGCCCGACGTTCTGGCTTATTTAAGGGTAGCATAAGGACATATGGTATATAATATGGTAAATATGCATATGGTAAATAATAGTAGACTCATGCACTTGTACTGTATATATATGATATATGGCAGTATGTTGGCCTAAAATTTTTTTTTAAAATGTGGCTTCCAGGACATAGAGAGGTAAATTTGGACACTGGCCCAGACTTGCTACTGTGTCTTATGCCTCAGTGGCGCAATTTTTTTGCTGCCCTTTAGAAAGAGTCTGGCTTAGCCAGCAGTGACCACTGCCCTAAAATGTGAATTTTTGTGGCAATATTTCAGTCATAAAAAATCTGAAAGAAGCTAAGCCAACTAAAAGTCTATAGGTGTGCCAGATTTTTCATATGACCGGAGCCACTGTGATAATTCAGGCATATTTAAAGGCTATCAATGCCTTTTGTGGCATTTTTCATTTTTCGTTGCATTTTACTCATTTTCGGATAAAAATAATTTTCTTCAGTTGTTCTTTATTGAAAATAGTCAACAGTTTTTCCTCTACAACTTTCACTACATCTACAGACTAATATTTTTTGCCTCACACTGAATCCATCAGGTAGTACCACTATGAATAGCCCTTATCTCTGAACTCCTAACAGCTTATAGGCATTCATTATACCTTAATTCTCATCAGTTCAACAAGGATGTAGCTATAATGAGTGTTCTTGAGCTGTCAGGAGTTCCGAGATAAGGGCTACAGATCGAGCTGTCGATGCAGCATCCTGATGGGTTCAGTACAGGTAAGAACCACAGATTGTGCTATTAGTGCCAGTCCCTGATGAATTCAGTACAGATAAGGACTACACGTTGAGGCATCAGTGCAACTCCTTGATGGATTCAGTACAGATAAGGACTACAGATTGTGCCATTTGTGCCAGTCCCTGATGGATTCATACAGATAAGGACTACACGTCGAGCCATCAGTGCAGCTCCCTGATGGATTTATACAGATAAGGACTGCACATTGAGCCATCAGTGCAGCTCCCTGATGGATTCATACAGATAAAGACTACACATCCAGCCGTCAATGCAGCTCCCTGATGCATTTAGTACAGATAAGGACTACAGATCAAGTCATCAGTGCAGCTCTCTGATGAAGTCACTGAGCATGAGGAAGGAACAATATGCAGATCCAGCGAAAGTAAAAGCTGTAGAGGACAAGCTGTTGACATTTTTTAATAAATGTTTTTTGAGCCAAAAATGAGTAAAATGTAATGATAAAAAATTGCCTCTTTAAAGGTTCCCTGTTCATCCTGTCTAATGAAGAACATGTTCAGATATGCTTTGAGGCCTCCATCTTAGCTTCCATCAAAAACAGTGGAGAGAATAATCAGGCATGCAGGACTGCTTTCTCCACTAAAAAAGTGGGATCCTGAATACAAACCGAACGGACCCCAGTGGGATGTGTTGGGGTCAGTTGTGTGCTGAATCCAACACTTCCTTTTTTTCATTGGAAATAAATACCAGTGGTGTGAAATTACCCTAATGATAAATCTTGGCCATTTTGTAGGTCCCAAATGTGGCCAAAATTGGCAATGCCCTCTAGAGGATAAGTAATTCATCTGAGACAGGCCGGTTGCTTGGGACTAAAAGGGGTATTCGGTTTAGATTAAGTTATTCCCTATCCACAGTATTGCTGGGGCCCCACTGATCACGAGAACGGGGACTCCTACCACCTGCAGCCCCCTTGAAATGAACAGAGTGGCCGGTTGGATCGGCCGCTCCATTAATTTCAGGGGGGCCTCGGGGTACTGAGCCCCCATTTTCATGATCGGTGAGGGTGCCAGCAGTACAACCCCCACCGATATAATAGTTATCCTCCATCCTGTGGACAGGGTATAACTTAATCTAACTGGAATACCCCTTTAAACCATGACAACCCCAAAAAGACTGAGTCTGAAATCCAAATCTGGATTGGTTCTGTATACTGGTAAAAGCAGCTCATTATGCCATCCTTCAGGTCTGTGGTATAAATAAGATTTTTCTAACCATAAGAAGCTTGAACTTGCCTGCCTGCTGAGTTCTAGCATGTGCTGTACATTACACGTGCATCTGATATAGCGGCCTATTTTTCTGTAGTAGCGCCTATCATTTACATGCGGTATAATGAAGAACAGACTCTTTTATGCTTTTCATTATATTGGAAGTATTAGAGAGGATCAGGTATCACTGTTATGTGTGCCGGTAATGCTGGCAGCAAATGGCTATGGATTACACGGCAGCACAAGCTATAATACATGCCTATCTATCTCAGGGGTAATGGGGGGGTCTTCGGGGAGGGGTCACATTTCATTTTCAGGGGACTTTTTAATATATATGTATAGGCAGATGCTATAAATTTGACATACAATATACATAACACATATTTAGCATGTCTATAAATCATGATATTATCTGAGCGTTAACAGTCGCCATGAGGCGTAGGCTGACCTTTGGTGAACCTACTGTAATATATTCAAGAGGAGCTTACACAGTGGTTCCTTAAAGGATCTTCTCCAATTTGGAACCTTAATAATAAGCAGATGACAAAACGTCCTCCTGCTGGACCCCTGAAATCAGCTGTGGAGAAACTGTGCGGTAAGTGTTCCCTACACCTGCAGCACATCCATAGAGGAAATGAAAGGCCATGGGCACCTTTAAGGGATGTTTTTTTATTATGGGCCCAAATCATTTTTTTTTCATTTGGTCTGTATTAAAAATTTTCAACAGTTTTTACTATACAGTTTACTTTCTGCTTCACAGTGAATACAGCAGAGAGCTGCTATGACGGTTGCTCTCATCTCTGACCTTCTGACAGCTCATAAACACTTATCAGTTTGTAAGGATTTTGCTTAAAGGGTTTCTCTCACCAGTTTTTTCGGTATGAATCAGGCTGACATTAGAGATGTGCTAATGTCACCTGATTCCAAATATATATCTGTTTTATTTACTGGTGCCCCTATTTTTATATAAAATTAACTTTTATTTTATGCAAATAAGGCCTCTAGGTGCAAGGGGCGTTACCCTTGCTCCTAGAGGCTCTGTTGATTGACAGGCCCAGGCAGAGAAGAAACACTCCATTCACCATAGCTTGCAAGGACCTTCAATGATGTCATGACCATGTGATCAGTCACATGGTTAGGATCACACAAACAGCCTGTCTCCTCCTAAACCATGTGACTGATCACATGGTCATGACATCATTGAAGGTCCTTGCAAGCTATGGTGAATGGAGTGTTTCTTCTCTGCCTGGTCCTGTCAATCAACAGAGCCTCTAGGAGCAGGGGTAACGCCCCTTGCACCTAGAGGCCTTATTAGCATAAAATAAACATTCATTTTATATAAAAATGGGGGCACCAGTAAATAAAACAGATATATATTTGGAATCAGGTGTCATTAGCACATCTCTAATGTCAGCCTGATTCATACCGAAAAAACTGGTGACAGAAACCCTTTAGCTATCGTATGTTTATGAGCTGTTAGAAAAGCACAGATAAGGCTACATATTGAGCCTTCAGAGCAGCTCTCTGATGTATTGCACTGAGAAAGAAAAAGCTGTTGAAAATTTTCAAAAAATGTTTTTAGCTCGAAATGTGTAGAATTCAATAATTAAAAAAGTACCCCAAAAGGTGTCTATAGCCTTTAAGCATTACTTAATGTCTGTTCGAATCAATAGATTTCCTGAGTCATACAGGACAGTCGCTGTCCGCTCTGGCCAAGAGGTGAGGATCCTGAACAGAGGACCCCCCACCCCTGTTATTAACTCAGAATTACCGAAAATGGGCATTTTACACTTGATCATTCTTAGTGTTTTCGAAAGGGCCGAAGTGTAATACGGATAAGCATATGAATACAATATGGTAGAAAATGTCATTGTTATACACAGTCGAGTCCCGTTATTATGATCACTTTCTAATTTTGACGTTGGTTGGCTCATGAAAGAAGTCACATGTGCAGAGCTGGCTTGGTGGGTATATAAGGTGGGTGATATGCAGTCTACACACATATCCCTCATTACTGTCATGGGTAAAAGGGGTGATTTATGAGAGTTTCAAAAAGTGATGATTGTTGGCTTACGGGCCAAGGGCGGAACCCCCATCAATCAGCTGTTCGTACGAGCTCTGCTTTCTCTGCTCTGCTTACCTTCTCGCCGCAGCGATTACAGTGGTGAGCAGGTGTAATTATAAGTATAGCGTCCCTATTCACTTTAATGTTATTCACTTGAACAGACAGAGCTGTCCCATAGAAGTGCATGGGATTGCCATACTTTTAATTACACTGGTCGCTGCAGCATGTAAACAGAGAAGAGAAGGCAGTGCTTGTACAAGCTCAGCATCTCTTCAAACAGCTGATCAGCAGGGGTGCTGGGAGTTGGACCCCCGCCAATCTGATATTGATGACCTATACTGAGCATAGGTCACAATAGTAAAAAGTGGACATACCCTTAACTCGGATGTTAGGACAATGTGACATATCACACGGCTAGAAATGTCTGACACTACTACTGTACTACTCTGACCCCCTCAGGCTGATTTTGAAAAGTATTTGAGGAAATTATTGGATAATAAACTGAAGCTTAAAGGGATTCTGTCAGCACGATTTTGCATATAAAGGTAATGCCACTACTGGATTCAGCTGAGCATGTTGAATTCAAAAATGTTATTATTACAGTTCCTAGTAGTAGATTTAATGCTGAAAAAAACGTTTTTTATAATGTGTCAATCAGTCACATAAGGGGCCCAAGGGGATGTGCCCAGCCGCGTTCGAGCCCGGGCTCGCCGAGACAGTTGGAGCCCAGGACCGCCCACCTCATTAATATTCACTTCACTGCTTCCAGCAGACTAAATGCAAACGTTGAGCACTTACTCTATACCCATCGCTAGTCAGACAACAGATATAATATGGTGCAATGTTTTGGGCACCTATGGTCAGAAGAGGGCACCCAAGTAATTACATGAACTGCAGCACCAATGGAGAGCGACAAATAGCAATATTGGGGTTGTTGATTTTGGGCAGAAGATGACTTAGCGCCAACCTAATAGTTATGTTCTAATCGAGGAAATATCCAAAATGACTATGACAACCTTTCGCGGGAGGAATGAGGGGATGTAATTGCCGCCTTCTGGATCAACACAGCAAGAGGTTCAGCTTGATGGACTGTGTGACTGTGAAACATACACTTTTAAAGTTGTACAGAATTGTAATACAGCACCTGTAGAAGTCTAAGGGACCCATAGACAAGCGATGCTCATGTCTAGGTTCTCTGGCTGTAGTATCTAGATTGCCCTTCACTGTGGCGGGCAATTCCCAGAAGTAGAAGATCAGCGGTCATATCACTCTGCAGGAGAAGAATGTCTGTGTATTCCTTCCTCCTGGCCTGAATAGAGGTATTCAGCTCTGCAGGAGAATGGACTGAACGTGATACATCTCCTGGCTTCAGGTACAGGGAGACGTGGGAGGAGGAGGCCTGTCTATTTTTCCTAGTCTCGGGGCTGAATAGGATCATTCAGCCATATACACAGCCGTCTCTTCTCTGAGCCTTAGTCCGTGTGCTTCAGGAGAAGGGGCTGGGGGCGTCACTTATGATGTCTTTAGAAGATACTTTCCATTACAGGTGTGCAGGGGTTGGAATTAGAAAGCACCATCATTGAAGGCACCTCCTGGTGGATTTGAGGCCCTGCTGCATTATTTGCATTTTGGGTTCAGAAGCATTCAGATTAAGCTACATTGGACGAGTGGTGCAAAGTTCCTGGTTCCGCTCATCTTTTCCCTGCAGAAGCCATGCAGGAGGCAAAGTACTGTAATTATTGTGGCTGGTGAGATGTGGGGGTGCACTTTGGAGGGATTCCTTGAGAGTGGGGTCGCACTGCCACTGGTTCTCACTTGGGCATTGTGGGTCTGTTGTGGCTGACATTAGAGGGGCATTTGGGTGCAATGTGAAGGGACACACGCTGACATTGTGTGGGCGAACTGTAGCTGGCACTGAGTGGGAGGGACACTGGCTGCAATGTTGGTTGGGGCATTATATGAGGTAGAGCACTGTGGTTGGCAATATATAGGGGCACACTGACTGGCACTGTATAAGGTAGAACACTGTGGCTAGTTCTATATGGGGCGCACTGAGGTTCCTCTGGGTGCAGCTATCACATTATGAATGACTTAGACGAGTGTGGAGAATAATAAAACCTTCCATGAAGAAGCTGCACATTATCCGACTATTCAGGTCCTATCCATTCCAAGTCCCAGAAGATACCGGGTACTAATGGCCGCCAATAAGACTTATCACTCTGTTTTCCACAGACCCTGAAGATCATGTAAAGTGACTTTGTGGAGGAGAGGTCCCTTCTCCCTCACTTCTACTACTCTGCTTACTTCAGCTCTTACTTCCATCTGTCCTGTACACCTGCAGGCTCAGTCTGGCCAAGTGTGCACAAGTTCTCATTGGGGTTGAGGGGAATAAGCCTTTGCTCCATCACAGATTAGAGCAGGTGAAATGATCCTTCCAGAGGGTTCACTTACTGTTTACTGCAGCTTGTAATAGACATTGGCCATTTACCTCCTGGGATGAAGCCTGCGTTATGTGTACCCGGGGCCACAATGCCTTTAATAGGGACAGTCCTGACAGTGTGCTAATGCTGTGCTTCTTATAGGAAATACAGTACATGATCATAGCCTTTGGGTTCTTATGTCATGTATGTGACTAGGGGGTGTTAGGCTTAGGAACATTGAGAAACACTGGTACTACATAGACAGCTCATCACCTGAAGGCTCTCCTCCTGTTGCTGGTTTATGTCAACATTCACCTCCTCGGTCTTGCTAGTACTGAGCTGAATGGTGGCTCAGTAGTCAGCAGCACAGGTGTCTTTCAGTTGTGAGGCTCCTGGTTCAAATCCACTCAATGCTGTTATCTGATGGGGGTTCAAGTGGTCTCCTGAAAGGTGCAGTCTTGGTGGTAAGAGATGAAGGAAAGGATTCTTTGTGCTATGCAAATACAATTAATGGTGGTCTCCTGTAGTGGAGACCAAGAAGGACAGGAAAATAATTTTTTAAACCTAAGTCCAAAAGTAGGGTTTTTTTTTTTTTCCTCCATCCAGTTGTCTCACCAAATTACACACCCCTTATTTGGGGTCACCATCACCAAATTACTACCACCAAACATCTCACAATCACCATACAGAAATCAACCTTTATCTCCCACATACAAGCAACATTCTTGTTACCACCAGTCATACAGAATCTCAACCATCATCACAATTGCCATACACCCATCACCACCATACACCCATCACAATTGCCACACACATCACTTTTCTAGGGATTTGAACCAAGGACCTCACCATTCTAAGACAGCAGTACTCACCACTGAGCCACCATGCTGCTCAACACAAGCACTCACTAGGAGGTGGGCAATGACATGACTGAGCACGGGGAGGGATCCGTTTTTATGCTCCCTCCATAGTGTTTTCTAAAATGGCTTTGTTTGTAAGGTAGTGTGGTGGCTCACTGGATAACACTGTGTTCTTGCAGCACTGGGATTGTGGGTTCAAATCCAATTTGTTTTTGTTCACCCATAAAACAGCAATACAAGTGTTAACCTTGGTCAGATTTGAACCAAGGATCCCAGCACTAGCAACACATGTATGGTCATAGCCTCGGAGTACTTGGGTCATGTATTATGACTAGGGGGGGCACTAGGCTAATGGAGCTCCTCCTCTTGCTTGTTCATGTCATCGTTCACCTTCTCGGCCCCTCCTCCTGTTCATGTTGTCATTCACCTCCTCACCCTAACCTCCCCTTTACCTCCTCAGACTTACTAGTACTGAGCAGAGCGGTGGCTCAGTGGTCAGCAGCACAGGTGTCTTTCAGTTGTAAGGCTCCCGGTTCAAATCCACTCAATGCTGTTATCTGATGGGGTTCTCCTGAAAGGTGCAGTCTTGGTGGTAAGAGATGAAGGAAAGGATTCTTTGTGCTATGCAAATACAATTAATGGTGGTCTCCTGTAGTGGAGACCAAGAAGGACAGGAAAATAATTTTTTAAACCTAAGTCCAAAAGTAGGTTTTTTTTTTTCCTCCATCCAGTTGTCTCACCAAATTACACACCCCTTATTTGGGGTCACCATCACCAAATTACTACACACCCATTACCACCACCAAACATCTCACAATCGCCATACAGAAATCAACCTTTATCTCCCACATACAAGCAACATTCTTGTTACCACCAGTCATACAGAATCTCAACCATCATCACAATTGCCATATACCCATCACCACCACTCACACACATCACCTTTCCAGGGATTTGAACCAAGGACCTCACCATTCTAAGGCAGCAGTACTCACCACTGAGCCACCATGCTGCTCAACACAAGCACCCACTAGGAGGTGGGCAATGACATGACGTTATGTTTTCATCACCTTCCCCCCATAGAGTTTTCAAAAATGCACTTGTGTGTTGGGTGACATGGTGGATCAATGGATAGCACTGGGGGTCTTGAAGTACTGGGATCCTTGGTTCAAATCCAGTTTAATTTTAATCACACATATAACACAGCCATATAACACAGCCATAGTCACTGCTCACAGTAAAGTGTAAGAAGAAACCCAGGGAGAACCCACAATCTCCAGGCAGGTGTTGTTTTGAATCTCATCTCATCTCATAGGCTCTTGCTAGTACTGAGCTGAATGGTGGCTCAGTGGTCAGCACAGGTGTCTTTCAGTAGTGAAGCTGTGGGTTTGAGACCAACCTATGCTGTTATCTGAGGAGGGTTCTGTGTTCTTCTGAAAGGTGCAGCTTAGGTGATAAGAGGTGTATAAAAGTATTCTTTGTGCTATTCAAGTATAATTCAAGAAGCAGAACAATCTATAAAAACCTAAGTCCAAACTTCTCATTTTCCCTACCTCACAACCAATCATATTGCTTTTTTCCAATCTCACACTCTTTATCCCTCACAACTAATCTCCAAACATATTTCCTTTCCCCACCTCACACTAAATTACTACACACACATTCTCACCACTAATTATCAGACAGCACACACCTACTCTGTGCAGCTTTCACCCTTGGTTAGATTTGAACCAAGAACCTCATGGTTTTAAGATACAAGCACCAACCACTGGAGCCACTACACAAGAAACCAATTGGAGGTGGGCAATGACATGAACCAGCAATGGGAGGCAGCCTCATATATATAATTTTTATAATATTTAAAAAATGTATCTGTATGTTAGGCAATGTGGTGGCTCAGTAGCTAGCACTGGGGTCTTGCAGGATGAGGCTCCTTGGTTCAAATCCAATTTATTTTTGCACAGCAATAGTCAAGTGTAAAAGGAAACCCACAATCTCCAATTAGGTGTCATCTTTGAACCACAGCACTAACCACCTCCAAACATATTTCCTTCCCTACCAAATTACTACCACTCACAACAGGACACAGTCTCTCCATGCAGCTCTCACCCTTGCTCAAGTTTGAACCAAGGACCTCAGTGCTTTAAGATACCAGCACCAACCACGTGAGCCACACCAAGAAGACACTTAGAGGTGAGCAATGACATGAACCAGCAATGTAGGAAGGCCGCATTTTGTCATAATATTTTCATCACCCCCATAGAGTTTTCAAAAATGCCAGGGTTTGTTGGGCAACATGGCAGACAGTACTGGGAAATTGGTCAGATTTGAACCAAGGACCTCACTACTGTAAGACACCAGCACCAACCACTGGAGCCATCACACTGCCCAACACAAAAAAGCTACTAGGAGGTGAGCAATGATATTACCCAGCAATGGCAGGAGGACACATTTTGTTACATTATTTCCATCACCCCATAGATTTTTCAAAAATGCTCTCCACAGAGGGAGACCACAATTCTACTTCCACAGCACAAAGAAAACCTTCACTCACCAATACTAGGTCTCACCACATAGATGCATCTTTCTGGAGAACTTGGTCAGATTAGAACCCGGAGCCACAGTACTGCTGAGCCACCATTCAGCTCATTGGTAGCCATGGGATCATTGATCATTGCTTGCACATGATAAAGATGGGTTTGAATTTTTAAATGAAATGATGTCACCAATGGTCCATGTTAAGTGTGAACATGGCTGCCTTAGCTTATATACATCTGCTTCTTTAGCATGATGTCATGAGAATACAGTTACAGGAAGTATGAATGATGCTGAAGTGACTCATCAAACACATCCTCCACTTCGCCTCCTTTTCAGGACATTTCAGCGGTCAAGTTTGGGAACCTGGAGACTGCACCAGGGGAGAAAGTTTTACGTTACACAAAGGAGTTGCGAGAACAGAAGACACGTCTGAAAGAAATAGACCAGCGACTTGAAGACATCCAACGAAGCAGCAGCACTGGCTTCAGCTCTCTATGGAGTGACTCATCTGTACATATTTCATAGTGTTAACACGCGCCAGACCGGCTCATTGACAGCCCATACATGTAGCTGATGGAGGACCAGGGCAAAGATTCCAGCACGTACCAAGGAAGTGAACCGATCAGTGGACCATTTATGATTCTGTACTTGAAATTGAATTGTCATGAGTCGTGACAGAATGTGGCAAACACCGCAGAAATAACCACGTTGAAGACTCATTTAAAGGGGCTGTCTTATTAGGGTATAGTAAATTAATATAGAGGGGGTCCCCGGTCCATGAGTCTAGAGCAGCTGCAAAAAGGATCTCCCACCCTGAAGGACCAAGCACATCCATGGACAACTCTTTGATTTCAGTGGACGGTATGTAACGCTTCCTTTGCCCTGTGGGGGCGCTGCCATGAAACGGAACACCTGCTGCTGGGTTTCTCTGGGGACACTCAACATATTATCAGGTCCCATCTAACTAAAAAGAGGGATTACTTTAAGACAGCCCCTTTAACTTAATGAGGTTGTGACCGTTGTTTTTTTTTTTTTTTGCAAACCTGTGAAAAGAAGCATACTTACCTTCTTCCCGGTGGTGGCTCCCTGCTCCTTTTCTCCCCAGCCTCAGCTGCTCTCCTGCACTCCCAGGATGTAAGCTTCTGTGTTGATGCTGCTGCAGCCAATCACTGGTCACATGACACAGGGGGAGCAGTGTTTGTCTGCAGCAGCCTCAAAATGGAAATTTATATCCTGGGAGCTGAGCAGAGAAGCCGAAGCCAGGAAAAGAAGAAGCCGCGAGTCAGCGCCAGGAAGCAGCTAAGTGTGCTTTTCTTTGCAGGTCTTTCCAAGGGCGGGGTTCAAAACGCTCCCCCCACCCCCAAAATGTTCACAAGCCCATCACCTTTCCTGGCATGTCTCTTTTAGAAGCTACTTGCATCATCCTTCAAAAACTATTCTGGAGCATCTATTTCTCTCTTATTCGTGCAAGAGTTTATGAATGAATTACTAGTAGTTTACAATAAAGGTCCAGCTGGGGGGGTTGGGGTGCACCGTCTGACAGTATCCAATCAGTGCTGCCAGTGTCAGACTGTGCAGGGACATACCCCAGTTGGTAACACCCATCTGGACCTCCATTACAAACTGCTAGTAATTCATAACTTCTAGCAGGAATGATAGAGGAATGGCACAAAACAGAGTCATAAGAATAGATGCTCCAGAATTGTTATTACATGTGGAATGCAAGTAGTCACTAAAATAGACATGTCAGGAGAGGTGACGGGTCCCCTTGAAAAGGAACCTTACTTTGCCTCTACTAAACCACCACCACCATGTTATGCAGCTTGTTAGCGTTGATATGTATGCATTAACTGATACTAAACAACGTTATATATTCATATGCAAAATGTATACATATTACCTTCAACTAGTCAACTGGGTGGCGCTGAGCCAAAGAATAGTCCCACAGTCCAGGCTGTAATCACGCCCATTGTGGTTTGACTAATGACCCAAAGAGGCTCCAACCTGACCAGAATCTCTACTAAAATCTCCACCTATTTGTCCCACTCCTTCTGGCACATGTATAGTAAAGCTGGGTGTACCAAACAGAAGGCAGGAGACAGAGAGATGGAGATCCGGCAGAGATCCTGATGAGGTTGGAGCCTCTTTGACCCAGTAGAGCTCACCCACCATAGGTCTAGGCACTGTTCTGGTTGCCACCACTTTTATGTCCTATTGCACTCTTCTTTCAAGAGGTTTCATCGACCAGAAGGACCACACATGGTAGGTGGCCTCTATTGCTCAGTAAACCACAATGGATTATGTGGTGTGAGGCTGCTTATGAGCAATGATTCAGAGGTTGAATAAAATAGTTTCAGGTTACTTCTGAAGCCACAGTATTTACTTTATGAATTCACAGTCCCATGAATGATCTACAACTGACATGATCTAATCTACGTATCTCATGGTAGCTAGAGCAAGCCCATTTTCAGCATTACCTCCTTGACTATATGGGGTAATCGTGGCTTTTTCTTCTAGTACTGTACTGCTGAAGGTCCTGATCCAGCTTTTTTGGGTTGAAAGATAGTATGGCCATAGTATGTTTTGTTCACATTTATCTATGTATATTATAGTGTAGTGCGATTATAGGTAATTATGTTACATAAAGATCATCTGCCTAATATTATTCGCAATGTCCTCTGCACAGTATATTTTCCTGTATTCTGCACATTTTTTAGATCATAGGGTACATTTCAGAAGAATACATCAATTGAGGTCTATGGACTGGACCTCCACTGTCTCCCAAGAGGAGGCTGTGCCTAAACCCAGTTGGGTGCAGCTTATAATGTCACTCAATGACGTCACTCAGTTTTAAAGGGGGTGTCCACTCCTTTACTATTAATAACATATCCCCAGGATAGGCCATCAATATCAGATCAGCAGAAGTCCAGCACCTCACACCCCTGCCAATCCACTATTCTGTATTAGGTCTGGAGCTGGAAGCTGGCACCGGAAGTAGACATTGTTGTCTATTGTGTAGTGGGCGGTGCTGGTTACTGCCACTCCCATTGAAGTGAATCAGAGCAGAGCTGTGTAATCCCAGCATCGGAGCTACTCTGAAACAGCTGGTCAAAGGATAAGGAGTGTCGGCCCCTCAGCGATTAGATATTGATGGTCTATCCTGAGGATAGACCATCAATAGTAAAGGAGTGGACAACCCTTTTTAAGGCTTTGAGTCAAGTTAAACTTTTAACACCACTTCATTTTAGGCCTTATATTCTGTGCTGATTCATTTCCTGATGTATCTTTGTACAGTAGCTGGAGGAACTCAATCTTGAGCACTTCAAAACCGCTTAGAGTCACATTACACTACTAAAAAAACAATAAAAAACAGACCTAGTGCTCCCTAGTGTATTGCCATCAAGTAACCAGTATTGGAACTCCACTCTCAACGGAGAGGTGCCCAAAAGATGTTGTGTGTGTATGCATATACAGCCATCTGGCTCGAGTGCCGCAACCGCTGGAATCAACGTTCAGGAAACTGTCCATAAATGGAATAAAACCAAAGAGGAGAAGAAGGAAAGGTCCAGAAATGGTGCGCTATCAGTGGATTGAAGACTTCAAAATGCAAGTGAAAGACACCTTATATGGTGGAAATTATAAAGTGTTTTTATGAAAAAACATACGTACAGCAATTGACTTACTGTTCAGACAACGCGTTTCAGGTTTAAACTCCTTACGGTCTGCTTTTTATAAGGTGTCTTTGACTTGCATTTTTAACTTTCCAGTCTATTGGGAGCACACCATTTCTGGACCTTTTTTCCTTCTCTTCTCTGCCGTTACACTACTAAACCACTAGCACCACTGAATAGGTCACGTAACCAGGGCAAACATTCCCATGGTGACATCCATAGCGGTAGCATAGCTGAAAAAGAGAATGTTAATTTATGTTAGCGCCATGTTGGGAAGTTGGCCATTGAAATCACTCGCCTGCACTTTGCGTCTTGTAGGCGGCACATGCTCAGTCTTTCCCTGCTGTGGGCAACAGCCCCAAGGACCAGCTGCACGTGCGCCACACTCTTCGGTGTCCATGCGCCATAGAAATTCTACAGGATTGGCGCATAGCAAATGTGGTGTCAATATTCAAAAAGGGTCCAAAAACAGAGCCCGGGAACTATAGGACGGTAAGTTTAACATCTGTCGTGGGTAAACTGTTTGAGGGTTTTCTAAGAGATGTTATCTTGGAGTACCTCAATGAAAATAAGCAAATAACTCCATATCAGCATGGCTCCATGAGGGATCGGTCATGTCAAACCAATTTAATCAGTTTCTATGAGGAGGTAAGTTCTAGACTTGACCGCAGCGAATCAATGGATGTCGTATATCTGGACTTCTCCAAAGCATTTGACACTGTACCACATAAAAGGTTAGTATATAAAATGAGAATGCTTGGCCTGGGAGAAAATGTCTGTATGTGGGTAAGTAACTGGCTCAGTGATAGAAAACAGAGGGTGGTTATAAACAGTACATACTCAGATTGGGTCACTGTAACTAGTGGGGTACCACAGGGGTCAGTATTGGGTCCTATTATCTTCAATATATTTATTAATGATCTTGTAGAAGGCTTGCACAGTACAATATCAATTTTTGCAGATGACACTAAACTGTGTAAAGTAATTAACACAGAAGAGGACAGTACACTGCTACAGATGGATCTGGATAGACTGGAGGCTTGGGCAGAGAAGTGGCAGAAGAGGTTTAACACTGACAAATGTACGGTTACGCATATGGGAAGGAATAATGCAAGTCACCAGTACATACTAAATGGTAAAACATTGGGTAACTCTGACATGGAAAAGGACCTAGGAATTTTAGTGAACAGCAAACTAAGCTGTAGAAACCAGTGTCAGACAGCTGCTGCCAAGGCCAATAAGATAATGGGTTGCATCAAAAGGGGCATAGATGCCCGTGATGAGAACATAGTCCTGCCACTTTACAAATCACTAGTCAGACCACATATGGAGTACTGTGTACAGTTCTGGGCTCCTGTGAACAAGGCAGACATAGCAGAGCTGGAGAGGGTTCAGAGGAGGGCAACTAAAGTAATAACTGGAATGGGTGGACTACAGTACCCAGAAAGATTATCAAAATTAGGGTTATTCACTTTAGAAAAAAGACGACTGAGGGGAGATCTAATAACTATGTATAAATATATCAGAGGTCAGTACAGACATCTCTCCCATCATCTATTTATCCCCAGGACTGTGACTGTGATGAGGGGACATCCTCTGCGTCTGGAGGAAAGAAGGTTTGTACACAAACATAGAAGAGGATTCTTTACGGTAAGAGCAGTGAGACTATGGTAGTTTGGTAGACTTTAGTAGTACAAAATGTGCTGACATTCCATTTAAAGGGAATTTGTCATAAAAAAATGACCCATTGTTTAAATCAAGTTTTTATGTTAAACATATGTCTTTGTAATGTTTGGCGATGTTTTTTCTAATTTTCCATGTTCCTATCTATATTTTAAAATCATCTTAAAATCTTGCAGTTTTCCTTCTGGCCACTAGGCTATAATCTCAGCTGAGATATCCTGTTTGTCAGTGTGTCAGCTGTAAAGTAATGCTGCTACCGTAAACAGTGTAATTGGAGACCAACTCACATCACAGACAATAGAATCTCCCTGTAGAATAAACAAAAACTTCAAAGGAAAAAGCCTCTCAATGCATTCTCAATAGGACTGGAGCTGTCTATTGCTGCCTATGGTCCATGGGGCTTGCTGTAAAGCATATCACTAAATGCTGTTTAGAACAGCTCAGCCAAGATGGCAGCCCCCGTAAAAATGTTCTAGTAATGAAATTTCAAAAACTACAATCAGAAAATACAAACAGATTAGAGAAAAAGAACATGTTTTATTATCTCTTTTTAATCAATAAAGAAAATTTTAGGTGACAAAATCCCTTTAAATGGTGAGATCCTGGCTGCCACTAGAAGGAGCTGTTTTTTCTCATTTAGCTCTAATCCTATATAGGGGATTTGGAGCACCTACACCTAGTAAGAGTAGAAATGATTAATGAGTCTTATGATAATAATGCTGTCATACGTAATTGTATTAATAAGCAAATAAATATGTTTAAACCATTCGCATAGCTGAGTGAGTCAGCGGAAGCTCCGTGGACCGCCTTCAGAGCAGCGCTTCATTTGGCTGTATACAGGATAATCGAGAGGGAAATACTGAATGACTTCAGATAGCAAAGAGCCAAAAACCATATCACCAGACGATGTTACATCATACACATTAATGGAAACATCTGCTCTATGGCAATCAGACGAGGAGGTCCAATTCTCTATAGACTGCGAGTGGAGTTCGAAGAAATGATGATTGTAATAATTCTGGCCCTAAAGTTGGCAGATGGAAATCTCTGAAGGTTTCTCAAGACAATAAAACTGTCTAAAAAAAGTAAAATGTAGAAATATTTAGCTACAAATACTGGAAAATAAAAGTTTTTGATTTATTTCTGTTCATATTTTGTAATATTTTATTAATATTTTATATTTTTTAATGGAAAACAAATTGTGGGTGACAATCACTATTGGCCGCCAATATAAATCTGAATTGTTTTAGATCAACTCTCCATGTACTTTAACTACTACTGCTTTGCTTGTGTGTCAGTCCCTCTGCATGTATGGCATGCTGTTCATGAACCCAGAAAAATGTGGGTGTGGTGCTGAGCATGGGCATGTGGGCAAAAAAACCCCCAAAAACTGGAAATGAAATGGTGCAACAAATACAAAAGTTAAGAGTAATATGCAGTAAGAAATGCTATAATCTATGATGGTGGGTCCCTATGAATTTGCTCTTCCTCAAGTGTCCATCGACAGTCAATATTTTGAAAGCCGTATTGATTGACATAGTCACATTGAGCCTCCGGTGTCCGGACAAGCAATGTGATACATACAATAGAGGCAGACAAGGCATCTTCAATAGGACCCATAAAGGATGGGGGCACAAGTTAGGATTTGGCATTCTACTATGAAGTTCTTCTTTGAAGTTCTACAAGATTCCTTCTCCTCAGGGATCTCACACAAACAAGGAAAAGCAGTCCGAGGCTACACGTCTCCTGTGATCTGCAAGAGATGATTAGGAGGTCAACGTGGTGACATGGAACAGTAGCAACAGGGGCACCATATTGTTCATCCTATGAAGCCCATTCAACTACATTGGCCAAACCGCCATTTTTAAGCAGGACTAGCACTCTGTATGAGGACACAAGGATTGGGCTGTTGGATTTCAACATGTTTGATTATTTTTTCAGGAGGAAATAAGCATCCAGATGTGTTTGACAGCCCTCTAACCGTTCAGAACATATGTACATGTATTCAAAATTGCAAATATGGGGGGATCAGATGAAATCTAGCAACTTTTGAAGAACCAGCATCACTTTAGACTCCTGTCTTAGACCTTTAGGAAACCAGAAGGCAAAACTTCTGGGCAGTTACTCCATGGTGTCCTCCTCAGGTGGTGCTCCTCAGAGTCAGCTAGAGGAGCACTTCTGGTGAATAGATGGAAGCAAGCTTATATTTGCCTGGTAGTGTAGTTATGTGACTACCTATGGAACTAAGATTTTGGACAAAGACAAAGTGACCACTTTGGCTACAATATGTTCTCTTTGGGCTCGGATGGAAGCTGTTCATCTCAGTATCTATGCCAGAAGAGGACTTGAGGACACATGTTGCTGAGTGACTTCTAGCTGTCTCATTCCTGCTTTGATCTGCCCTTTGATGCTTCTTCCATACTGAATTTGTTGATATGGGACGTTCTCCACTTTCCCCTATAACTGTTCCTTCATCTACGTTGGTCAGGTATTTTTGATATTTTGATAGAGATTGATGGGTAAATGTGTCTATTCTGTGTTCAGCTGTCAAGAAAAATGAAATTACACGGATTTAAGCATACCAATGTAGACAGCCCAAGGCAGTAAGTTCTAGCACAAATGGCAGTACCATAACTATTCTTCACATGTTCAAATCAACTCAACTTGTATAAAATTTTCTCACCTTAGCTGTTTCCTCTGTTCATTATAACTCCATTAAAATCCTTACCGGGGCCATGGCATAAAGTAGCCATACACATTCCATACTGTGGCTGTCGGCTGAATGATCCTTTGGCTCACATCTGTTCACTTCGCCCTATCCTTCTCTAGTTTGACATCAACTGTTTTGAGCTCCTCATACACATGTCGGCCAAACCTACCATTCTTGGTGGGTTCAGCCGACAACTCACTAATGGGTTAGGGTTAGTGGTAGATAGTGGTTACATCTGCTCATGCCTTAATGGAAGCAGAACAAAGTTATGTGCACATGACAGAAAATACCTTTAGAAAAATTTGCCATGAGATCCATGACAGAAAGGCTGACCCTCAAATTTCTGCAGCAGTTTGCCACGGGTTCACATGTGGATGATAGCCATGGTAGTCACCGCAAAGTGTCATGCACAAGAAAAATGCCATAAACTATGGCTTGGATTTCCCATCAACAACAGGAAGCAGATTCCAAGCAGATTTCAGTTTGGAGTACGCAATAAAATCTGTCCAGACCTGAATTATTTGGTTATTTAAGTGGAACCAACTCAATTATTAGGCCATACCCCCGTTTTTGGCTGACCTTCTGTCTCATGGAGTCATACTGTATTTTGTTATAATTTAAACCTGATGTGTAAACTGCAGCCAAAAGTCTTATTCTGCATCTCAGAGCAGAAACTTAGCAAGTTTCTTAGTTTCATAATACACATACCCCTATCTATAGTATTACTTAAAGGGCATCTGTCAGCAGTTTTGTCTGCATTTTGGTACCTACTAAATTGGCTGACCTGTTACATGTGCGCTTGGCATCTGAACGCATCTGTGTTGGTCCCATGTGCCGACATTGCTGAGAAAAATAATGTTTCAATATATGCAAATGAGTCTCTAGGAGCAACGGGGGTGTTGCCATTACACCTGGAGGCTCTGATCTCTCTGCAACTGCTGTCCCCTCCCTACCTTCATTGACAGGGCTAGGAAGTGAAAGCTTCACTAGTCCTGGCCCTGTCAATCAAAGTGTAGAGAGAGTGGCAGTTTCAGAGAAAGCAGAACCTCTAGGTGTAACGGTAACACCCCCGTTGCTCCTAGAGGCTCATTTGCATATAATAAAACATCATTTTTCTCAGCAATGCGGACAAATATGAACATGGGACCAACACAGATGTTGCCAAGCGCACATGCAACAGGGCAGCCAATTTACTAGGTACCAATATGCAGACAGATGCCCCTTAAGTTACACTCATTGACAGACTGGAAACATGTGATTGTTAGCAATTAATCCAGGTTCTGTTTGGGATTCCATGATGGTTGGGTTTGAGTATGGAGAACCACTTCATGAGCACTTCAATCCTGCCATTGCTGTGAAGACACACACTACCCCAACTGCTGGTGTGATGATCTGGGAAGCCATTGCATATGACAGTGGGTCACCCCTAGTAGTGATATGATGGACCCTAACAGCTGATATTTCAGGATATCCTGCAGCCACATGTGTTCCTTTCATGGAAAGGCTTCCAACTGGCGATGTTCACCAGGATAATGCTCACCCACATACAGCAAGGGTTTCCCAGAAATGTCGCCGCCAGATTAGAACACTTCCTGGTCCTGCCCAGTCACCAGATTTATCACCAGTGAAGCATGTGTGGGACCAGCTGGGATGCCAGCTTCAGCAGCCTACAAGTTTGTAGGATCTACAGGACCAGCTGCAACATCTGTGGGCAAATGTGCCATAGTAAACCATACAGACACAGTAAGCCTCCATGTCCAACTGTATCCCAGGTAATAAGAACTCCAGCAGAGCCACAATTCTGTCCAGTGCACAATCTCTATAAATCTGAAACACAGAGGAAGAATGGTACTAGTAGTACCGCCAAGAGACTTATTGCTGAAGGCAACTAAATAGAGAAGGTTTACAGACATAGCATTTCTTTATTCCTTTTTTTGAAGTCAGCTATTTGATGACATTTAGTAGACCAGAACTGCAATGTAGCTTTCATGACCTACACTTATCGCTGACATGGGTATGAGAGTATTAAATTAATTGTATCATCATTTGCCGAAGCTCAGAAGAACAAAAAAACAACATGCATCACTACCAACACCAGCCAACCATAAAGAACAACTACCACCTATAACCATTACTAGCCACCGCCACTATCACCAATATGACCAAAAACTAACCTATAAGCATATTTAGTAGCTTAACTACCGCAACAGACAGCTTACCACCAACAACCACCAGCAGAAAGAAACATTCACAACCACCACAACGGTCACCATCTATAACCACCACAACCAGTCAACACCGAAACATCAACACAATAAGAGCGATATCAACAGTTTTTTAAGCTCTGATAAAATGTGACACCCGATGTTTGTTCCTATAAGGTTGTTTTTTATATTTTTGCTTGTATACCTTTTTCAGAGAATTGCATTTTCCTGTCACGCAAGCCTCTGCCCTGACCATTGGGGCTATGGTATAGATGTCTGGATGCCGCAGTCCAGATGATGACTTGTCTTGAATGTCTCTTTGTGTTACTTTATGATCATGTAGCAAATTGATATTTCGCTGTGCAAATAGCTCTTGTCATCATTTACTTTTACACGTTTCTAGCCACGCAGCTGCCACGAGGGCCTCATTTTGCGTTGTGCAAATATTAGCTAGTGTAACTTGCTTTTGTCCCGTTTCTTTTGGAACCACGCCAGGAATAATGTAGCTACATTGTATCTTGTAGTGTTGATAGACACAGGCTCCTCTTGACAGGTATTCTCATTCTCACACTGCCTGGATTACCGCATTAATCAGGTCGATTGCAGACATTACCACCTGTTGATGTATACCTCTCAGCTTCAAACTACTTTTCTAGATTTTCCACGGTATTCAGAACAGGAAAATGTGACCTGTCATCTCTGAAACACCCCCTGAACTAGAGTAATCGGTGTATAGTGTAAGTGATGCTGAATCCGAATATGTAAGTTTTATCTTCATACTCACTTCCATTCTGACGCTGTGCTCTGACAAACCTGCAGTAAAATGCATTGAGAGGACTCTTCTTTGAGAGAAAAATGGGAGAAAATGTCTGTATGTGGGTAAGTAACTGGCTCAGTAATAGAAAACAGAGGGTGGTTATTAACGGTACATACTCAGGTTGGGTCACTGTCACTAGTAGGGTAGCACAGGGGTCAGTATTGGGCCCTATTCTCTTCAATATATTTATTAATGATCTTGTAGAAAGCTTGCACAGTAAAATATCAATTTTTGCAGATGACACTAAACTGTGTAAAGTAATTAACACAGAAGAGGACAGTACACTGCTACAGAGGGATCTGGATAGACTGGAGGCTTGGGCAGAGAAGTGGCAGATGAGGTTTAACACTGACAAATGTAAGGTTAAGCATATGGGAAGGAATAATGCAAGTCACCAGTACATACTAAATGGTAAAACATTGAGTAACTCTGACATGGAAAAGGACCTAGGAATTTTAGTGAACAGCAAACTAAGCTGTAGGACCCAGTGTCAGACAGCTGCTGCCAAGGCCAATAAGATAATGGGTTGCATCAAAAGAGGCATAGATGCCCGTGATGAGAACATAGTCCTGCCACTTTACAAATCACTAGTCAGACCACACATGGAGTACTGTGTACAGTTCTGGGCTCCTGTGAACAAGGCAGACATAGCAGAGCTGGAGAAGGTTCAGAGGAGGGCAACTAAAGTAATAACTGGAATGGGTGGACTACAGTACCCAGAAAGATTATCACAATTAGGGTTATTTACTTTAGAAAAAAGACGACTGAGGGGAGATCTAATAACTATGTATAAATATATCAGGGGTCAGTACAGAGATCTCTCCCATCATCTATTTATCCCCAGGACTGTGACTGTGATGAGGGGACATCCTCTGCGTCTGGAGGAAAGAAGGTTTGTTCACAAAAATAGAAGAGGATTCTTTACAGTAAGAGCAGTGAGACTATGGAACTCTCTGCCTGAGGAGGTGGTGATGGTAAGTTCACTAAAAGAGTTCAAGAGAGGCCTGGATGTATTTCTGGAGTGTAATAATATTACAGGTTATAGTTACTAGAGAGGGGTCGTTGATCCAGGGAGTAATTCTGATTGCCGGATTGGAGTCGGGAAGGAATTTTTTCCCCTAAAGTGAGGAAAATTGTACCGCACAGGGTTTTTTTGCCTTCCTCTGGATCAACTTGTAGGAAAACAGGTCGAACTGGATGGACAAATGTCTTTTTTTCGGCCTTATAAACTATGTTACTATGTTACTATGTGAGTGAGCACTGGAGTCCAGTGAGTGCATTTTACTGCAGGTTTGTGTGAGCACAGCGTCGGAATGAAAGTGAGTATGAAGATAAAACTTACATAATCAGATTCAGCATCACTTACACTATACACCGCTTACTCAGAGGGTGTTTCGGAGATGACAGGTTACCTTTAAAGAGTACCTGGCAAACTTGGGCATCAGTACGCTGAGAGGCGGAGCCTAGCCCCTCTGCTCCTCTGCTTTCCTGCATTTGCCACGCCCACTCTCCGCCCCTCAGTGCAGTGAAGCCATAACTGGCTTATGGAATTAAACTATGTTTTCTCTGGAACAGTGCAACGGATTTTCACCATCCTGGTATCATTTTAATCTGCAGGATCAATGCTAACAGGCAGTATGCGACAATCCTCCTATTACTGCTAGTGCCCCCAACGAATGCTAGCTACGTATGTAACCCCCATAAATAAAAGCCGCATTTCCTCATCAGTGCTATATGTACTTTGCGATCCGAAAAAAGAAACGGATGACAACCAAAGAACATGTTGTTGACAGCAGAGGCAGATTGGGAACCTAAAGTGGCCCTGGAAATAATACTTAAAAGTGGCCTCATGTTGTAGGATAACAGGCCGAACTGGATGGACAGATGTCTTTTTTCGGCCTTATAAACTACCGTATTTTTCGCCCTATAAGACGCACTTTTTTTCCCCCAAAAGTAGGGGGAAAAATGCTGTGCGTCTTATAGGGCGAATACAAGTGAGCGCTTCCATAAGGAAGCGCTCACTTGTACTTAGGGACCCCCATCAGACCTCAGATCAGCCCACCCAGCCACTGATAAAGACCATACTTACCTGTTCTGCGCTGCCGCTGCCGTCCGGTCCCACGCTCCGCGCTCTTCTCTCTTCCCTGCCGGCACGCACTATGACCTGACGCTGCGGCGTCAGGTCATAGTGCGTGCCGGCAGGGAAGAGAGAGGAGCGCGGAGCGTGGGACCGGACGGCAGCGGCAGCGCAGAACAGGTACGGTAAGTATGGTCTTTATCAGTGGCTGGGTGGGCTGATCTGAGGTCTGATAGGGGCACAAGACGCTAATCTGAGGTATGATGGGGGCACATTCTGCTGATCTGAGGTCTGATGGGGGCATGATATGAGGTCTGATGGGGGCATGATATGAGGTCTGATGGGGGCACATTCTGCTGATGTGAGGTCTTATGGGGGCACATTCTGCTGATTTGAGGTATGATGGGGGCACATTCTGCTCATCTGAGGTCTGATGGGGGCATGATATGAGGTCTGATGGGGGCACATTCTGCTGATGTGAGGTCTGATGGGGGCACATTCTGCTGATCTGAGGTCTGATGGGGGCACATTCTGCTGATCTGAGGTCTGATGGGGGCACATTCTGCTGATCTGAGGTCTGGTGGGGGCACAGTGAGATGGTATGGGGGCACAGGGGGCTGATATGGGGGTCTGATGTGATGTCCTTAAATTTATGGGCAGTCTGATAAGAGGATCTGATGAAAAATATTTTTTTCTTATTTTCCTACACTAAAACCTAGGTGCGTCTTATGGGCCGGTGCGTCTTATAGGGCGAAAAATACGGTATGTTACTATGTTACTATGTGACGTCCGTGTTGCATCCGTTTTTTTCTTTGTAGATTCATTGTAACAAAATGACATTGTAAGATTGTAAGATTGTAATGCAAAACAGACAAGAATAGGTCATGTTCTATTTTTTTACGAACTTATAACGTACGGACATGGGATGCACACAAAGTCATTTCCTTTCTTTTTGCGGAGCCATTAAAGTGAATGGTTTCGCATACGGGCTGTAAAAAAACGGAACAGTCGTGTGAATGAGCCTATAAAAAAAAGAGCCCTTATGAGTACAAGTCATAACGTTTCCCAAAAAGTGGCAGCCATAATGCTCCTGCAATACAACAGTCATTGCCCCCTATATAAGCCATTCTATGGTATACCCCTCTGCTCATGTGCTGTTAAGTCACTGAACTGCAGGTTAGGTGGTTAAGCAGCCAACAGAGGGCGCTCACATGTAACTCTCTGCTCCTGTCCTGAACACCATGATCACTGCAGAAGAGTGGAGCTGCTGTCAAGGGTTGAGTGTTCTTTGAAGCAGCAGATTGCAGCTGTCTCAGGTGGCTTTTGACATCTGACAATATCTTTCTGTATGATTGGCATAATTACTAATGACAATCAAGTTGAGGGTTTAACTTGCACCCCCATAGACAAAGGAGGCAGCTATGCCCTAGATTGCCTGTCCTCACTGCTCCATATCCTGAACCTGTGGTGCACTTTTACAAATATATCATGGAATAACATAAAAATTTTAGAGGAAGCTTTGTGATGATAAGCTTGCAGGGCTATGGAAATTTCAGATCCACCAGCGGAATGCTGGATATCATTTGGCAGTCTGTATTCCGTCTATGGGTATATTTCCAGGATTTTCATATCGATGGCCAGGGGCGTAGCTATAGGGGGTGCAGAGGTAGCAGTCGCTACCGGGCCCAGGAGCCTGAGGGGGCCCAAAGACCCTTGTGCCGCATAAGAAGACATGCAAAGCACTGAGGGAAGGGGGCCCAAGCTGAACTATTGCACCAGGGCCCATGAGCCTTTAGCTACGCCCCTGTCGATGGCCTATATTGGAGATAAGCCATCAATATGAGAAAGGTGGGGTCTGACACCTGGACAACTCCCCATCCCTGGCCCCAATTAGTTCTGAGCCTCCCTGTAGTTCACCAAGCACAGCGCTGTATATTGCATAGTGGTTGTGCTTGGTATTGCAGCCCAGAGTCATCTTGTTTCTTGAATGGGACTGAGCTGCAGAAAGGCCATGTCGCCAGTGTACATGACATCACATGACCTAGAAAGAGGCCAGCACACTCACATAGCGACGCAACCTCTTTATTCAGCTGATACTGTTGATCTCATATTCATGACCTATCCTGATTAATAATGCAGGATATGTAACACGATTTCCCAGGACTGGTCTACTTTGCATTAGGACACCCACACTCATAGATTCTCATAAATGGCTATAACAGCGTATTTTGGAGGCAGAAAAGCTGAGCCTCATAGTGATCTAAGGTCAGTTCAGTAGAACTGCGGTGACCATGTGGCCTTATCACAGCCCTCTGGTACCGACCTTACAACTAATATAATAGAAAGTTATCATATTGGTTATGTCTCCGTTAAGAACACATTGACTATTTTCAGGAGCAGTAATTGTAGCTTCACTTGTGTCACTTACATGTTGAAGATGCCTACACAAGGGTTCTTGTTATGTTTCTCACCTGTTCGTACCATCTGGAATTCCTATGTGCCTGTAACATATTAATAGGATAACTGAGCTGTGACAAGGTCCCCACCTGGGAATGTGAAATAGAGGGAAGGCAGACAGATTTAGAATATTCAGTTGTCTATATTCTTCTCAGTACATCAGCAGCATTCATTATTCCTAAAAGAACACCAAACAGCAGGAACAACCCCATTGAACTAGGTATACTTTCTGGTAGGATTGATCCTGCTGATTAAAATGATACCTGTCTTGTGAAAATCATGAACGCCACCGCTGATTTTCACAAGATAGGTATCATTTTAATCAGCAGAATCAGCCCTACTGGGCAGTATGCACGTTGATCTTGCTGTTGGGTGCTTTTTAATATGACACCAGCATGATTTAATTGATATTGAGGTTCTGAATTAATGGGGTGACCCCAATTTAGTGATACTATCCATGATTCTTCTTGGTTGTTGCTATGTAATGTATGATTTTGTTTGTATTTGAACTCTCTGATTGTAAAGCGTTGTGGAATATGCTGGCGCTATATAAATCAAAATTATCGTTAATTTTATATGCATGTCTCTCCTCTGTTGCCCTTGTCCATGAATTCTGGTTTTTCATCTTCTGAATACTCTTATTCTCTATTACATTCCTTGCCTGATGGAAAATATGATTCATTCTCCGCATCTCGCAAGAAAAATGACTGACCTCAGGGAAGGGTGAAGAACGCGTGTTACCATAATCCATCATCAAACTCATTTGAATAATTGTCGGACCTAGAGTATATTTATATGATTTTACTAAATAGAAAGACCAATGTCAGGCAGCTGCTATACAGATGTAGCAAATGCTAACTTCACACATACATTAAACTTTAACTTGATTTTTTCAATGGGTGTTTTTTATGTTGTGTCCATTTAAAGTCTGTAGCAACTGTGTATTTAACATGTAAAGTATCAAGTTAACATTAGCTATGTCTGTAGTGGGTGAAAAAAATGTTGAATTGTACAGAACTGCATGGAGACATTAAATATGGAGCTAATTTGCATGGTGTGCACTGCAGATAGTTATATATGGGCTCAAACTTATAAGATGATCACATTGTGGGGGCTCATAGTATGAAGGAGGGGTACATTTGACAGAAGGGGATAACTTATCTAGCATACTTAATTTTTGGCAATTTAGGAAAATAGCATTTATGACAATTTCTGAAAAGTTATAGCAAGGGTCTGTTGTAATGTGCCACCATTGCCGCAGCCAGCTTTTGAGAAGACATCAGTGAAGGATGAAATGTGAAAATTATTTAGGACACAACCCAATCTACAGCATTACAACGTGAATTAAAAATGCATATGTATAATACTTAAAAGTGCCTAAGACTTCCTTCATCGTACCACAAAATGAATAAAGACCCTTGGACAAATACAGACCCCAGACCAGACCCCCTTATCAATTACAGACCCAAGACTGCAAAAGTAATAATGAACCAAGTCCAGACACCCTAAACAAATACAGACCCTAGATCTGACTCTCTAAATAGAGACTACATAGCAGACGGCCAAAGTAATACAGATCCCAGACCAGGTCCCCTAATCAAATCCAGACCACAGACCAGGCTGTTAATGTAATACCGAACCAAGTCCAGTCCTCTCAAAAAATACAGGCCGCAGACCAGACCCCCTAATCAATTACAGACCCAAGACTGTAAAAGTAATACTGAACCAAGTCCAGTCACCCTAAACAAATGCAGACCCTAGACCTGACTCTCTAAATAGAGACTACATAGCAGACGGCCAAAGTAATACAGATCCCAGACTAGGTGCCCTAATCAAATCCAGACCCCAGACCAGGCTGTTAATGTAATACCGAACCAAGTCCAGTTCCCTCAAAATATACAGACCGCAGACCAGACCCCCTAATCAGTTACAGACCCCAGACTGTAAAAGTAATCATAAACCAAGTCCAGTCACCCTAAACAAATACAGACCCTAGACCTGACTCTCTAAATAAAGACTATATAGCAGATGGCCAAAGTAATACAGATACCAGACTAGGTCCCCTAATCAAATCCAGACCCCAGACCAGGCTGTTAATTTAATACCGAATCAAGTCCGGTCCCCTCAAAAATTACAGACCGCAGACCGGATCCCTAATAAATTACAGACCCCAGACTAAACAAATGCAGACCCTAGACCTGACTCTCTAAATAGAGATTACAGAGCATACGTCCAAAGTAATACAAATCCCATACCAGGTCCCCTAATCAAATCCAGACCCCAGACCAGGCTGTTAATGTAATACAGAACCAAGTCCAGTTCCGCTAAACCAGTGATGGCTAACCTCGGCACTCCAGCTGTGGTGAAACTACGACTCCCAGCATGCTCCATTTATTTCTGTTGAGTTCTGAGAGCAGTCAAGCAAGGGGGGCATCTTGGGAGTTGTAGTTTTACCACAGCTGGAGTGCCAAGGTTAGCCATCACTGCGCTAAACAAATACAGAACATAGACCTGTCCCTCTAAATAGACTGTACAGTAGTTCCCCAAATTAATACAGACCTCAGACCAGACCCCCTATACTAGTGTTGGGCAACTAGTGGCTTGGGAGCCACAAGTGGTTCTGGACCTGTATCTAGAGCTTGATACCCAGGTCAAAACCGGGAGTGTGATTCAAATTTTTAACAACCCTACCCTAATAAATGGGAAGCAGCATACGTGGACATCACCAAGCATATATATACAAAGACATGCTGGAAAAGGAAAGGGGCTGCCCCAAACTGTTCCCACTACAGTAGGCACCATACATTCCAGTAGGTTAATATTCCTTCGGCACGTGCTGATGTCACTTCCAGGGGTACTTGGAAAACCTGTACTATGGGTAGGAGACTGCATACCTCTTAGTGGCTGAGATTTTCTTGCTCTTGGAGGCTTCATATTCACATACATAATACCATTTACAGTTGACCGAGGAAGGTCTACATCAGAATTGACTTGTGGCACCCTATGACAGCACTATGTTTCAAGTCACTGAACTCTTCAGTAAGGCCAATACTACTATCAGTAATGATTGTCCATGACAATTGGATGGCTGTGTGCTTGATTATATGCATCTTTTTGTAATGGATGGGGCTAAAACACCTGAATTCAATGATTGGGGTGGGGGTGTCCACATACTTATAGTCATTTTATGTATGTATTTGATATATAGTACTTGGCACAAAGTATAGTTCATTAGTACACAGCATGTCCTAGCATCTGGAGAGAGCTTCAACATTTCTGATAAACTCATCAAATCTTACTAATCTTGTAAAAGCATGTCTTCTGGAACAGAGGTTAGAACATACCGTTCTCATGTATGCACTAAACATATAGCAATGCAGTGAGACCAGTAGGAAAACTTTGGTTCATCATTTTCGGCAGAAGGTTACCCCCCCCCCCCCCCTTTCCCCTCTACGTGCAATGGATGAAGGCAACAAAAATGGAGATTAATGACTGTTCTTTGTTTCAAGGCCAGGTATGCATGGTATCAGAAGTGAACCTGGGCCATCACATTATAAATGAGGTCAGTATTATAGATAGCAAAGCATTCTTTGATACATACAACATACCATTCGTAGAGCATAGTAACAACTATACTAAGTAAGATCCATCCAGACCCATTCAGAACTAGTGCCAGGTCCATTACTGATGTAAGACAGATCCAATGGTGGAGTATTACAGGCCTAGCTTCTAGGAGGACAATTTGCAGCATACCTAGAGAATAGCAACAATTAGGGGGATTATTACCAGTTGGGTTTTGCCATTGATCCACATCATCGCAAGAAGGTCCATGAGAATCTAACGTGTGTAATGGTCAGCCTTGATTTTAATTGTTGATCTCAACCTCCATGAGTAGGACCAGCTAAAGCCCATACGTTCAGAATGCATATCAAAGTAACCAGCACAATCAATGATATAGCAATGATATTTCCATGGACCAATCATCATCACTATATTTGGACTACGATCCGGTATCAGACTGGGATTCCTTAGGCTCACCATAGAAACTTATTCTCAGGGCCTAGCCCCTATATCATCAATTAAGTCTAATGGGTTTTAAATCAAACAAATAGACCTTAGTGGCAAGTAATTTACTCCAAAGACAACCAAATGTTTTTTTCTCCTGAACCTTTGGAGCCCTCCATGGCAGCAGTGTGGTGGACCCACTGGAGGATCCTCTCATATTCTGGTGGGCATTTGACAGTGGTACAACTGTTCATCCCCATACACTTTGCATTATTGTCTGCAGCAGGGTGGAAAGATGTGCTGTCTACAAGTGATTTTCATGTCCACATAAAAGATGCTATCAATGGCAAAAATCGAGGCAGACACCACACATGTTCACATGGGACAATGCTTGGGAACAAACTTTCTTATGAATGGTTAGTCACCTTATGTAAATGGGCCTTAACGGGCACCCTAACAGGGCATATTGAATAAAGCACACCACCCTTCCCACCCTATCCCCTTCAGGCCCCACAAGATTTTTTTCTGGAACAGGATGTTCGTTTTTGGGCACATAGTCATCACTCACTAGCTTAACTGGGTGTCTTATAGATGGGTTTTTCAGGATAATTTTTTAACCCCGCACCCCAACCAGTTGAATCTGTGAAGAGATCTATACTTAGCTGCTCTCCACTTCATGTGGGCTCCATGGCTCCTGGGTTTTCTTCACTCAATTTGAAGTCTCTGCCTGTAAATTTGCATGGATGCGGTCATGCCACTGCAGCCAATGACTGGCCTCAGCGGTGAAGTGTCCTCAAGTGGGAGCTGTAGCAGCGCATGTGTCTGTGCAGGAAGTTGACAGGTGAGTAGAAATAGAATTCATAAAGAAAATCCGACTTCTTGAGCAGCGAGGAGATGAAGAGTCTTCCCCCTAACCCCTAATCATCTTGTCTGGATCTATCGGTGCTGTTGCTTTCAGTAGCAGTTCAAGTGTAGAGTCTCCAATGTAAATGCACCGCCTATGTCTAGGTCCTCCTGAAAGTTTAGTGGCACATGCAGTCAGCATCTGCACTGCTCAGGTAGCCTCTGCACTTACTCGGAGTGAGATTGACTGGGCCAGGCGAGATGCCTGGTCTTGTCAACCAAAGGGGAGTTTTTTGAGCAACGGAAATACCCCCTTGCTGCTCAGAAAGTCTGATTTTTGAACAAATTTTATTCTCACAAATCGATTCTCTCATTGCTATCAGGGACCTGAAGTCTACTAAAGACAGCCTGGAGAGCCACGGAGTTGGATCAGATAATCCTGGACAACTCCTTTGAGGTACATGACCAAAGGGTATGCTAAACAGTACCACTCTTGACCATGGACCTGTGGTGGTCCCCTTGGGTAAGAGTGGTGCTGCTTAGCAAACTCTTTTTTATAATCTCTTATGACTTCCTGAATTGTGCCTCCTATAAAGTAATGATATAATATTCCAATCATATATACACAAGATCTCTGGAGCATAGCCCTGAGTAATTCTACATACATGGGGTAGTAATTTTAATGCTGCTGATATTATCTATCATTTCCTAAATCAGGCTACAATGAGTATCACATTTCTATGAGTAGAAACACAGAGCGGGCCCATTGTTACCGGGGATTATGGTGTCACTCAAAATATGTCTGTGTTTCTAAAGGATTAGAACATTTCTCTCTTGGAAAATGTCTGTAGGCATGGTTATCACTTCATCAATGTCTCTGTCTAGATCCTGAATTTCTCTCTCATTTCACATTACTAAAATATGAGGAGAATGGACATCAAATAGTCACCAAATCCTGATGTCAGACCCTACCAGAATGATGCTCCTATGTTCCAATGGAATGGGTACACTGCAGATTTTAGCCCCTTCATGACTGGGCCAATTTTTATTTCAGCGTTTTTGTTTTTCACTCCCTGCCTTCCTTTTTTTTACTGATGACATATCCAGGAGCGGATTTGCCATAGGCCCTACAGGCAAATTTCCAGTTGGGCCGATCCCTAGGAGGGCCATGCAAGCTGACGGCTGCCAGCCAGGTACATAATTATCTGAATCAGTCCTATGCACTTGGCCAACATCCGCAGATGTCCTCCTGAATTCATCTGTATCTTTGTCCTCAGGACAGTGATACAGTTGAATACTGTTCAGCAGGTGGCAATATTTTGTGATGCACTGTGGTATTTGGTTCAGCTGGGGTGGTATATTGCTCTGCACTATGGTAATTCTGGCCCTGCCTTCTTCTGTTGACCATGCCTAATTATGTTGCCCTGCCTTCTGTGGCTACTTTTACAATTTTTTTCCTGGGTTACTTTTAGTTCCCAATCCGCCCCTGGACTTATCTATCCGAACGGTGGGGGTCCAACATCCGGGTCCCCCACCGATCAGCTGTTTGAGATGGCAGAAGCGCTCTCCAGCTTTTTCTAGGCCATGTGACGTTGTGTTCATTGGTCAAGTGGCCTAGGTGTAGCTCAGCCCCATTGAAGTTTCCAAGCACAGCCACTATACAATGTACAGCACTGTGCTTGGTGAGCTGCGAGAAGGCCTCCACACTCACAGAAGTGCTGGTGACTTCTCAAACAGCTGAGCTGGGGGGGGGAGGGGTTGCGGGTGTCAAACCCTGACCGATCAGATACTGATAACCTGTCCAGAGGATGGGTCATCAGTAACAAAACCTCTCAGAAAATGCCTTTAAGTATTTTATTTAGAAGGCATGCTTTTTTGCAGGACATGCAGGATACGTATTTTTTATTGCCACCATTTCATTTACCACATCATGTATTGGAAAAATCTTTGTGGTGTGATATTGGAAGAAAAATACAATTCTGCCAAATTTTTTTGGGGGGTTGTTTTTACTGCTGCATGTCTGCCACTCCATTCAACTCCATTCAAGCGCTCAGCTATCTCTGGCTAACCCATAGAGTTGAATGGAGTGGCAGCACACATGCATAATCATTGCTGCATACAAATTGGGGCGCACAGGCCCCCATTCTCATGATTGGCAGGGGCCCCAGCAGTCGGACCTCCACTGATCAGACACTTATCCCCTATCCTGTGGATAAGCTTAATGGGACAACCACTTTAGCAGGCAGTTTGCTATGGTAGGCCTGGTCACCTTCACAATTGATCAGTATCTAATCACTTTGGAGAAGGCATTTATCAGGGATGATTATTTAATGCAGGAGATCCAAAGACTGCTAAATATTGTACATAATCTGCTGGTTGTAGATACATGAAATATTGGAGAAATTAGCGTTTTCTTCTCCATTTATTACCCTAGGGTAACTAAAATTAACATCTGCCACCCCCTCCTCCATGAAGGATTGTCTTACATGTCTATCAATAGATGATTTGTCGTTTCTGAGCCAGTTCTCCTGATATGGGTCACGTCACATTTCTCCAGCCAAATGTTAGTTTTTCAGACAGCTGACGTCCCACAGGCTCCAATAATTCATAGTTAATGGTGTAAATGTGTTAAAGGGGCAGTAAAGCTCAAGTACAAACCTGGAGCTTATAAAAAGAGCCATTAATACCATTCACACGTATGTAAACCTGCCTAGAGGCTCTGAAAATGGAAAGCACATCAGATATAATAGCGATCTTGGGGGACAAGGATATTTCATGTCTTCCTTGAGTATACATTACACATGTATTTGAATAGGCTTGGAAGGCTTTGGAGGAAGACTGGATATATGCAGGAATCTGTTTGGCATCTGGTGGTCTATTCATGTAGGTCCAGCATTCTTTCTTCTGTGGTCAGGAAGACCTTGAACAAAAGGGTGGACAAGGTTCTGTGGATATCAAGGAAAGCTGACAGCCCCTCAATGTCCCCATAAAACTTCTAACCAAAGTGTCCCCACAGCACTAATTACTATGCAAGAGAGTTAGCCACAGTGCTCACAGTGCCCACATAAATCCTAACTCTAGTGCCCATACGAGCCTTTACCATAGTGTCCATATGAGCCTTTACCATAGTGCCCATATGACCATATTGCTCGAGTCCTATCCATAGTGTCCACATAAATCCTAACCATAATGCCTCCAAGAGTCCTAACGAGTCCCAACCATAGTTCCCACAAGTTGTTACCACAGTTCCCATATAAGTTTTAACAATACTGTCCACATGAGCCCTAACTAGAGATGAGCGAGCACTAAAATGCTTGGGTGCTCGTTATTCGAGTCGAACTTTTCCCGATGCTCGGGTGCTCGTTTCGATTAACGAACCCCATTGAAGTCAATGGGAGACTCGAGCATTTTTTGCAGGGGACCAAGGCTCTGCCTAGGGAAGGCTGGGTGAAAACCTGGAAACCTCAGAAAATGATGGAAACACCACGGAAATGGACAGGAAACAGCAGGGGCAGCATGCATGGATGCCTCTGAGGCTGCCTAATCCCACCATTACCCCAAATTCTCAGGCAACAGCCTGGTGGTTACCCTCATGGCAATTGTGCTCACCCAGACAAAGAAAGGCGAGGCACATGCCCATCACATGTTAGGGAAGCACCCAACTAGGTGCAACGAAGGTCCATCACCGCCAATTTTCAGGGACACGGTAATGGTGACCCACTTAAAAATGCTGCCTGACAACCTGGCGGTGAACCCCTGATTGTCTGTCTTTCAATAAGATTGCAGTGTAAAGCATGGTGGTGAGCCTCAGTAATAAGATTGCAGTGTAAAGCATGGTGGTGAGCCTCAGTATTACTTTTTAGATGGAGATTGCATGTGGTCACGTACTCCCTGGAACCCCATAGTCACCCCTTCTCTGATGTGCTACCCCAGAACATTCTCTGCCCCAATTCACAAGACCTTTTGCAGTCTCCGTGTGCTGACAGTGGGGATTTACCCGTGTTGTCTGAGGAGGTGGTGGACAATGGCGAGACACAGGTGTCGGGGGGTGAGGTAGTTGTATGGGAAGCAAGTTACAGTGGGGACTCCTTGGGGGGACTTTCTCATGATGGGACAGATTCAACTTGGGTGGATCAGGCACAGGAACAGATCAATTTTTTTTAATTTAACTTTTATTTAGCACAAATAACCACAGAGATATTTATTCGTTCTCTTCGCTGCGCAGTCTGGCGATGGGGTTCGTCACTTTGATGGCGAGCTGTGCCGCTCTCTCCACAATGGTCTTTCGGTTCTTTAAGGAGACGTTGAGGAGATCAGTGAAATTCAGTGAATGACGACGCAGGACCCCAACTTAAAAATTTAGCATCAACCGGTACAGTCGTAAATTATGAGCTAGATCAAGTGTGGCATGTGTTCTCTGTATTCTTCTCAGTTTATTACCGTATATGGCAGCTATCCGGAAAAATAGTTTGGAGAGAGAGGAAGATAGGAAAAAGACGTAAATTGTTTGCAGAGAGGTGGACCTCCGGTGAACCTCCGGAAAAATTGTTTGGAGAGAGGACCTGTAGGTGGACCTCCGGAAAAATGGTTTGGAGAGAGGGCCTGTAGGTGGACCTCCGGAAAAATTGTTTGGAGAGAGGGCCTGTAGGTGGACCTCCGGAAAAATTGTTTGGAGAGAGGGCCTGTAGGTGGACCTCCGGAAAAATAGTTTGGAGAGAGGGCCTGTAGGTGGACCTCTGGAAAAATTGTTTGAAGAGAGGGCCTGTAGGGGGCCCTCCTGAAAAATTGTGGTAAAAGAGTGCCAGTTGGACCTCTAAAAAATGGCGTTTTTTTGGTCAGCGTTAGGCAAAGACGACATGGAGGAGGAGGAGGAGTAGGAGGAGTAGAGAAGAGGAATCGGATACATAAGTAATGTTAATCTTTAGCTGCTTTCCCCCGGAGGAGATTTGAATTCCGGTGAAATCCAGGCTTTGTTCATTTTAATAAGCGTCAGCCTGTCAGCGCTGTCAGTTGACAGGCGTGTACGCTTATCGGTGATGACGCCACCAGCTGCACTGAATACCCGCTCTGACAGCACGCTAGCGGCAGGGCAGGCCAGCACCTCCAAGGCGTACAGCGCCAGTTCAGGCCACGTGTCCAGCTTTGAAACCCAGTAGTTGTATGGAGCAGAGTGATCGCTACGGACGTTGGTATGGTCAGCTAGGTACTCCCTCACCATCTTTCTGTACAGCTCCCCCCTACTCTGCCTAGACTGGGGACAGGTGACAGTGTCTTGCTGGGGTGACATAAAACTGGCAAAGGCCTTGGAGAGCGTTCCCCTGCCAGTGCTGGACAAGCTACCTGCTCGGCTCCTCTCCCCCGCTGCTTGGCCCACAGAACCATGCCCTCTGCCGCTAGCGGCGTCAGATGGGAAGGATTGTTTCAACTTGTGCACCAGGGCCTGTTGATATCTATTCACTCTCATACTCCTTTCCTCTGCAGGGATGAGAGTGGAAAGGTTCTGCTTGTACCGTGGGTCCAGGAGAGTGAACACCCAGTAATCGGTGTTTGAAAAAAAAGCTTCTAACGCGAGGGTCATGGGATAGGCAGCCTAACATGAAGTCTGCCATGTGCGCCAGAGTCCCAACACGTAAGAATTCCCTCTCCTCACTGGCCTGACTCTCCATTTCCTCCTCCTCCTCCTCCTCCAAGTCCTCCTCTTCAGCCCATACACACTCAAGAGTTAAGGACTGAGCACTGGTACCCTCTACTGTCTCGCCGACATTCTCCTCCTCTTCCTCCTCATCCTCATCCCCTCCTCCGATACGCGCTGAGAAACAGACCGGAGGGTGCTCTGGCTATCAAGCGACGTATCTTCCTCCACCGTCTCTTGTGACAAGCGCAAAGCATCCGACTTGATGCTGAGCAGTGAGTTTTTCAACAGGCAAAGCAGCGGGATGGTGAGGCTGATAATGGCGGCATCGCCGCTGACCATCTGTGTTGACTCCTCAAAGTTGCTCAACACCTGGCAGATATCAGACATCCACGTCCACTCCTCATTGTAGACTTGAGGAATCTGACTGACCTGACTACCAGTTCTGGTGGAAGTTGACATCTGGCAGTCTACAATCGCTCTGCGCTGCTGGTAAACTCTGGATAACATGTTTAATGTCGAATTCCATCTCGTGGGCACGTCGCACAACAGTCGGTGAGCAGGCAGTTGTAGGCGGCGCTGCGCTGCCCTGAGAGTGGCAGTATCTGTGGTTGACTTGCGGAAATGCGCACAGATGCGGCGCACCTTGGTGAGCAAATCAGACAGATTGGGGTATGTCTTGAGGAACCGCTGAACTATTAGATTGAACACGTGGGCCAGGCATGGCACATGTGTCAGTCTGCCGAGTTGCAGAGCCGCCACCAGGTTACGCCCGTTGTCACACACAACCATGCCTGGCTTGAGGTTCAGCGGTGCCAGCCACAGATCGGTCTGCGCCGTGATGCCCTGTAACAGCTCTTGGGCGGTGTGCCTTTTGTCACCTAAGCTCAGCAGTTTGAGCACCGCCTGCTGGTGCTTACCCACGGCACTGCTGCTGCGCCTAGAGCTACCGACTGAAGGCGCCGTGCCCACGGATGGTAATTCGGAGGAGGAGGAGGGGTCGGAGGAGGAGGCATAGTACGTCTGAGAGACCGTGACCGAGGTAGGCCCCGCAATCCTCGGTGTGGGCAGTACATGAGCGGCCCCAGGGTCAGTCTCGGTCCCAGCCTCCACCAAGTTAACCCAATGTGCCGTCAGTGAGATATAGTGTCCCTGCCCGGCAGCACTTGTCCACGTGTCCGTGGTTAGGTGGACCTTCTCAGAAACAGCGTTGGTCAGGGCACGGATGATGTTCTCTGACACGTGCTGGTGTAGGGCTGGGACGGCACATCGGGAAAAATAGTGGCGGCTGGGGACCGAATACCGAGGGGCAGCCACCGCCATGAGATTGCGAAAGGCCTCGGTCTCTACCAGCCTATAGGGCAGCATCTCCAGGCTCAGCAATTTGGAGATGTGGACGTTGAGGGCTTGGGCATGTGGGTGGGTGGAACTGTATTTCCTCTTGCGCTCCAGCATCTGCTGTAAAGACAGCTGAACGCTGCGCTGGGACACATTGGTGGACACTGTGGAGGATCGTGGAGGCGAAGGTGTGGTTTTCTGGCGGGAGGCGCTTGTGCCGGGGTCCTGGGCAGGGGGTTGACTAGCAGAGGCAGCGAGTGACACAGGGGAAGGAGCAGTGGTGTGACCCGCAGGAGGTGGTGAACGGCCTTGGTTCCATTGAGTGGGGTGTTTAGCACTCATATGCCTGTGCATGCTGGTGGTGGTTAGGCTAGTAGTGGTGGCACCCCTGCTGATCCTGGTGTGGCACAGGTTGCACTCCACAGTCCGTCGGTCATCCTCACTTTCTTAAAAGAACCTCCAGACTTGCGAACATCTAGGCCTCGCCACGGGAGCTTCACTACGTGAAACAGTTGCTGCTGATGCACCAGCTCTGGCCCTGCTTCTCCCTCTGGCCACACCACTGCCTCTTCCAACCTGTTCTGGTGCAGCACTCGCCTCCACCTCAGAAGCACTGTCTTCACTCGGCTTATCAACCCAGCTTGGGTCAGTCACATCGTCATCCTCCGATTCCTCAGTCTGCTCCCCCCTCGGACTTCCTGCCCTGACAACAACTTCACCACTGTCTGACAACCGTGTCTCCTCATCGTCCGACAACTCTTTACAAACTTCTTCCACTAACTCAACATTGTCATCATCTTCATCATCATCCACAGACTGCGACAGTTGGAAAACTTGGGCATTGGGAACGAGGTCAGCAGCAACCTGAGAAGTGGTTTGTGACTCTGGGAAGGGTCCAGAAAACAGTTCCTCAGAGTATGACGGATCGCATTCCAAATTTTCCTGGGAGGGGGCAAACTGGGGGGAAGGAGGTTGAGGTGGAGGAGCCAGAGGAATGCTCCCTTGGGTAACGTGGGTAGACTGCGTGGAAGATGACTGGTGGACAAATTACTTGAAGCATTGTCCGCAATCCACGACATCAGCTGTTCGCACTGTTGTGGTTTCAACAGTCCTCTACCACGTGACCCTGTAAGTTGAGACATGAAGCTAGGGAGTGTAGCTCTGCGGCGTCCCCCTGCTCCCTCATCAGCAGGTACTGTCTCACCCTGCCCAGGACCACGGCCTCTGCCCCCTGCAGTAATTGAATGCCCACGCCCACGCCCTCAACCCTTAGTCCTCGGGGTTCAACATTTTCTGTATATAAGTGTATTATATAAAAAATAAAAAATAAATGGGCCTGCTGTACTGAAACCCACAAACTTGTTCAGTCTGGTTGAATTAAGTGACGTACAGAAAGTGTCACCTGGACAGAAAATACGGATTGTAGTGAGTGTACTGAACTGTGACACACAGAATGGTTCCACACTGCTGTGTGAAATGGATTTGTATCACTGAGATATAACAATAAAAAAAAAGGGGTTATATATGGCGATAGCTGCACTACTAGTGCCAGCCAGCCAGCCAAGCCAGGTGACAAAAAAAAAAATTCTTGTAGCCCTTAGAAGGGCTGTTGGGTTCTTTGTGGGTGATTCCTGCCTAACAGAGAACTAAATGCAGGCCCTAACACTCTCCCTGAAACGCAGCAGCTCTATACCTAATGACATGCAAACGGCATCTGAGCCGAGCACCGCGGCCAGTCACTAGTATATTCCAGGGTCACCTGATCAGGCCAGCCAACCCCTGCTATCGACATGTAAGGGCCCCACGTGATGCTGGGTGTACCGCAGAGTCTCCTGGCTTGTGATTAGCTGAGTTTATAGGCGCCAAAAATGCACGATGCGGAAGTTGCCATTTCCTCGAGCATGGCGAGATACTACGTCCGAGCAGTGAGCACTTACGAGTACCTTAATACTCGAACGAGCACCAAGCTCGGACGAGTATGCTCGCTCATCTCTAGCCCTAACTATATTGCTCCTGTGAGCCCTAACCATATTGACCACTTGAGTCCTAACCATAGTGCCCACATGACTCCTTGCCATACTCATGCTTACATGAGTCCGAACCATAGTGCCCTCATAGGTTCTAGCCATATTGCCTATATGAGTCCTAATCATAGTGCCCACACAAATGCCTGCTACAATACCAGTGGCTCCATAAGAGTCCCATCCACAGTGCCTGCCACGATTGTCTCCATACAACTGCCAGCCACAGTTCATCCACTCATTGTATATAACCATCTACTCAGATGAGCAGCTAGACTGTAGGTAATGTGCATGTAGATTTATGTTTCTGCAGTGGTCTGCATTATCAGTACAAAATTAAAAGGATGGTGATACTCAGAAGCATAATGTGAAGCTCCTGCAAAATCAGTAATAGTGCCCCCGCTTGTACCATGTGCTATTCATAATATTGTCTTCCAGTGTGGCTGAGGATCCTTTGGGCCTCCTCAGGCACCAGGGTTTGGTATGACTGTTACTACTGCACCCCCAAAGCTACATCATTGGTGATGCTGCAAGTGAACGCTCTCCATTATTTCACCAGAGTTTGCCAACATGAGCTTCCTGGAACCTTAAGGTTTCTTAGAAATATGGTCAAGGGTTCCCTAGAAATCATTAGCAGATAGACCTGTCACTGTTGCACCTGCCATGCATTAAACTTCTTTGAGGTATTAATGCCTGTACAACCCAGAAGTGACAAATAATTTCAGGTGTTCCACCATGATAATAAGGTTGGGAATCACTGTATTAGTAAAATTACAATACTACTAGCTTTGTGAGTTCTTCTGTTGAGCTTGTGGGCATAGTAATGGGTAGCTAGATGCCTCACTATCCTTTTGTTGTCCTGGCCCTGACTGGACCGGCAGTAGTATCGTACTATATACTTAATATAAAGGCAGTGTTCTGTGTCAGACATAAAACAAGTTGCTACTGGTAATTGTAGGAATAACAATACAAAGCATCAGCTTTATGAAGGTTGCTGTTTGCATAGGACTGATGTATGAATGTCAACTTTAATGACCTTTGGTAAAGTGATGCTACAAGCACTAATTGGACATTGTGTGGCCTTCCATTAAAATAAATACCTTCAACTTTATGGGATTGCTTGCAGAGATCAATTAATCACAGTTCAAGGTTATAGGGGTCAACAGCTGCATGACTTCTGGTATTCTGACTCCCAAAAGTGATGGTAATAAACAGTGACAAAGCTAGCCATTGTCACAAATTAGTAGGATCCCATAAAAAGTTGTGTATACCTCATAAAAAGTTTTGCGGACTACTGCTAAACAAAGAGAAGGCTGAAAAGGTACAAACTTTACAAGGCAGAAAGAATGTGCAATGTACTTGAGTGTTGACATGGTTGAACGCATATGACCTAAAATGTGAGGGATCCATGCAATAGCATAAACTGACTCAGCTTCCCTTGTTTTAAGGGGATCTGTCAACAGTGGAAAAAACTGATGGACAAGTAAATAGTATTGAAATAAGCCTATAAGTTAGTAATAATAATAATAATATTAATAATTTTACCTAAAGCCTCACCATCCTGTACAATAGGGCACATTTTATGTTAAATAGCTGCTAGCCTGAAAGGCAAAGAAGACCCAACTTTCAGTTATCATTCTGCCTTGTAAGTATAAGGCCAGTAGTTGCATTATGGTAGTGATTGCCAAAAACATTGCTATAAGGAGAAAACTCTACTTGCTCCATTTTCTTCATGAAGAAGAAAATAATTCTTATGTTTGGAGATAACCTTGTAATGGCTATAGGAGGCTCTTTGTAGGTTTGCCTAAATTTTTTTAAGGGTTGAAGTGCTACAAAGATGATATCACATGGCAGCCATGTTATTTTGAAGTACTGCATAGTCTGATTTATTAACAGGGTCAGATTATAGAGTGTGCCCTAAGACATCCATCACCTGGGACCTATGCAGCCTCCAAATCCCAACCTGCCTGATGGAGACTCTGTGGTTCTAAACAGCTGATAAGGGTTTAAAGGTTATCTTCATAATAAGAAAAGGTGTCTGTGGCCCCCATTTGAATTGAACAACAGTTGAGCATTGAACTTGAGAAGTTGGAGTTGTATTTGAACCCATGGCGGTACCACATCTCTGGATGTAAAATTTATTGGATTGTTAAAAAAAAATTACTGTTGTTGATTTTCACCAAACTTTAAAATTTGAAACCTCTTAAAAAGCAACATTAGTATAGATGCAAATAACTAGTGACAAGAAATGTTTTATGTATTATATGGTAATATATCTTCTGGATGTACAGTGTACACCCAGATGAAGTATGGTCTGAGTTCTCAATGTAAACCTGGCATGGTTTATCTACTTAAACTTGAGAATCATTGCTTTATGAGTGTGAATAGTCTAATAAATGGTAGAAGTAACATTGTTTCTTTACTTGTTCTCCAAAGAAGGTGCTTGTGATAGTTTTTCAAGAATGTTGCTCTAAGTTTTCAAAAGTTTTGTACTGACGCAGCAAACTAAGAGAGATTAGTTTGTGCTTATTTGTGCAAGTTACAAATGTATCCAAGAGTGGAACAAACTTTCTTAATGCAAAGGCAGGAATTTCAGAATGTGTCAGTCCATAACTTCATCATTACAACTTTCAGATGAATGACCATGCTCTTAAATGACCCTTGTCCTTGTACATCCATCTTCTATGGTCTTTTAATAAGAGGGGTCTTAGTCCCCATTCGTTCCATCCACTTGCTGTTGCCCACAAGAACTTGTGTGGGACTCCATTCCTTAGCATAAATGCATTATTAGCAGGGGGTGTAGAATATTGGCCACAAAGTCATGGAATGGAAAGACACAGGGAACAAAATCACAAGATCTTTCTGTTGTGGGTTGTAAAACTTGCCTGATGCCATAATAGGTGTCCTAGTCTTCTACGTGTGCCCCCTCTTCCTCATCCTTCATCACTAAATTCTGAATACAGACTCTCCTAGTCAACATTTTGTGTATCTCTCGTAGGATGCATACTCCTGCAGGGGTGTTTGGCTACAGTGGGTATCTGTCATTGATCCAAGTCTATTGTCTTCCCGGCCCTGTTCCATCCCCAGGTCACTAAATGAAGTTCTTATCATTCTCTGGTACTTACAGCATCTCAGGAAATGTGAGTCAGTTGAATGATCTCTTAATCATTAGCTAAATGGTGTTCAAGTGTAAGTCATGGAGGAATTCTCCCTCAAGGCGTCATTAGACATACTTTTGGCTGCGGTAGAACCTGATACTTGACCTGTGAAAGCCTCAACAGCAGGGCTATTTTCATAACCTCAGTGATTCCGCACTGAAGCTATTTACAGGTCAAAAACATAGGGTTATATTTATGCATAGTACAAAATATGGCAATTTCATTAATTACTATTAATTTCTATATATTTTGAATAATTGGGATGTTGGCCATGAACAGTAGGTTTTTTACAATGTATCCAGGGCTGTAAATCTAGGATTCTGGGCCATAAAAAAACTGTAAAACAACAGTGGGTCCTCAACAACTGGTCTTTGAAGTGCCACCCAAGAAACATATATTCTTTGGTTACCAAGGACTAAGTTATTTTCATGCTGAGGGTCTACCAAGGTTCTTGGTGACTGTGTAGACTGGTATTTTTAATCCGTTCCTCATATTGGGCTATTATTTGCCAGGAACTAAAATAAAGAGAAGACCGAAGGAAAAAGAGTGTTCATATGGACGTCTTTCCAGTTGGCCCAAATCAATGAAGTGGATGGAGATATTTCTGTCCACTTTACCAACAAGAATTAGCTTAGCTTTTTTTTCTGGATAATCAAGGCCTCTGTGGTGTCATGTTGAACCTTTGCCTCAAGATGCAATGATTTCTTATAAACTACATCATTATTACATGCACATAATGGTCATATTAGCTGTATAGTTTTGTATATAAAGAAATACTCCACTGGATATTACAATGGGAGTATTTCTTATATGCTGATTTGCAGGACCAAATATAGATAGCAACTTGGAAAATTAATGAAAAAAAATCAAAATCAAAAGATTCTAAAAATGTGAATTAAACCATAGGTCATTTTCTGAGGGACCACTCCTTTTAAACTGTAAAATTGTGTTCATACTTTTTAACAACTTATTTTTAATAAAAAGAATCAGAAACTTGATCCTATACATCGCATTAGTTTGCTGACTCATAAATGACCCATCCAGCTGTAAACATGGAGGCCCCTCTCTCCCACCCATCACAGTCACTCTGCAGAGGGCATTCTAGGAAACTCAGTCGTTGACTATTAACTTGCCACTTTCTTGTAACTCATGGAATGATGAAGCTCTGCTGTAAGCCAAGGGAAAGTGCAGGGTGGACGCACATGAGTTTTTAAAAAACATCTAAAAATACAGGCTAATGAAAACAAGTTTTAAACTTTATCCTAGAAGTTTAGGAACAGCAGTGCAGCAGGGGTCACACAGAGTCACCAGACCATAAAATCCAGCCAGCATAAAGCTGGAGGAGAGGCGAATGATTTATTTGCAATGTGAGACTATTGTTTTGTGAAGTGCAACATCACTGCTGTTCGTGCAAGGATGTTAAAATTCCCTGCTAATAATAACAGCCATGTTACATTGTAGCATCAAGATGAGAGAAAGGAAACTTCATAGTCAGCACCTCCACAATAACGCAACGCATGTCATTTTTTTGTGTCCTGTCCTGGCATGGGATGCGATCTCTAGCTATGGTTTGGCAATTACCATGTAAATTAGCCCCCCTCTTGTATATCCTATTGCAATCAATTCCCTGCACCCCTCCTCCTGGCTGCTGGGTAGCAGAATTTTTCTCTTCCTCCCTTCTCAGGTTATTCTGTAGCTGGGCGTCCAGGCGTGTAAAATGCACTTTAAGTTTAGAAGGTCATAGGAGCCTTTCTTATTTATTCAAATTTACCAGGGAAAACTGAGTCCCGGCTTTTCAGCTGGTAGGCAGGAAGAATAGGACTTGGAAGGACTCTTTTTGTCTATAAGGAGTACTTGAAATTCCCAGAAATTAGCCCGTTCTCCACAATATGAATTCATTTGCTAATTATATTTGCCTACGTATTGTGTTCCACTTGCGCTCAGGTTTGCTTTCTCAGGCAAGGGGCTGTAAGGTTTTTATGGTTGTTTGTGCTGATGCTCGGCTGCCCAGTGTTACTTTTGGCTTTCAGAATTCTTGAAAGTGGAATTTTCCTTGAAGCTTTTGAACCATGTTAGCTCTGAATTGCCTTGGAAATGAGCATAAGCTTGAGCCCTGAACATATATAGGCTAGGAGGGTATGTTCATTAAGGCAACAGGGGGCTATGTAGCCATCATGGAAGCAATGTTTGTATAGCCGATAACAAAAGCCACTTAGTTTGTCTTATGGAGCTTCGAGAGGTTGGATGACCTCATGGGAAAAAAATTTTGCTGTTTTAGGCTAAGGCCTACATGACAGGCCTCGGTTGTTATAAATAGTAGCCTAGAGCTTAACCTCCTGGATACAGCGCAACCAAAACTGTCTAGGGCTTCCCTTCCAAAATTGTTGGACTGATGTCTTAATTTGAGTTACTGCCATGGTAAAACCTGTCTCTTATTCAGCTGGACATATTCTAGGTATGTATTGTCTGTATCCCGGATGTAGCACCCTACATGACTCTACTAAGCCACAGTTACAACACTATAGATCTTTATGGTCCTGGAGGTTCCGTTAAGAACAACTGTGGACCTGGGTTTCAGACCCAGTTAAAAGGAGTTACAATATGCCCGTTTGATTGAGACCTAAAAGTATGGTCACACAATCATGTTTCCTGATGCAGTTTTGGAAGCCACAATCAGGAGTGGATCCTAAAAGGAGAGAAAGTATAATGGACAAATACAATCTTTCCTCTGTCTTAAATTCACTCCTGGATTTGTCCTCCAGAGAAACTTGCCAGTGTGGCCATACCCTAAGAGTCACTTGTTCTTGAGGCTCTTCAGACACCATAAGTATATAAGACCTATAATGCAGGTGATATGAGTAATATGCAGTCAGAGACTGAGTCAAATGATCAACTTCCATCCTGTTATCTGCCTCCCTTGTTGGCCAGGAATATCAACTAGATAATATTCATGCATTACAACATGTCCTACCATTCTTGGACATCTGTTGGCTGTTACAGACAAGGAAAATCGTTTTTTACTGCCAGCAACCACTAAAAGATTCCTCACAATGTTGTAAGAACACACAGTGCTAATGGAGGACAGATGGGCATGGTTTAGCTCGCTCACCAGAGGATCCTTCTGTAGGCCTCTCAGTTTGTGCTATCAGGGCCTACTAGTTTCTGTCATCGACAATCTGGTCATGGCTCATAAAAGTAGTGCTTGGGTCAGTTTTCAACTGATAAAAATGTTCATAAAAGTTGATTTCTCCATTGATATTATATGACTGTAGGGGTGTTAGTTGACTGGGGAAGACTGGGAATCCTGTGATTAGGAATCTTCAATCTTGGGAAGCTGTTCGCAGAAAAAATTAATTCTACTGTGACAACTCTTGTCCAGCCGATGGCTATCTCTTCAAATTTCCCCACAAACATGCACACTCAGTTTGGCCCAGCATTCATGTTTATTTCTATAAGTAGAAAGGAAACCTCTATTAGATACCTAGGTAGCCTATCTCCAATAAGAACAAAGAACTGGACCTGGGAAAATCTACATTGGGGCACGGTTGTGTTGCCAACATATAAGTTAGATCTTCCACTGATGCCGTTCAACTAATGTATATTGGGAGATTTTCATCTGCCAACCTATTCTTAGCTGCAGAGATTACAGAGGGCTGGATGAAATTTTACAATGGGTAATATTTAGACGAAAGTACAAAGCAAAAGAATCCTTATAGTGGCGTTAATATGAAATGTTCCCTATGATATGTAGATGGTTAAAGAAGACCTTCAAGCTGATATACTGCCTGGTCGGGCCTTACTATCCTCTGCATCCTCAGAAGTGGTGAACTTCTGGAGAATGCATTTCACTACCGGACACTGTAATAAAGAGAGGAATAGCCAGCATCTGCACTGTAGCCATCTCAGCATTAAAAGTGCGCAAGCACCAGAAGTTCTGTATTTCTACTGAGACTGGAAGACCATTCTGGAAGGGAATGGACGTGACTTCACAGGAAGTTATAGAGAGACGAGCGGATGGCTTCATGTGATTGCATTCCGGATCTGAGATAGAATGGACTTTACATTGGACTCTATACTGACGGGGAGTGTTCCACAGGATTGGCGCATAGCAAATGTGGTGCCAATATTCAAAAAGGGTCCAAAAACAGAGCCTGGAAACTATAGGCCGGTAAGTTTAACTTCTGTTGTGGGTAAACTGTTTGAAGGTTTTCTGAGAGATGCTATCTTGGAGTACCTCAATGAAAATAAGCAAATAACTCCATATCAGCATGGCTTCATGAGGGATCGGTCATGTCAAACCAATTTAATCAGTTTCTATGAGGAGGTAAGTTCTAGACTTGACCGCGGCGACTCAATGGATGTCGTATATTTGGACTTCTCCAAAGCGTTTGACACGGTACCACATAAAAGGTTAGTATACAAAATGAGAATGCTTGGCCTGGGAGAAAATGTCTGTATGTGGGTAAGTAACTGGCTTAGTGATAGAAAACAGAGGGTGGTTATTAACGGTACATATTCAGATTGGGTCACTGTCACTAGTGGGGTACCACAGGGGTCTGTATTGGGTCCTATTCTCTTCAATATATTTATTAATGATCTTGTAGAAAGCTTGCACAGTAAAATATCAATTTTTGCAGATGACACTAAACTGTGTAAAGTAATGAACACAGAGGAGGACAGTGCACTGCTACAGCAGGATCTGGATAGACTGGAGGCTTGGGCAGAAAAGTGGCAGATGAGGTTTAACACTGACAAATGTAAGGTTATGCATATGGGAAGGAATAATGCAAGTCACCAGTACATACTAAATGGTAAAGCATTGGGTAACTCTGACATGGAAAAGGACCTAGGAATTTTAGTGAACAGCAAACTAAGCTGCAGAAACCAGTGTCAGACAGCTGCTACCAAGGCCAATAAGATAATGGGTTGCATCAAAAGAGGCATAGATGCCTGTGATGAGAACATAGTCCTGCCACTTTACAAATCACTAGTCAGACCACATATGGAGTACTGTGTACAGTTCTGGGCTCCTGTGAACAAGGCAGACATAGCAGAGCTGGAGAGGGTTCAGAGGAGGGCAACTAAAGTAATAACTGGAATGGGTGGACTACAGTACCCAGAAAGATTATCAAAATTAGGGTTATTTACTTTAGAAAAAAGACGACTGAGGGGAGATCTAATAACTATGTATAAATATATCAGAGGTCAGTACAGACATCTCTCCCATCATCTATTTATCCCGAGGACTGTGACTGTGACGAGGGGACATCCTCTGCGTCTGGAGGAAAGAAGGTTTGTACATAAACATAGAAGAGGATTCTTTACGGTAAGAGCAGTGAGACTATGGAACTCTCTGCCTGAGGAGGTGGTGATGGTAAGTTCACTAAGAGAGTTCAAGAAGGGCCTGGATGTATTTCTGGAGGGTAATAATATTACAGGTTATAGTTACTAGAGATGGGTCGTTGATCCAGAGAGTTATTCTGATTGCCTGACTGGAGTCGGGAAGGAATTTTTCCCCCTAAAGTGAGGAAAATTGGCTTCTACCTCACAGAGTTTTTTTTTGCCTTCCCCTGGATCAACTTGTAGGAAAACAGGCTGAACTGGATGGACAAATGTCTTTTTTCGGCCTTACAAACTATGTTACATTACAGAGTAAAAGATGGGCATGTATTACACAAAATGAAAGGGGTTGATGGTAACCAGAAAACCCCTTTAAGGACTCCAATTTCTCACTAATGCAAAACTGATATATACTCACAGAGACACATATAGCATAAACAGCACCCAATAAAGTAATAGAGGCTGGTGATCTTGAGACACTCACCCAGAGATATCTACAGCCAAGAGGAAAGGTAAGGAAAGACTCATCTGCACCACTAAAACCGGTAATGAAGTCCTGGGCAGCTGCCCCCCTCTTTCACCCCTGCAAATGATACATTCATTCTCCTCTTATCGATCTTCCTTCCTGCCTCCCCCTCTTCTTTGCTCTCAAGTCAATGCTCAGATCTGTCTTCAGTGAAGATGGGCGGCCGGCTCACTGAAGGATCAGATTACATAGAAGTCTATAGGGAAGAGGGAAGGGGGAAGAGGAGGAGGATGGAGGAGCTGCTGCAGAGGCAGAGAGACTGACAGAGAGCTACGGCTGCTAGTTTGTAAGACATTTACTTTACTAATTCACTGCTAGATTCACATCTAACATTACACTTGAAATTTCTACTAGCTCCCTAGCAGGTGTAGATTTTGTTTTCAGCTCCTGAAGATGTTCTACCACAGATGTGCACCACTCACACCCCTAATGAAGCCCTAGGCAGCTGCCCCTTCTTTCATCACTGCAAATAAAGAATTAAATTTTTTTAAGAATAACTATAAAAAAAGATCTGCAAGCTAATATAGTCGTACTATTGGTAGCAGCAGAAAGCCAGCCAAGGCCCAAAACAAGAGGCTTGTCTTGGAACACACAGTTTTGGAAGAAACAATGCAAGAGACTGAAAAATTGTTGCTATGACCTTCTAAATTAACAGCTCATTTGTCATCTACCAGACCAACATCTTTACACTTGGACATCACCAGAGTTTACTGCAATGATATATACTTGATTCTCTAGTAGATGGAAGAACAAATAGTCAAACGTACATGACCTGGAGTAGATTGTGCGGAGATATTAATGATGGAACAAATATGGAAAATTAAAGATGGTTTTCCCAGAAGTTCTGTGAGATCAAAAATACATTTCTGTGCTGATAGTTGATGAAATATAGTTGCATCAAAGAATCAAAAATAGCTAGGGGTTATGGCACTCTGGGGAATGCTTTGGCCTCTATATTGGCCTGCGACATCACGTCCATCGAGACATTGCACTGATGCAGCTCAGTTCCGTTCAAATGAATGGGATTGAGTTGTAATATCAAGCACATCCACTATACATGGCGCTGTGCTTGGTATGCTGTGAGGAGACTTCACTTCTCACTGAGTTTCGCAGCCTCTTTAACCCCTTCCCATCCAGTGCTGTACATGAATGGCACTGGGCGCCATAACCAGTGGGCGCATACTGTTTTAAACAGCAGATAATTGGAGCTCATGCATGATGTAACGTCAATCAGATGCTTCTGGGAAAAACATCTTTAATTTTCCATATTTGTTCCATCATTAATATCGCCGCACAATCTACTCCAGGTCATGTATGTACGACTGTTCTTCCATCTACTGTCAGTGGCAAGGCTCCATAGGAACATAGCATAATCCTCATAGACCCCAATGCTAATACAAAAAAAAATGTTTTTAAAAATATGAAAAAAATGTAGAAATTCAAATCACCCCCCCTTTTGCCCAAAATTACAATAAAACTAGATAAACAATAAAAAAAATAAACATCATGGGTATCACCGCGTGTGAAAATGCCCATACTATTAAAATACTTCTTACATATCACTACAATAAAGTTATAGAGGTCAGAATATGGCGATGAAAAGAAAAAAAAATCTTTTTTTCACATTTTTTTTTCAGTATTAAAATGCAAGAGAAACTACAGAAATGTGGTATCACCATAATCATATTGACCTGGAGAATGAAGGTAACAGGTCAGTTTTAGCACATAGTGAACGCTGTAAAAGAAAAACCCATAAAACTGTGGCGGAATTGCCCTCCAGGGGTGAAGGGGGTACACAGCTGATCGGCGAAGTATTTAAGATACTGCAATTCTGCTTGTGAACCCCTCGGTTTCCCTGTGCATACCCTAGTGCAAAATAAAAGATATCACCAAAACCAGATAAAACCAGATGTAGAAGAACAATTAGTGAAACCTTTTTAATGGTTTAATTAAAGCAGATCAAGACAATCACTAACCTCAGGCAAAATTATGACTCAAAACTGAAAAGGGATAATAATCCATGATAATACAGTATATCTACTGCTTCATTTTGAAAAGATGCCTACGTTGGTGGCAATACCGTATTGAAAGCCATGGATCACTGTTCCAAAAACATCCAGATAATATTTGACTGTTAAAGGGGTTGTCCACTCCTTTACTCTTGATGGCCCAGGATAGGCCATCAATATCTTATTGGCAGGGGACCAACACCTCACACCCCACTGTTTCAGAGTAGCTCCGGAACCAGAAGTTGGTCAGTTGGTAGTCCTAAAAAGGGAGTTAATGTGTTCTTAACCCCTCCTGTCCTTAGTATGCAACTACATGACACAAAAATGTTAGTAGGCCACTAAATATCCAGCCCTACCACATGACACAGCCTAATCTGTTCTTTACAGGCAGCACAAGGCTGTCTCTACATGATGCTTGCTACTGGGTGGGTAAAGTGTAGGAAAATCTGTACAGTTATGGCCAAAAGTTTTGAGAATGATACAAATATTAATTTTTACAAAGTCTACTGCTTCAGTTTTTATAATGGCAATTTGCATATATTCCAGAATGTTATAAAGAGTGATCAGCTTAACAGCAATTATTTGCAAAGTCAATATTTGCCTAGAAAATGAACTTTATCCCCCAAAACACATTTCAACATCATTGCAGCCCTGCCTTAAAAGGACCAGCTAACATCGTTTCAGTGATTGCTCCATTAACACAGGTGTGGGTGTTGATGAGGACAGGGCTGGAGATCAATCTGTCATGATTAAGTAAGAATGACACCACTGGACACTTTAAAAGGAGGCTGGTGCTTGGCATAATTGTTTCTCTTCTGTTAACCATGGTTATCTCTAAAGAAACACGTGCAGTCATCATTGCACTGCACAAAAATGGCCTAACAGGGAAGAGTATCGCAGCTAGAAAGATTGCACCTCAGTCAACAATCTATTGCATCATCAAGAACTTCAAAGAGAGAGGTTCCATTGTTGCCAAAAAGGCTCCAGGGCGCCCAAGAAAGACCAGCAAGCGCCAGGACTGTCTCTTAAATGTGTTTCAGCTGCGGGATCGGGCTACCAGCAGTGCAGAGCTTGCTCAGGAATGGCAGCAGGCAGGTGTGAGTGCATCTGCACGCACTGTGAGGGGACTTGGAATTCTCCATGATTCCAATGCATGCTCAGCATGAAGGGACAGAGAAATAAGCAGCTGCCAATACTCCTCAGGGATTGGCTTGTCTGCTGTGGGAACAAAGATCAGGTCATTTGAAAATCAAACATGCCCAATCTCCCTTTTCCCCACCATTGTGTTGGGAGAGTCTGGTAACCCCAGCCTATGCCACCAAAATTGACAGGTTCAGCCAACAGTCTTCTAAGGGTGCATTCACATCACCGTTTAGCTTTCGTTCTTCAGATCCCTCAGAAGAGAGAGAAGAAAAAAAAACAGTATCCAGTAAAAAAAAACTGATCCTGTTGCATCAGTTGTCATCCGTTGAGCTATTTCAAAGTCAGATCCATTTTTTAGACGGGGAAAATAGTCCTGCATCACAGTTTTTGTTTCATCTAAAAAAAACATCTCAAATGGAAAATGGCTCAAACAGATGACAACTGATGCAACAGGATCCGTTTTTTTACTGGATCCTTTAAAAAAATCCGTCCAGTTTGGCAATCAACAATACCTTTTCCAGCATGATGGAGCACCTTGCCATAAAGCAAAGGTGATAACTAAATGGCTCAGGGAACAAAACATAGAGATTTTGGGTCCATGGCCTGGAACTCCCAGATCTTAATCCCATTGAGAACTTGTGGTCAATCATCAAGAGACGGGTGTTATCCCCGGAGATGATGATTCACAAATCATAGTGAATAATGAAGCCAAGAAGTACCTGTCTGGCCAGCACATTAGAGACAGTATGACAGGTCCCAGCTCTAACTAATCCATTATACTTACCATCTAACGCTAGTTTTGATATCTTTTTATGTTATTTTTCAGGTTGTGCCTCCTTGAATATAAGAATTAGAGCAGCATTTCAAGGTATGAGATTATAATCACCTATTATTTTAGTCAGACAGAAGGTAACGTTAATGGTTAGATATTTATCATGCAAAGGAGTGCAGATATAAGTGAAACCAGGTAAAATAATTTCTTACATCCTCACCCCACTGTATGAGTGAACTCGGGCATGATGTACACTCAAACCCCTTTAAACTTACTTTGGCATTCAAGCTTTGACATGTTTGACAAATTGCAACACATTTTTCAAAACATAATTACTAGATGCATCGTAGATTATTATTAATTATTATGTGCTTTTCTTACTACACATTATGACAAACAAAACCTACAAATTCTGACAAAATGCAAGCATTGATTGTGCAAGAATGGACTGCTATCAGTCAGGATTTGGTCCAGAAGTTGATTGAGAGCATGCCAGGGAGAATTGCAGAGGTCCTGAAGAAGAAGGGTCAACACTGCAAATATTGACTTGCTGCATTAACTCATTCTAACTGTCAATATAAGCTTTTGTTACTCGTAATATGATTGCAATTATATTTCTGTATGCGATAAAAACATCTGACAAACACACATAAAAACCAAAGGGCAGCAGATCATGTGAAAATATAATATTTGTGTCATTCTCAAAACTTTTGGCCATGACTGTACACTGTATGAGCACTGGTTGGCACAGTACCAGGCATGGGATTCAGCCAGTTCCCTCAGGTTCTAGAGATCTGGTTGTTAAAATTACAGATCTGGCTGGCAGCTGGAGATGAGCCCTTCCATTCCATAGTTTAGCTCCTTAGGCTTTTTAAAAGTTGGGTGGTATGTGTGTAATGTATATGTGGTGTATTTTTGTATGTGTGTTTAGTGTATATGTGGTGTTTTTATGTATGTGCGTTGCATATACAGTATGTAATGTATATGTAAACATGTGTCATGACATCGCATGTCCGCCATTGAGTAGGAAACCTGTTGTACATATGGTGGGATGTTTTAAGACTTGCATTTCTAACCCCAGTCTTAATAGCAGACCCTGCTGGCATACAACGCACCAGAATTATTAAGAGAAAATCATACTGGAAAATCTTCAGTAGTTAAGAATAAAATCTACATCAGCAAGGAAGCTAGTAGAAATTTCAGGTGTAATGTTAGATGTGAATCCAGCAGTGAATTAGTAAAGTAAATCTCTTACAAACCAGCAGCAGTGGCTCTCCATAGACTTCAATGTAATCTAATCCTTCAGTGAACAGGCAGCCCGTCTTCACTGAAGACAGATATGAGCAATGAATTGAGAGTAAATTGAGAGTGAAGAGGGGGGGAGGCAGGAGAGCAGAATAAAGCATCTTTCTTTAATATTGCAAATTTTTTTTTTATATTTGCAATTACTGAAGATTTTTGGCATATGAGTACTAAGAACCAAACAGCACCCAAAGAGACTTCACAAAGCTATTCAGTGCAGAGTACAAAAAAAGCTATACTTTACTTACATAGAACCAAATAGAAACATGTAATGCTACACATTGGCCACATAAAGCCATATACTGCCCATATAGGTGGGTACTGTGCAGGGGTGGGATTCAAATTTTTAACATCTCCTGTACAAAGCTCTACTATGACTGACGTATCCGAATATGGGCTTTATGTTGCCTTTTCCATCTCTCACCGTCATCTGGGGAATTATATAAAATAGTATACACAGTAATGCAATACCAGAAGAAATCCTCATACGTTTTCAGCATCTCGTCTATTGGTTTCAGCTTTCTTTTTGCTAAGGTTAGGGAACAGGTACATTTCTCAATGACATAGGTATTGATGACATATGTAGGAGATATCTATGAAGAGTTTAAGGTGAATTTAAGCTTCTGAGCATGAACTGTATATATTGCTACTGAAATTTGCCTTAGGGAACAAAAAAAACAATGCGACTTTTATTACAAGAGAAAATAGGATTAGAACATTTTTACTTAGATTTCCTTTAAATACAGTAGGAAATCCATTTAGCCTTGCAGGTTACGTGCCCATGGCCTACATAGTTCAATTGTACAACATCATATCATGTGTCCGGTGTTATATAACTACTCTAATGCTTAAAGGGGTTTTTCCATTAATAACATTTATCACCTGCTCACAGGAGATCACAATAACGGTGGGCCCTGAGTTCCTTATGTGAGTATTGTGAGCATGTATGCCATGATTAATCAAGCCTCATCTCATTTAATCTTTGAGGGATCTTATATCTTGGGTATAAAGCTTCATGCAAATGTCTAGGTAATATTTTATAGAGCCATAAGGTAGCACCCATAAAATACTATTGAACCATACTATACCTCCATATGGCTCTCTGGTTTCATGAGGAGATATACAGAGGTATGAATCTGAGAGGAAAAATGTTGCTCTATGTTCCATCAGATGTAATATTAGAGAGGTATTCTTCTTTAGAAGCCTTTCTACCATGTGAGTACATCTCTGTAATACCATAAGTATGATATGGAGCAGTGTCGGTGGGGTTCCTTAGGCCCATCAGATTATTATCGGGGTCTAACCACTACTTCATCAATAAAGTCTGAGTAGGAAAATATTTCATTTCTGAAGTGGTCACCATTGACCCTGATCATGGTCAGCACTATCTAGTTTAGTGAACAAGGTGATTTAGGTAAATGGCAGTATTATATTGTATAGTTATTTGGGCACAGTATGACTGCATTATTTGGGCACTATAAGGTATACCATAAAGGAGGAGATTTGTAAAAGGTACTGCAGAGGGTGCTATCAAAACAAGGCCTTTCCAGAGAGTGCCATCAGTGCATTTAGCTAAATAGGTGAGAATTGTGATGGATACAGACTATATATACATCAACTTTGTAGGACACTTTCTTCCTATTAGATGAGAGCTACTCGTTTCTACATAGTTCATTGACTGATGTCTATTTATCCTCCCCTTAGCTCGCCCTGCATTGAATCAGTATTCCACTGCAGATAACAGGCGCATGGCATGCTACTGGTAGCCCCGTTGTCCAGTTCCATACATGTGATTTACGAGACCAATCCTTCACTGAAGTGACAGGAAATCTGTTTTGTTTAAGGTAATGAATGTTTAAGTGCTTTAACCTGCCTAGCGCCAGTCAGCCATGCAATATTAGGAGAAAAGGGTCAGAGTACACGCCAGAAAAAATGTCCACATGTGGTTTGTTTAGAGTAAATATTCACATTCCTCCATTACATCAACTTGAGGCTTGGCGAAGGTTTAGTGAAAAAGAGACAATTCAAGACATCATTCACTCAGCACCAGGCTGTTTATACTGGTGGTCACCTGATAATACCCTCAACACAGAACATCTTGCCCATTAGTCCTTGTCACTTCACGACATCATTTATGGTGTTTCCACTGACAGATTCAATAATGTGTTTCTACAAATAGCATTCTTCCATTGGAATATTCTATGCAATAAAAGAGGTTCTAAAGAGAAGATAGTTGGGCTCCCCCCTTACAGTCACTACTTGGATGTTTAGGAACCACTTATCTAGGCAGAGAATATTTGGATGACTAAGAGTTCTGGATATTGCATTCTGGAAGTTTCACTGTAAATAAGTAATGGATCCCAAGATCTTCTCTTTGCCGCCAATTTTTGAACATGATAAATCAGTTTTTTTTTCAACTCTGGTCCTCAAGTACCCCAAACATGTTTTAAGAATGTTCCATAGAGAATTGATCTGTGTAATTCTGGGGAATTGAAGTTTTAAGACACCAACATGTATGATACAGAGGAGGGCAAGGGAGAGCATCAGAGCATGAACTGCTCCAATGCTCATGTCAGAGGGGCTGAATGGGGGAATAAGGGGATATCCGAACCTGGACAACCCCTTTAAACTAAGCATTGCAGGTTAGTCTGTACTAACCCAAAGGATTACTGAACTTTTTCTGCTTTGCTGCCAAAGTCCTGAAGCCTAACTTGGTCTCACTTGTAACAGTTTGTGATCTGATCATAGACTAAAATGTGTCCAATCTGTAACTTACAGGTACATCTCTCTGGTCTTTTAAGAATGTAGATGCCACACTTCCGTCATGTTAGTCCACTGTGCCAACTCTGTCAGTAAGGTGCCTTTAAAAACAGAAATAATGACCTACAAGTGACAATTAAATCTCCTGAAGTATTTAGATGGAGCCATCTGGTCCAGATGTCCTATTGTCATTCATAGTGTCTATTCATTTTCACATCAAAACCTCTGTCAGCTCAGTGCCAGTTCTGGTATCGTGCCAGTAACATTATTATACTGGGACTCATCACCTCATTATGTTCCTGTAAATGCTGAGCTAAAGAATATGTTTAGTATATCTGTCATTTGCTTTCTTTCTATGGCCAATCATCTTCAAGAGGAGCTGCATGTTCTCTGTTTGCTTTTTACTATTAATGCTTAGACTTAGCAGGTGTTGATTGTACCAGTGACACCTGCAATATTTACTATAGTACATCATTTTGCTCTCTTAATCTTCTGGTGGAAACAAGAGTATTGTCTAAAATAACCCTTTGGTCTTCACTTGAAAACCATGCAAAGAGGTGTTGGACTTTGGAGAATCCAGAGGTCTTACCATTAAAGGTAGGGCTAGTTTTGTTTTTTGGCCTATTTTTGGTCTCTCAAGTCAACAGAACTTCTGACCATTCCTTTTCAGTTCTTGCAGACCTCTTTTCTCTTCTGAGGTCTCTCAGTTTTCTCACTTGACTCTCTAATAAGCAGAAATAGGGTTTACCCATGATAAGGTTGGCCTTTTTGGAAAATTACAACCTTCTTACAACCTCGCTGTAAAGTTTGACAAATGAATCCCACTGATGAGCAGAGCCATGATTCTTTCTAGGTCAGTTCTATCAGACATGATTAGAGGATGATCATGTTGTTCATGGTGTATTCGACAATTTGATTAGTTTTTAGTTTCAAATCTGATTTAGTTTTTAGTTTAGTTTCAGCATCTTTAGAACTATTTTCAAGGATTCAAGGATGAAAAGGGTGCAAATACAATGGTTACCTACACATAGGAGAGGCAAGTGGAGAATCATATTAAGTAGAAAACTCAAAAGCAAATATTGGTATTCTCCAAGGTGGCTGAATCATGCTACTACAACAAGTGAGGTCCGGTGAAACATAGAGAAGAAAAGGGTTGAACTTTTTAAATAATCCACACATGTATATAATACTCCAAAATCCCTCTTGCCGAACCGGTCACTTGAACTGCCATGCAGTACTTCATTCCTGATCATTGCCTGCATTGATAGCTTTTGCACAGGAATGAATGATCATTACTACAATCGTTCAGCCCCCATACTGCATCATTATTTGTTGGCAGCACATTTCTGGTGATCTGCTGCCAATAAATAATTTTTTGTGCCGCATAAATTATTGGATCACGTGACAACCAAGGATTTGCTTAATTGCTGTGTGATTGGCGGCTCACACCGGGCAACTAACCGCTGTTCACAATAATCCTTAGGGGGTCCATACACACTCAATGGCTGCAGCCAAATGCCCATTTGGCCAACGATTATACATGAAAGAGACAGACACCTTTGGCAGTGGCCTATCTCCACGGAAAACAAATGGAGAATGAAGTTCAATGCATCCAATCCTTCTCTCTCTCAACATCATCTGTTGGGGGGAGAGTCAAGAGGTTCCAATACACATTAGATTGTCAGCCGACCGCACTGTAAAAGAAGCCGAAAATACTCTGAGTATGGGGGGGGGGGTCTTTTGTTGGTCTTTAGTTATTTCTTACCATAAGAAATAGCTAGTAGTTTATAATTAATGTTTGACCCATCATTTAAAAGACTAGGGAGTAAATACAATACCATTAGCCTCTTAATATCGATAGGAGCAGAGCACTTTGATCATTGATAGTGGAAAGTGTTATCTAAACCAACGTAAGTTCACATTTGAGGTGTTTATCCCTGGTAGACATTCCATCGGCACAATGTGCTGATTGCATGAATGATTATCCACATTGCTGATTCAACTTGACTTACTCATGCTTTCACTGTAGAAGTCCACAGCTAACAATCTGCTTGGTATGTCTATCAGAGAAACGTCGAATTCTGGCACAGCACTGTGTCTAATATTTTACTATGATAGCCAAGCTAACACATTTTTCGGACTTCTCGTTTCTAATTCCAAGAAGCCCATATGTAGTATATTAAACTTGAAATTGTTTATTTCGACATCAGTTTTCCAATGGTTTCTGCTTAACCTCACCATATGTCGCAGCACAGTACATATCGGAATTTGGTCTGGCAATAGAAAACCGATGAGAATTACTAGTTATTATTTGCGGTCTATTGAGAATGTCACATTGAATAATAGATGTTGAAATCTAAGACAAAATACAAGCTCCGCAGATGGAGAACATTTGTTGTACTTTACATTTTTTTATTGTAACCACAAAATAAATAAATTAATTGTCACGCCGCTCTGAAATCGATGATACCAAAGAGTATGAAATGACCACAGATATGGATTTCAGAGCACTCTGTGTATATGACACCTAATCTCAGATGAGATTGACAGGTTTCTGATGCTACAGGTGAAATGCGAGATGAAGCAACTAAATAGTCCTAATATTTTGGACAGAATAATCATGCTGAATTCCAAACTTTTAATAGAACCCAAATGACTATTTCACTTGTTTGGTACTTAGCATTAGCTTGGTCCAGAGAATTCTTTAATTTACTATCATTTCAATTCGAGTTTCTTAATTTATCTTCCTATTTATTATAGGTCCAACCATTTGTCCAACGTGTCTTTTGGAACCACGTATTCTAATATCTTCAACTGAATATTTGGGAACAAAAACATCCAAATTTCTTTCTTTAATGATATAGCAAGATGTGTCAAAAGAACATTAGCTCCCTGTTTTAGGATTGCATTGTATTACAGAGTCATACTGTAGGTACTGTGGTTCCTCCATATGACACCATATTGTCCCCTAGAAGCAATGCTGATAGAGGAGAACACATCCAGAACATGACATGTGATGAAACATAACATGGAGTCTGTAAGCGAAAAAACCTCTGTATCAGGGGCAATGGAATGATGATATATGAGCATGCACTGAGACCTGGGAGCAACCATGGAAGGTATACTTTAAAAAACAAATGGATGATTCCTGGAGAAGAGGTGGCCTTTCCACCGGAGATACCTCTGAACAGACTAAAGGATCTCATACACTTAAAAGAAAAGTTGGCTTCAACTTTCCCATTTTTATGTAATCCTGGCTCTACTTCTGATAGATGATGTCAGAGGAAAGAAGGATCAGACATGTTGAATTTCAATGCCCAATCCTTTTGTTTTCAAGGGAGATAACCCACCTCTGGCTTAGGCTGTTCATACACATTAGCTGTCAGCCAAATACAAAACCCCCAACATGCCACTTGAACATGAATGTGTTCTCAATGGGAAGAGAATGGGAAGAGAACAAAAAGCTGTTCCTGATAGACAATGCTGGTGGCTTATGTCCCCTGATGAGAATTGGATTGGACATGCTGATATCCAACAGCCCCATCCTTCTCCCCCAACATCTACCACTGTCGAGATTTGCGAGGCCCCCATATTCGTTAGAGATGGTTGGCAGACCTGTTAAAATCAGCAGGTTCAACCAGCACTAATCTAATGTGTCTTGTCAACCGTACTCTTCTCTGTCCATTGGAAACATTTGTAACCCTCAACCAAGCTGCATGTACATGGGGAGGTAGATCTTCTCTTTTCCAATGGAATCTAATGTTCTACTCTTCGTCCTTTTCTACTCCCCTTTCTTATCCTGCCATATCCCACCCTTTTTTGTTGGTTGTCTTTTCTGCATATTTTTTTTTTCAAAAATTTCAAAAATATTGCCCATGTGTTAAAATTTATTGTTGACTTCTTCTGAGGGCAGGCACCATCCATCCATATCAGAGATCATGGGTGATATATGTTGATTATTGTTTGATATACTATAATGGTGACTTTGGCCGCAATAATTTGTGATCCTATCTACTGATATGCTCCTCTGGTTAAAAACAGAAGCACTTTATGCATGTACAGTCATTATTATTTTGTTGACGGGAGTATAGGACAAATTTTTGCGCATCTTATTATATATGGTGGGGCCATATGATGCCAGTGTTCTGATATATGAATTTATTATACTAATCATGCTATCCAGTGATCTCGCTCTATTCCTGTGAACTCTTCATGTTTTACATTTGTTTGTGATCTGTTTTTTTTTAAATAAAATTGATGTTTTGTGGTAATAAACAGGTATAATAAATCATCAAGAAAACTGTCAGCAGTTTTATGGGGTTAAAATTGCTGATAGACTCCCTTTCAATGGATTTTCCATAATAGACATTAATGGCATATAAACCAGTAAAGCTATTACACATACATATGGGATACAGTTTTGCCTATTATTTTGCTTTTTTTGGACACTGTGGAAATAGCAAGTATCCCAAAAATTTTGGCTCGAGGTATAATTGAATGAATTGAAAAATGTATTCGACACTCCATGGTCTCAATTGGGGATGGATTTTCCATTTGGCATAATAGGCCAACTTCTTAAGACAGGAAAAAGAAGGGTAATTGCTGTATTATACTGTAGATGATGCAGTAGGGTTCATGAGGAGCTTTCCAAATGTTGAATGAGCAACCACTGTAGATGATCACTCTTGTAAGCTAAGAACAGACTACAATGAGGAAAAAAAAACACTTACATGGGACAGCTGAAGAATGGAAGAATCTCGATGTCTGCTGAACCATACAAATGGTAGTTCTATCTGGTGAATAGTTCTGTTAGGATGAAACTGGTGCATTTAAGCTCTTCATACCAGCTGAGCATTATTTAATTGTACTACTCTACTAACGTTGTTGACCATGCTGACCCACCTTTTAATAGATTCAATATGATAATGCTCCATTCAGAACACAAATGCCATCTCAAGTTGATCCCATCATAGGAGAATAAGTCCAATGTCCCACGTGATCACCAGATCTAAATCTGTCAGAACCATTCTGAGATGCCCCCTATTGTCAATTAACATCAGGTAAGGAGGCAGTTTTAACATTAATAGTCATATGTGGATCCAGGTACCGAAATGTAAGCAATGTGGGACAGCAATTCTGGTGGCCCTTTTGACTGGCCATATGTTTGAGGCCTATGGGTAGACAATCAACAGTGTTTGTGGCACTATATCAACTTTGGAAGATGTTAGGCAGTATGTCTTGCACTGTACATGGTCATGGTAGACAGTGAGCAGGGCTTTTTGACATAGGTGCTTTAACAGCATAATTGTCTTGTGTGGTTATTTTGATTAAGTGAATAAATAATGAAATATTTGTGCATAGATTTTGCCATTGATCACTGGTGAGGCTTAGGTTCAATGCCATGTTCTGGGTCTCGAGACCAAAGTAGAAAAAGTTTTTCTCAACCGATTTTCACAAGATAGGTGTAATTTTTATTAGCAGGATCAACCCTACTATCCAATATGCCTGGTTTAATAGGGTTGACCCTACCAACTTGTGCACTTTAAGACTATTTGCATAAAAACTTTCAAGGGCTATTTGGTTAATAGAGGGGCTAGGATTTCTTAGGTCCACCATTTAGGGCTCGTTCACACTGTGTAATTTTGGTGTGGACAGCTGCTGTGAAATTTTGCTGCAAATTCACCAGTAGCTGCGTCCTCTCTGTTTCTCATTCATTTCAATGGGAAGCAGTGCTGAGGAGCGCGCGAGCGGCCTCGCTGAAAATGACATGTACCTTCTCAGAGTAACCGCCGCACCACAATCGTTAGAGCTGCCTCCCATTGAGATGTATTGGAGGCAGAGAGGATGCGGCCACTAGCGGGTTTTCAGTGGAAATCTGGCACGACTATTCCACGGTCAAGCCTACCAGGAACCTATCCATAATAAATAGGCAATAGTGGCATATGACTGGCTGCTAAGTAAGGTCCTCTTCTGCTCAGGGCGTAGCTAAAGGCTCATGGGCCCTGGTGTAAGAGCTCAGCTTGGGCCCACCTTCCCTCAGTGCTTTGTGGCCAGGGCAGGGAAGCACATTGCCTATGTGCGGCAAAAATTGAAACGGCACCCCACATGCCAAATTCTTCACCTAACCCCTTCCCTCCAGCCAGAAGTGTAACTTGACCAGCATGCACTTTGTATAATACTGGTCTCTTCTTTTGCGGTACAAAGGTCTTTGGGCCCCCTGAGGCTCCTAGGTCCAGTAGTAATTGCTACTTCTGCACCCCCTATAGCTATGTCCCTGCTTCTGCTGGATCTTTGGGACCTTTATTATGTCAAGGCCAGGGTCCACAGGATGATACTCTGAAGGGCTAGATTGACCTTGAACTTACAAGGGCACCTTACATCAAAAGTCATGTTTTTTTAAGGTGGCACCAAAGCTGAGCATCACTTTAAGGTACTCTTTAATCAGTAAGGCATTTCCGAAAGTATTTTCAGGTGGCTGCATTTTTCGATTTGCACATTAAGCTAATGAAATTACCATGGCCTCTCATTTATCTTTGTAAGTTGCTGCTAGTGAAATGTCCTCGCTGAATACCAATGTTTAATGGACTTTCCACACTTTTATACGCTCTGTCTCCCGTCCGAATACATTTTTGTAAAATTGCTTTTCAATTACTGTCCCCAGTTATTTCTAGAGAAACATGGTAGGGGGTCAAAGGAATGCTTGGAATTCAGGCACCATCCCAGAACAATGACTTTTACTGACAGAAAACTGTGAGGCAAGGTTTAGATTCAAGTAATATGACTCCTAGGGAGCCGAGTTTTGTCCCTGAAAAAAAAAGGCTCCCTCAAAGTTAAAAGGGACGCTTCTGTCTGGAGCTGAAGGCAAACAAAGGCTGCTCACTGGGAATTTTCTGCTAATGTTCTAAGAGTAAATGATTACATGGTTTATAAGTAAAGATTTCAGATTTTAGAAAGTCACGCTAATGAAAAAATGAACATTTTAAACATTGCTCAATGTATTACATAAATTTTAGAAGAATATTTATCAAGATTGGTGTTTCATGTCTTGGGATCGAACATTCTAAGATAAAGTAGTAAAAGGGGGAACATGCTTATATTTACCTCTGGGTTACTGAGAGAGGGACATTTGTTAGTGATGCTTGTCCCAAAAACAATACCTGGGGCCCTGGCTACATTCTTCATAAGGTCTGATGCACACAGCCATAGTATACTCATTTAAAAAAAACATAACGCACCCAGATAGAAATGTTGGATTGCAGCAAAACTAAGCATGTAGTTATTTCTCAAGCAGATGTGTAAATGATTACAGGTATGGTCTGATTAGACATGGGCTCTTACCACAAGAATGCTTCCCCACTGCCCTATAAAAAAAGGCTCTCAGCGGCTACTTTTGGGTACTGTACCTTTTGGGGAGAGATTGTTGACTGTTAGACATGCCTCTATGACACACTCAAAGACATTTTGCCCAGTTGGCAGACATTGAAACGGTCGCATCATTGGACTGGGAGAAGCAGGTTAGTCATTTTGACAAATTGCTTGCCATCTAGGCCATTCTGACTTTGTTGTTAGGAGGTGTTGGGTCTGCAGTGCTTACATCACTGCATGTACACACCGTGAATAAGCTATGAACACCAGTAGAGAGACTCCTTTCCAGACAAGCATGAGCTTCCATAGTTTTGTTGTCCACCATCCAGACACAGGTAGCACCTTTATTATACAACCCTGTCTCGGCCTGAACCATTTGTAGGCCCTTAGCAGAAGAAAATTTGGTGTCACAGTGTCCATTATGTGTTCTGCTATGGACATCCAGCCACTGTCTCCTTCCTTTTTAGTGGTGTCGAGAATGAGAAACCTGGACTGCTATGCACTGGAACTGTATCATCTTTAGCAACAAATCCAGGTTTTGTTTGAGATCCCACAATGGTCGGGTTTGAGTATAAGGCTTCAATCCTACGGCCACATGTGTTCCTCTCATGGCAGGTCTTTCAACTGGCATTTTTTTGCAGGATAATACTCGCCTACAGACAGCATGGGTTTCCCAGGAATGACTTCACCAGACTGAACACTTCTTTGTCCTGCCTGATTACCAGATTTATCACTAATTGAGCATTTATGGGACCAGTTGGGACACCAGCTTCAGTGTGCAGGATCTACAGGACAAGCTGCATCTGTGGGCAAACCTGCTGCAGAATACCATCTGGAACCTGCATGCCTCCATGCCCAACCATATCTCATCCTGTATCCAGGCTAGAGGCCATATCTTATCTTGTATGTATGTTACAGACGGCCCAACAGGGTCCTAGAGCCTCCTTTCAGTTGGACAGTTTTCTCCAATGTATCTTTTCGCTCTAATATTGTAATCACTTGTATATATTATCATTACATTGACACATAGAAAGTTTAATTCGATTGCAACAACTCCTTCTTGGTGAGTTATTTTTTGTCAATACCAATAATAGGATCAGACCTTGTTACAACATTAAAAGAAAATGATTTAGACTTTGAGAAAAAGTCTTCTGATGTGATGGCACAGCATCTGATACTGTCACTGGCTCTAAGTAGATGACTCCTTTGTGTGCATGAGCCTGAAGCCTTAGGGTATATTCACACGACCAGTTTTTTTCAGGTTGTTTTATGCAGTTTGTTAAGCTAAATTCATCATGAAAAGAGAAAAGTGCATAAGACAGATGTCCACTCAAAACAACCTGAACAAAACATAATCAAGATCTGCACATGAAGCTTACATTTTTCATCCAATTGCAGAAAATATTAGGGGGTTATTGGGGTTACCTATTCAGGAGAACTATGAAATGACACAACCAGAAACAGAACTGTGCTGCTATATTCCTCTGTTCATAAGTAGTTTTTCCTTTATGGCAGGGGTGCACAACGTTTTCTGGGTGGGGGCCACATTGTCCGACTGAACCAACGTCAAGGGCCGAAAAATAAAATTTAAAGGGGTATTACCAACTGAAATACTGTATTTATGGCAGATTGAACACACAGTGTATACCATTAATGTCTAGTTACAGTTCCAGGAGTCCCATCTAATGGGAGAAATACATGAAAAATGCATTTGAGCAGCCACAAAACATGGACATACATGTCAGTTACCAGATGGATGGGGCCACACAGAATGGTATCAAGGGCCGCATGTGGCCCCCGGGCCGCAGGTTGTGCACCCCTGCTTTATGGGATGTAAGATTTTATTTTGGCTATTTGGGGTAAAACAGGAAAGGGTAAGAACATGGAAAGCTGAGGAACAGGGAAAGGAGAAGAAAGGGGAAATCTGAAGTACAGGGAAGAGTGAAGGATGGGGCAAGGTGAAGTAAAAGAAAAGGTGAAGAACAAGAAAAAGGGAAGAACAGAGAAAGGTGACGAACGGAGAAAGATAGGGACAGATGAAGGACCATGAAAGGTGAAGAATGGGGAAAGGTGAAAGACAAGGAAAGGTGTAGAACAAGGAAAAGTAAAAAAGAAAAAACAAAAACAAGGAATGGTCAATGACAGGGAAGGTCGAAGAACAGTGAAACATGATGAAGAACAGGGAACGGTGAAGAAAAGGGAGAGGTTAGAAACAAAAAGGTGAAGGAACACTCCAGGAAAAATATCTGCTATGATTTATACCTCCTTTTGATGTTCTTGGCATCCCTGTGTCATGCTCGGTTTAATGCTGTGTATCAATTTTATCCAGTGTGTTTCTTCACTGCACTTTATCGATCATTTCACACTGCATATTCCCAATACATTTCTATCAGCTAAGTCATCACAAACTAGAGTCATAAATCCTAAAGACTGTAACAATGCCAATAAAAAAGTTGACATTATGCCAACTCACCATCAATTTTTATCTGACACAGGACTCAGCATTCTTGTCTACATGCTCACTCCAAGTTGTAGTAAGGACAAGAGCACATGGGAATGCTTAGTTAGTAGTTCTACAAGCATCTATGGATCTACTGGCTTTACAATCTGGCTTTTTACCATGAAACAATTGTTTTTGGAATATCTTAAAGACTTTTTGATACATTTCCAGTTTTGCTTGTTCTGCAAACATAATTTTCCCCATCCATTGCCAGAAAATCTTGCACATTCTGCATATTTTGTACAGGGAATTCTATGTTCAATATAATTGCTGCTTCATAGCTGAAGAGTGGTATGTGGCCTGACATACTAACATTCTTTACCTTCCTCCATTGTTCCCATTATTGATGAACTTAGGGGATAAGATTTTCCACAAGGCATGGAATATTCCAGTAATGGAAAATGTAACTATTAAAGGATTGTGCGATTTATTAAAATTTTAACGTGCCTCCTTAAAGGGTTATTCTCATCTTATACAAGATACGCTAGGATATGCCCCCATTGTCTTATAGGTGTGGGACCCGCACCTATATCAAGAATGGAGCCCCCAAAGTGAATGAGGGTGCACTGCGCATGCGCAGCCGCCCTCCATTCATTTCTATGGGGCCGGCGAAAATAGTTGAGCCAGTGCTCGGCTATTTCCGTCGGCTACAGAGAAATGAATGGGAGTGGTGGCCGCGCATGCGTGGTGCGCTCCTATTCATTTCTATGGTAGCAGCGGGGGAGCTGCGCCTGGTGGTGGCCTGACCCTGGGAACCTGGGGTCCTCCAGGCGCAGCGCTCCCCCCTCCAATCTCGATATATTTGCGGGTCCCAGCGGTGGGACCCGCACCTTTAAGACAGTGGGGGCATATCATAGTGATATGCCCCCATTGTCTAAGATGAGAATAACCCTTTAAGATGTTCTCCACAGAAAAAAAACAATAATCTTTATACTATGCTCACCTTAAAAATTGCTCATGCATCACCAAGGGCTGGGGTTCCAACTTTGGAGCTGTTTTGGTGACATGATGAGGTTTCGTCCATAATAACATCAAGTCATATCATCATAGACCTTGGCTATCATCATTATCACAACATGAGAAACATTTTAAAGCATTTTAAGTAGGCTTTAGGACAGGTATTTCAGATTTTAATGAATACTCTGACAGCGTGCCTTCTCTTCATACAGCTGATCGGAGGGGTGCCAGGTATCGGACCCCTGATGATCTGATATTGATCGCCTATCCTGAGGATAGGTCATCAATATTAAAAGCCTGGAGAACTCCTTTAACATTAAAGAGGTTGTCTAGGACTTTGAAATTTTTGACCAAAAGCTTTGGGTGGTACTATATCTCCTTATGGAGAATGCCTTAATCGGGGTGAGGAGTCTTATAGGCCATACATGCTCCTCTGGAATTCTGGGAAGAAGGTATGCAAATGAGTAGGTCTAAAATGATGATGAGAAATACTCCGCTTAGGTCTCTTCCACGGCTCTTGTGTTGCTGCCAGTCTCTGTATCCTGGCCTCCTGAGATCTGAACATGGTTATGTGACTGCTGAAGCCAACTACTGGCTGCGCTGGGTACCATTGCAGGCAGTGAATCACTGAATGACAAAACTGGTCAAATTATATCCACTCTGCACAAATAGTGCAACTATATCCAAATAATTCAGTACTATTTCACTATAAATGGCATTGAACCTACTCTATCTCTCAAGGTGTTCCAATTTCTCTGAAACTCTGTTCCTCACCTTATTAAACTCTCTATACGATTGCTTAAATTCCACTGTCTATTTAATATAATCTGTTTTGTGTGTACATGTGAGAAATAACATTATATATGACCATTATTTGACTTGTATTCTGAATTTTTCGGCAGTTACGCCTCTGCTAGCTCTATCTCTAATTGTCAGTTGTTCCTGACCTAGTGGTTGGAGACCAGCTGCTATAATGTCTCCCATACACTGAACACATGAGGATGAGATGATCCTGCTGCTCAGACTTTCTGTAGCATACACTCTAACGCTGCAGCACCTGTGTCTGTGTGCCTCTGTGTCCCTCCAGCAGCTCACCCTCCCATCTTCATAGAGTTCTAATGGCAGTTTATAATCTGATCCGTCAGTGAGCTGAAAGTCAGTATTCTTTCCTAAAATGGATTTAGTAGTGAATTCAGAGGGTTTGAGTAGTCCAGGAGGGAGATGAAAAGGAGCTGCTGAATGGAGAAAGAGGCATGTTTCTGTGAAAAAAAACATATCAAAGCGTCTAAATTCACACGTACCATTGATGTATGTAAAGTATGCTAAAATTAGTCATCATTTACACTTCCCTGGCCTTGATATGTCTTCGGCTAAGGCTAAATGATAAATACTTTGCAATTAAGGGTCAACAAATACATCTGCTTTGCACATGCTATTAGCTCAGTGCCTTGTTTGTCAATTTTACAGTCCTCCTAGCCAGTTCCTATTGCCAATGTATTTGGCGGTGAGGTCAGATTCATCCTATCCCAGAGCACCATGCCAAGGAATGATGTATTGTCTATATTCCTTTTGTACACAATAGAACTGAAGTCTGGCGGTACAGAGGAAGCCCCAATATTGTCCCACACTAAGGCTTGTCTTGGCTTGACTTGACTTACCCAAAAATTGTAGCTTCTCATCTACTTCTATATATGACCTTGACCTCTGTTTTTGGAAACCTTTCAAGTCTCTAAACGCGATTTATGTAAGCCTGACGCTTGCATGCACTCCACTCACTTTTCAATGCCTTCAGCTATGCATAGTTTCTATTAGGCCTTGCATGCAGAGTACAAATAGTTCCTGAATATGTTCCTCCTTCAGATACGTAAACTGCAGTAAATACCATAACATTCTCGGTATTATGTAAAACAGGATGCAACAACTTTATCTGATGAAGGACGTGTTCAATGTTCTACATAATTTCAAAGACTTGCTCGCTCCTGTTTTACAAGAACACATTTGTGGATATACCAGTAACTTGGCTTTCTTTGAGTTTTCAAGCATCAATTATTTTGGGTTTTTACATAAATCTGCATTTTGATAGTTGGATATCCTTTTTTCTCATGTAAGGAGATATATAACATTCGAACATTGCATTTTTTTTTATTGCTGATTTCTTCTGAAGTGGGGAGGACAGTCCCTGAAGCCTCATTGCAGAGGTGATGTGGGTCTGCTAAGACCTAGCATCTCCTGCAGTTACCCAGCATCTGGTGATCACTTAATCACTGGTAGGGGAGCAGGAAGCATTACGGCCACTTCCTGAACTTTGTACATGACGCTCATTAAGTGAACATTGATGGGGAAGGCAGGCACTGTAGTAAACGCTGCCTTCTCTATGTAGAGCCCAGATGCCGTAACAACAGGGTCCCTGTTCCTGCAGCTGTATGATCTCTGTTTGGAGACTTCCTTGAACAGTTAAAGCACATGCAGAGACTCTGGATGCTTAGGGTCACCTGGTGGTCCACTAGAGGTTAAAGACTGCTCACTGGCTCTGCTGACATGTCTGTTTTAGTAAATTCTTCTATTACCCATAAAATAACAATTCTGGAGCATCTTTTCTTAGAGCACCTCATTGTCCAGATCTCCTGCTTTTCTTCCTGGTGATGCGTGAATAAATTGACAAATGGGTGTCACCATCATCTTTTTCAATAGAAATGTTCTTTATTTATGAATCTTTTTTATATTTATGTATTATGAGCCACACAGAGCAGTGATAGACTTCTGTAGAGTTCTACTGTACTTCTGAATGCCTCCAAGTTTATACAGAGACATACAGAGATTTTGGTTTGTATGAATCAGAAAAAATCTGGCATATTCCATCAGATTCTTCTGTACCCTTCCCTAGAAACATTGCTTATAGAGGAGCTTAACTCCATAATACAGAGTCGAATAGGGATTTTGTGTGCCTCTGTACAACTCTGTATGAATGAGACTTGAGAGTAAAAAATTTGTGGTCCCCATTTAACAAGAGGATATTCACAGTTGTAGATAGAAAACGGTTTCAGCACACAGAGTTTTTCACTGTCTTAATGAATATGATGTCATGCAGATGTTCTTATAGATTGTAAGTACATTTTCAGCTTTCCTGCTGCTCCATCATTTCATTATGTATACACTAGAAACCTGGCAGCTCCTTTCATACTCTTTTTATGAAGTCTGGTGAAACTGTTTAGAGAAGCTCAAGCCTGTTCTCCAGAAGAATTCCATCAATGTCTCTGGAGGTAATCAAGGGTTCTCTTTAGGTTGCGGCTTCTCAAAAATCCAGGGGGATTTATCTAAAATGATTGTATATGACTAAACCTGATGGTGTCTCCAGCCTCTTTATTTCCCAATAGCAACAGTTATTCTTAGAAGAAAAAAAAAATCCTAATCTACAAGATGGCAGAGTCATGGCCCATACCAGGACACATGAGCAAAGTACAGTATGATCTTACCACTAAATATGTTTTCTAGATGTAAACCATTTTCCTTTATTTTATATTTGCATCCAAGCCAAAGAGGTGAAAAGTTGGACTCTTGATGAAGAATAAACCATTGCAATGCCTTCAAATGTTTTTCATTTTAAGAAGTTCTATGCTATTGATGTGCCTGTCCAAATGGCCAAAAAGAACCTAAGATCTCCAATGGATATGTCTTTTGATTGCATGTCTTTTGATTGTAATTTGAAGCCTCAACACAAAATCGGTAAGGGTATGGCCACGCAGTAAGGTTTCTGCCTGAAGTTTTGGAAGCCAAAATCAGTAGTGGATAAAAAAAGGAGGCAAAGTATAAAGGACAGATAGGATAACTCCTTTTTGATTGAATTCACACCTGGCTTTGGCTTTCAAAATAGCCCTAGATGGTCCACACGTACCATGTCCTACTTATAATACTGGTGTCTTCTTAGCCTCCCTAAGGGACTAGACCAAGGAACAGCTGCTACTGTACCTCTGGAGCTCTAGAGCTATACCTTGATGGTATGGACATACTCACAAACTGCCACTATACATGTACGGCGAAAGTTGGGCCTTTAAAGATGTCAAACGCTCATGACCACAGCAGGCACCATAGCCACTGGGTATCTGCTGTTTTAACAGCTTGCAGATCGCAGACATTTAACCCCTCAGTTGCCATGTTCAATTATGACCATGGCATCTGAGGCAGCTTTCCCTTGGAGCACTGTGCTCCTGGGGCCTGAATGGCTCCCCCATGTGGTGATCAGGAGAGCCATCCATTATCTGCGATAGCCTGGGTCTCTCTAAACGAACCCAAGCTATTGCAGTTGTAGTTCCCCACATTTCTGCTAGGTTTATGGCATGAATTTTACAACGTTGCTAGCAAAACTGACCTTGTTACCTTCATTCTCTGGGTAAGTACGATTACAGTGATATTTTTAAAAATACATTTTTTGAAAAAATGATTTATTTCTTTGCATTGCCATATTCTCACCCCATAACTTTTTTTTTATATTTATGTCTATTGGGCTGTGTGAGGGCTCATTTTTTGTGTGGCAATCTGTAACTTTCATTGATACCATTTTAGAGTGTGTATGACATTTTTTTTATTAAAGTGTTCACTGTACAGAATAAATACATTAATATTTTAATAGTACAGACATGTACTATTAAGAATGCAACAGGATGCAACTATGCAAATGATGCTTAATTTTTTATTGTTTATTTTTTATTATTGGGAAAAGGGGTGATTTGACATTAGGGGACTTGAACATGCGATGGTTAGATCACTTGTCCCACAGAATGCAATAAATTACCAGTAAATTCAATACTTTCCTATAGAGGGCTCCATAGGAACTATCGCTGTGGTAGCCTCAGATCCTTCAAGGGGACAGAGGCTACCACAGGGAATGAATGGCTCACCTGATCACCGGGCCCCGGGAGTGCAACACTCCCTGGGAAAAGCCTCCCAGATGCCGCAATCACAACTGACCATACCATTTGAGGGGTTATTGGCCATGGTATATGAGAGTTAAAATGTCCGTGACTGGCATTATTGGCAATCGCAGACATTAGCCCCGGGCGTCTGCTGTTTAAAACAGCAGTAACTTGACAGCTATGGGCCTGCTGCGCTCGGGAGTGGGCACCATATTTAGAGAATGGATTTCCGCTGTACATGTAGGATGGATGTCTTTAAGGGGTTTAACATGCCCATACACCTTCAGCAGCTGTTGAACGACAGCTTTCTCTCCCAGCTCCCCTATGCACATTCACACTGGGTTCACTACGTGTTTTCAGTGGGGAGAGAGAAGAAAGCTGCTCCCAGTCACCTTTCCTGGGATAACTAAAAGATCAGGCATTAAAATTTCAAAATCATTTGTTGGGTACAGTTGGAAGCTTCCCATTCACATTAGATTGTTGTCCAGTCGAAAATGGCAGGTTCAGTTGACGTTAGTATAATGTGTATGGAGCTCTTACGAAATGAACAAGTAGATGCATAAAAGGTATAAGTCAATGGCAGTAGTGCTTTAGTGGTCAGATTCCTCCACTACAATGTTGATGGTGCTCTAGCTCCAAAGTCACCTTCTAGTGAAGGAGATACACTGAACAGCTGATCTGTGAGGTGCCGGATCCCTACCAGTCAGCTAGTCATGGCCTATCCTGACGATGGGCTATCACTTTAAAAAATCCTGGAAAACTCCTTTAAGTGTATGATCCAATAATGTAGAAACCTTGGTGAGTATTATGCGTGCACTATTTATCAGTCTGATTTAGGCCCAATACACACAACAGTATTTTTGGTCTGCATCCAATCTACATTTTTGGGGAATCGGATGAAGACCCATTCATATCAATGGGACCCACAAAAATTGCGGACAGCACACCATGTGTTGTTCACAACCATATGTCCTTTCCGTTGCCCCACAAAAAAGATAGAACATGTTCTGTTCTTGTCCGTCTTGCAGACAGGGATAAGCTTTTTAACATGGTGCGGGACGTGCTCAACGGGAAAATGCAGAATACACACAGCCAGTATCCGTGTATCAGTAGTTTGTGTACAACTTGCTGGTTTCTAACAAGGAGCTTAATGGAAAAATGAAAACAGGTGGTAGATCGACCCTTGGCAGTCGCACCCGGGTCACGTGACAGGGCTTTTCCCATACGTGACAGGCGATTTATGAGTCAATTTCACGCACTCAATCTCTCGTGCCCCTACACTCAGGCCTTAGATTGAGCCTCGATCACACCCCGACACAGCCTTTCATGCACTCCAACATGCTGCCACCATCTATGATATTTAAATTAATACACCAATTAATTAAGGGCTCATAGAAAACCCCACAGCACCCCACTCGCAAGCAGGCTCACAGTAGCACAGGCCACATTTATAGCAAACACACGGTAACGCAAACCACACTCATACAGTTAGAAAAACTGAGGTTACTGGGCTCATTCAGGGTACAAGGCAAAACCATTAAAGATGTGCTTTAATGTACTAAAAAGGTACAGTACTTGGTTTCAAAAAGTTATAAGAAATAAGACGTACATAAACATACACAAAACAGTATAAAAATAAAAAGATAAAAAGCAGAAAGGTCTTACTCAACAGATTGTGTGGTCAGAAGTCCTTCTGGTTTCCGGGGACAGGAAGAAAGTGGAACGCAAAACAATTTTGATCGGATCCCCAAGTTGTGTCAAAGAAATGTTCCCAATAGTCCATTTTTATCCCCATTGGGCAGAGGGTGGAGCTCAGAGGAGTCTCCCTCCTATTCTGTCCTAGCCTTCTGGGATGGTCCTCATTACATGTGCATGCTCCACCTCTCTTACTCAGCTGGCAGACATAAAATATTAATAAAACATGGCTTCCCATCCACACTAATGGATATTTGGGACCCCCCATGTTTTAATAATGTATATTATGGCTTATGATACATTTTTCCCTTTATGATACTAGATTTTGAAAAGCAGTTGGCCCCATGCTGTCACCTCATTTTCACCTATATAACTAACAGCACTGCCCCACAGAAGATTGCAGACACATCCCAGACATACCTGTGTGCACTTTGTGTCTGTATTACATGTCACATCCCAGACATACCTATGTGCACTGTGTGTCTGTATTACATGTCACATCCCAGACATACCTGTGTGCACTGTGTGTCTGTATTATATGTCACATCCCAGACATACCTGTGTGCACTGTGTGTGTATTACATTTCACATCCCAGACATACCTGTGTGCACTGTGTGTGTATTACATGTCACATCCCAGACATACCTGTGTGCACTGTGTGTGTGTATTACATGTCACATCCCAGACATACCTGTGTGCACTGTGTGTGTATTACATGTCACATCCCAGACATACCTGTGTACACTGTGTGTGTGTATTACATGTCACATCCCAGACATACCTGTGTGCACTGTGTGTGTATTACATGTCCAGGAAAAGCACTTTTATTCTGCAGTAAAACAGCTCCCAAGTGCCCGGCTGAAAGTGAAACTAAAAACAGCTTTCTCTCCCGACTCGATTCTAACAGCTATATCTTCTGATATACTGGACATAATGCTGTGTTTTTGGTATCATTTTAAAGCTTGGAATGTCAGATTTCAAAGAAGAACCAGTCAGAGCCATTTTTCTATCTGCTACCAAGCCCAAGATATAAGCAGCTAAAGCAGCCCTCCCCTCTTCAGTCTGGTTTGCAGCAGCAGCAGCAGCAGAGCCGGGCACTTGGGAGCTGTTTTCCTGCAGAATAAAAGTGCTTTTTCTGAACAGGGAATACAGACACAAAGTGCACACAGGTATGTCTGGGATGTGCATGCAATCGTCTGTGGGGCACTGCTGTTAGCTATATAAGTGAAAATGAGGTGACAGACTCCCTTTAACATTCAGGTGATAAATTGATTTCCTCCAAGGGTAATGCGGATTCTAACTGCAGCCCAGACAGAGCGGCACATACGATTACAGAATAACATGGACATATATGAGATCACACGACATTATTAGACATACACAGATAATAAAAAGATAGGAGAATGTTGTCCATTTCTCACATCGCCCAATAAATTTCTTGGTTCAATTCAAATTGGTATTTAAACAGTCCTCATCATGCTAGCATTTTGACTTCATGTGACCAAGAAGACACCTAACAATTGATCAACAAAAGGTACCAGCAGGCCTCAGTGCTCTTCTCTGATGAAAGTCCATTCACTCTGAGCAGAAATTATGGCCGCAAATTATGCTGCAGACGTTAATGAGAGAGCACTATGCATCAGCCACTGTTGTCACCAGATGAGCCTTTGGTGGTGGTGTTAAAGTTTGGGCAGGTGTGTCTGGTCAATACAGAACTGCCCTACACTTTGTGAATGGTACAGTGACAAGCCCATACTACTTGGATAACATCATTAATCCAATCATTGTGCCTCTGCATGAACAACTCAGGCCTAATTTCATCTTCATGGACAACAATGTGGCAGCTCATCGAGTTCACATCATTATAGAGAACGGCTCCTGGAGACTGGGGTACCTCAAAGACCTGAATCCCCTTGAAAACCTATGGGATCCGCTGAGTCGCCATGTAGAGGCTCGTAACTCTGTACCCCAGAACCTCAATGACCTGAGGGCCACCCTTCAAGAAGAGTGAGATGCCATGTCTCAGCAGACAAGTCGACTTGTGAACAGCATGAGACATTGTAGTCAAACTGTAACTGATGCTCAAGGCCACATGACAAGTTATGGAGACAGTGACATTTTTGTGAGGGTATACCGACCACTAGTGTTGGCTTTTGTTTCAATAAATAGTTTGAGATGAGGAAACCATCATTGCTGCTTCTAGTTAAATGCCCCAACTGCCCTATAATATCACTGTAGAGTGACATTTTTACATTTTCCATAAATTTCACTCAAAAGCCAAATGTCCCTTTTTGTTCAACTTTTTGTGAGTAGTAGAGTACTGTTCTTTTTAGTTCTAGGACTATTTGCGTGATTATAGATTGAAGATTATTAATAGTGTAAGGACATGACTGCAGATAAATGCCTCTGAAGTCAGATCTGGTCTTGTACAATTACTTGCCTGCTTTGTCACATATAAGGTCATCTGAGGCAATCCCGTGCTTCTAGGAAACTGTGCTTGGGAAACCCACTGATAGCGTGTGGGCTATGAAAACACATTGGCATTAGTGTAACATTATATTCAGCTGCTTTTCTAAGGATGTCAGTGTAGAACGCTCTGTAATCTCACTGCCACCTCAAATGTGTGGAAGCATGGCACGCTACAGCCTAACTCCAGCTAAAACCTAAGGATCAGGTCTGACTGGAGGCATCCCTAGGTTCCCACTCCTCCTTCTGTGATCGGGAGCATTCTTCTGTTAGGTCCACACACTAAAAACATTGTTGGAGTTATTAAAAGCTGGTAATCCAGGCTTTAAGTCATTCTCACAGAGGTCACAGAAGCTGAGATCTGATGTTCTTTGTGTAGGATCTCTTATACCAATAGAACTGTTAAGAAATTAACAAGATGGTCAGTGACCTTGTAAGGGGTGACCAAGGCATGTCCTCACTGAATGGGGTTATCCCATGATTGATGCAACAACTGAAAATCAGACATCATATAGTACGTAATGATCTCTTTCTAACAAAGCTAGAACCAGCCCTGTACCTCACATGGATCCAAAGAGCTCCCCATCCATTGCTACAATTGCTCTCCTATATTTTCTTCACTGGTAGCTAGGGGTGTGTCCTTTCTATTGCAGCTTTTTCCCTATCACTGCTCAGGGGGTATGTTATTTCTGCTGCATTTTTCTCTATCACAGAGCAGTGTACTTTCTGCTATGGCTCTCTCCATGTAACTATCACACCTCTTAAATTAGATACGGCTGGTGACAGTTGAAGGATATAACTGAGCATGTGCTGAGCATGTGTGGACGGAGAAATAAGGTAAAGAACAAACAGCAGGTGGCGCTATACAGATGCATTTTATTGAACGCCTCAGTAAAATTACACTATTCAAATTCAGATCAAGTATTCAGATCCAGGTGGTTTGAAAAATGTAGAAATTTTTTTTGTGGAACAACCCTTTTACGGTTGTGCACCAAATACATGCCATAATGCCTTATTTATTATGTTTATTGTCGAAGGGGCTCATATACTGTATATTTGGTCTGTTTGGTGCCTTTCATTAGTTGGGAGGGTTGGCATCAGTTAGTGACACTGGGAGCCCTCAGTACAGAGCCTGCTGAGAGAAGACATACGGGTGATTGCTGAGAAGGAGCTGGGTCAGAGGAGGAGACAGTGTGGTCAGTGAGTCAACAGGCCTGAGGGAGACGCTTGTGCTGCGGCTCAAATGAAGGTGGCCACCACAAAGTTAGGGCAGGTAGAGAATTGCTACTGCAGCAGCCCAGGAGAAGCTGGAGTCACAATTCCAACTGTACACAGTATAATTCTCTCGCGTTGTATGGATTTAGGCGAGGATGGGAGTTATGGCCCTCTTCCATCTATATCTTGCTAACATCTTTCTCAGTAGAATCTAAGGCTGGCAACAGTACCTTGGTGATAATGTCTGTAGTGTCCGCTATGGGATACAGGGATTCAATGTCATGTATGGCCAGGACATGTACAAGTGTCAAGGGTATGTTAATGGTGTCCTCCACTGCAGCAAAGTCTGAATGGCTGTAGTTGCAGATTACCTTGCTGACTCCTATGCTTAGTATTGCAATTTTCTCTCTTTCTGTTGATCTTGCAGTAATTCACACAGAGATCTGTCAGTCTCTGAATCTTTCTGGGCCCAAGGGCTCATGCACACGGCCGGTGCCGGCCCGTGGCCATATTGCGGCCCACATATGCGGGGTCCGCAATACATGGGCACCGACCGTGTGCAGCCCGCATCATGGATCGTGGACCTATTCACTTCAATGGGTCCGCAATCACAGAAATGCGGAGAAGAGGCACAGATCGGAACACCATGGAAGCACTACGGTGTGATTCCGTGGTGCTTCTGGACGTGCCTCCGCACCGCAAAAAAGTAGTGCATGCATGCGGTGCAGACCGTTGGATGCAGATCGCGGACCCCATTCAAGTAAATGGGTCCGCGATCTGAATGCGGCGGCCCCACAGTCAGTGCCCATGCATTGTGGACTGTAAATTGCAGTCCACAGCACAGGCACTGACAGCACACGTTCGTGTGCATGAGCCCTAAGAAGAAGGCTATGTGCACACAGTATTGTGATGTGGACCCTTTGAGTTGAATGGGTCTGCGATCCGCAAGATACGGCCAAAGATAGTACATGTTCTATTTTTTTGTGGTTTGGAGGCACAGACCCAAAAAGCCAACAGAACCGCTTCATAGTGCTTCCAATCAGTGCTTCAGCTATACAAAAGATAGGTGAAGTCCTATCTTTGGTCATATGTTGTGGATCGTGGACCCATTCAAGTCAATGGGCTACAACATGGAGTGCACACTGCCAGCGCCTGTATATTGCGGACCTGCTGTTTTTTACGGTCCACAATATGGGCACTAAGCTAGTACAGTAATGTGCATGAGCCCTAAGACTGAGCTGAGGGCAGATCCTGGATCCCCACCAAACATCCTGCAAATGGCTGAGCCAGGATTATTAACCCTGGCCGTGCCATCCATACACAGCTATGCTTGGTATAATACATAGCATAGCAATACATGTCATGGCATTACATTACATAACATTAAATAACAAACCATTTGCAGACATCCCCTGCTCTGGGATACTGCACTTCCTCAGTGAGAGACTGACCTGGTGTGAGTGGACAAACAATTCCCATGCCATGATCTAAGGGCCTACATTTAAGCTGCTATCACCATAACATGCTTGCTATCATTACTCTAAGAAACTGTGCCTCATTGTTGTAACTACCAAGCATTTGTGTCTAATTGTCTAATAACGTCTGTTCCTGTCCCCCTGTGTGAACAGTGTCTATCTTCTGATGGTGAAAACACCAACCTTTTGCCTACCACCCTTGCCTTTACAGCTTGGCGTCTATGCTGAAATTTCAGAATTTGAGTTAATATGTAGGGTACCTATTGCTGTTTTTCTTTGTCAAATTTGTGTCCTATTATTTACTTTTAATAATTTAAAACTAGAGTTTCAACAATATAGAAAACTATTATAAAATACTGACCCCACTAGTGAGTCCTGACACTGGTTCCTACACTGTGTCTTGGTGGAGAGAGACATTTTCCTTGTCAAAGTTGTCCTTGTGACTTTGTGTCATGCACAGTGATGGACTGGGTCTGGCCCTTGGCTAGTTAGTGAGTCTTAGTAGAGCAGAGCTACAGACAAGACCTATGCATGCTAGCACCCAGGAGAATCCACTCTTGAGACTGAAAAGCTGCCAGAAAGCTACTTAACCAAGAGGAAATCCCAGAGGGAAAGAGAATAGACAACCATAGTAGTCCAGAGCCATTAGGTATGAGATAGCGTCAGTAAGGTAGCACTCATTTATGGCATTATAGACATTACTGCTGTGGAAAGGGTTAAAGGGGTTATCAATTTATATTGATGACCTATCCTGAGGATAGGTCATCAAAATCAGGCCGGCGGAGGTCCGACACCAGGGACCCCCACCGATCAGTAGTTAGATGAGGCTTGACATTGATGTATACTACCATGTGTCCTGTTCCTGGGAAGAGAGAGGAGTGAAGGAAAGTAGTGGTGGTAGTAATCATAGTGGCAGCAGCTACTTAGGATGGCAGTCCTCAATCTGGCACTCAGTGATGGCAAGGCTTACCTTTCTTTCCATTGGGACACTCCCTAGCCTTGGGGCTCCTGCCTGGTGGTAGATAGGGTGCTTTTGGTGTAGATGAGTTTTGAGGGTCAAGACAGGGGACCTGAATGGTGAGTAGCTACACAATGCAGTGAACTCTTTCCCTTCCCACACAGCCTATGGGATTCAAAATGCACAAAGTACAGTGGCATTAACCCCTTGCAGTGGGACACTGTACATGTATGCACTATGTGATTTTTGCATGTTGATGGTTGTTTGCTATTTGTCTCTATTTTCCTTGAATGACTATAAATAATAAAACCAGATTGTAATAAAGTCATCCTTGATACCTTCGTGTGTCTCCGGCCTACACACCACTGCCTGGCCTTGACTTCAACCTCTTCCTGCCTTCCTCTTCAACAGGTTACATCTTCTTTTCAGAAAATGTGCTTCTGTATGTCTTCTTTAACCTCCATCAGCCCATGGGGTTGATGTTACTTCTGGATTGCACACTATACAGTTGTTTCCTTGTTATGAGCACCCTGAGGTTCTATTTTGCTTGCTTTGGATGACCATAACCTCTTGGCTTTTTTTCTCATATTTGATGCAAGCTTCCCATCTGATCATGGTTTGTGTCTTGTATTTCAGCTCAACGTTTCCATTGATGTTTTTGGGACTGAGCTGTAATACCAAATACACCCTCTGGACAGGGGTGGCACTGTTGTTATCCTTTTTAAACCTTTTAAAGGGGTGTTCTGGCAATTTCAAGTTATGCCCTATCCACAGGTTAGGAGATAACTAGTAGATCAATGGGGTTCCTACTGGTGGGAAGAGCATGCACACTGCTGCTCCATTCATCTTCATGGCTGTTTAACCTGCCGCTCCATTCATTTTGAGGTTTCCAGTAGGACCCCCACCACTCTAATAGTTATCCCCTACCTTGTGGATAGGAGATAACTTGAAATTACTGGAAGGCCCCTTTAAGGTTTATGATGATAGCGCCAAAAATTGGAGCAAATGCTCACATTCCATAAGCTATATGTTTCATATGGACCCTGTAGACTCTGTGCAGCTGTGGTTGAAGAAACTATTTCAGACTGTTCCAAAATGTAATCATCGCATTTATAGAAAATAAATTCCAGCCTTCATTTTGAAACCTGTGGTGTGCATGTTCCCATGTGATGACTACACAACATAAGTGTTTTCTTTCTATAGTACGGGACTCATAGTTATGGATATTGTGCATGAATGACTAGATAGACAACATTCTGCCACCAGCTGCTGGTAACATCTGCATATAGTTGTGATACCTCACAGTACAAAAATGCAAACAGTTCTTTTGATGGCATCAATCCCACAGCCTTGACTTTTGCTGATTACAGTGATGAGCCTGCGATTTCCTGCATAGTGTGTATAGTGGAGATTAGAGATGTGCAAATTTCTTGAAATTCATTTCGGGTCAGATTCTGACGAATCTATTGGAAGATTTGATTTAGGTACAAAATAAATTCGACCCTGAAAAGTTGTGTTTTCATAGGCCTCCTGTTTCCGAGCAATTGGTGGTGGTAGTCATGGTCCCAGTATGCTATTCAAGCCATGCACCATCAATGTCAAAGGGGCGTGATTCTCAACGGGGAGTGAACCAGAGCTCTAGTTCACTCCATATTGGGAATCACACCTTTTGACAATGCATGGCCTCAACTGCATATTAGGAGCAGAAACTACCAGCACAGATCACATTCATTGCTTCAATTGTTCTTCTAGACTTATTTCATGCTAGCAGCTAAGATGGTGTTTCCTTTCTCATGGGGTGTATCATTTTTGCTGCAGGTCTCTACCTATAACAGCTCCGAGGGCATGCCTTTCTGCTGCAGCAGATACAGCTGTTGGGAGACAGCTTGGTAATGTTATTGAGGTGAACAGAGAAATAAGGAAAATAACAAACAGCAGGTGGCGCTATACAGTTACATTTAATTGAATAACTTAGTGTCTATGCTAAATTTTTCAATACATCTAATTTCAAAAGTATTCAGGTCAAGATTCTGGTTAAAGGGATTTTCCAAGGCTTAAATACTGATGACCTAATAGGTCATCAGTATCTGATCCGTGGGGATCCACCCAGGACACCTGCCAATTAGCTGTTTGAGAAGGCACTGGTGCTTGCAGTAGCGCTGCGGCTTTCTCCAGCTTTTCCTAGGTCAGTCACGACACGTTCATCGGCCACGTGACTTAGGCGCAGCTTAGCCCCATAGAGATGAATGGGGCCGTGCTGTGATACCAAGTACAGCCACTATACAATGTACAGCGCTGTGCCTTCTTAAACAGCTGATCAGCGGGTGTCCTGAGTGTCGGCCCTCAATTGATCAGATACTGATGGCCTGTCATCAGGATAGGTCCTCAGTATTTAAATCTTGGAAAACCCTTTTAAATATTTTCAATGAAGCAACATTCTTCTCAGGTGAATTTTCATCTTATTCAAAAAGAATTTACTGGCAATTTTCCACCAAATTATTGTTACATTCTTCTAGATGCTACCATTAGATAAACCCATTACCGATGACTTTCATTTTGTTGGCAACACAATTTAGAATATTAGTTCTTCAAAGAACTAAAGAAGATATGGTATGTCCTCCTACTTATGGCATTCAATCTGTCAAGCACTTACAACGCTCATCATCTCCTATCGCTATCTTCCTCTCTTGCCTGAATCTCTTTGTGCCGTACCTATATAAGGTCAGGAGACTAATATAATAAGGAAGTGCATTCCATGGTCTTGACTTCTGTATGTTCTTCCCATGACAGGAGCAATCAGATAGGATTCCATGTGTTTTCATAGCAACATTCAAAAATAGGCCTTTAGCCAATGGTTGACAACGAAGAGTAAGGACTCTATAGTAGAGATCGAAATGGGTCACTACTCCACTATTATTGCACTGGTTTTGCCACCTAGGACTGATGAATCAATCTCCTAATCTCTTGCTTGTTACCAGACCAGATGTTCTTTAAAGGGGAGTCCTATGCACTGTAGGTCCTTACTATCCAGCAGAAAAAGTGATAGGACTATCCAGGATTGGGACCCTATTCTATATTTAAGGCCACACAGCATAGCTTTGCACGGTCTGCCTCTATCATATGTTTGCCCTTCTTCTGGATCACGTAGGGTTGCAAAGGTACCAAAAAGTTGATTCAGTCCCTGTGATATTTTGTCTATTTCTTTTCATTGCTAGTGATCCTGCTAAAGCTTCAGTCTCATATCATATAGGGGCAGGAATGTTCTTTATGAAATTTGCCTTCAAATACTTTTGAAGAACAAGCATTTTACTTATTGAAAGCACTTCCTGTCCATGTTAACCTTTTCCATCCTATTATATATAAGGAGAACCATGAAGGCATATTTACAGAAGAAACAAAGACCAGTGAATTGTTTAATTCTATAGCCATTCTTAAAGGGAACCTGTCAGCAGTTTTGACCATACTAAATTGCTGACAGCCCTGGGTAGAAGCTGTTGAGAACACAAACATACCTTTTGTGGAGTAGTGTTAATATGAAGTTTTTATACTGCCAGATTCTGCATCTGCAAGTGGCCAGGAAACAGAGCTCCACTGTGAAGTGCTCTCTGCATTCAACTTCTTCAGACCAAGGAGACCACTACAGCTGTCACTCAGAGCAGAGGGGAAGGGCTTTGAAGTCCTGATGTAAGGTGATACAAGAGTGTTCCTGCTGTCCTTGGACTGGCCAGCACAGTTCATTTGAGCCCCACTGGCCAATCTATGAACACAGCTGGACAAGTAGGAAGTGTCTTGAACTACAGATGTACAATATGCATAATCTAGTATGGCCATCTTGGATGACAGAAGAGGAACCTGGTAACTGGTGGATCTTCAGTTAAAAAAATAAGAAAGTGGTCACCATGTAAATGTTCTGTGTGTTCTACTGTTATTGTAAACTCAATCTATTTAAAAAATCCACAAACAGTGCACATACAGCAGTATTGTTTGGTAAAAGAAGAGGGGGGAGGGTGCCCTGAAAGACTTGAGAAATCGCTGGAGGAGTGACCACAGCCATTAATATTTGATATGGATTTAATAAAGATTATTGCTTTTAGCCATTTTTAGACTCGTGTTTTTTTGTAATTATTTTGTTAACGTTTTGGGACTGGACTGGATCTTCATCAGGTATAACACATTGTTTAGCTTTCAGAAGCCATCATTCGGTGTCAGAGAGTTTTTTCTAACCAAAGAGTCGTCTTAAGGAATTGTATTGAATACACAGGAGTCTTGTCCATGGGTTGTATGTGGATTTGCAACTTGACCCAGTTGAGTCCAACTCCAATAGAAACGAATGGCAATAGTCTATTTCACTAGAGTTCTAATTGTACCATGTTGAATTACTGGTATTTTACATTGAGAAATTCCCATTGGTGCCCATGTTTGATTTTAGTGTTTAGCCCTAGACTAAAAAGAAAGCCTGGGATTACAGAAGAGAGATGTGTGAGAAATCACATTAGATACCTAGAATATTCTCCATATCATTCCCATCGTTTCACAAAAACCCTATGTCAATCTTGTGAGGGCTCCTAAGGACAAGATGTTTAGATGCATTCTTACTAACGATTTCAAGATTGTTTCTGACGGTATTACTGGCACTGGCATGGATGTGCAAGGCCTAGTTTTTGTTTGAGGAATGTTGCTGGGAATACCTTATGGAAGTGTGAATATAATACATATGTATGAATTTCTGTATATAGTATATAGTTGTGTCCAAGAAGTATTTCCAGCATTCTTTGTAGCCTTGCCAGTAGATCTCTCGACAAAGACAAATCTAGTTTTGTCAACTACAATGAAGAGAAATGACTCCTACTTCTGGTGGCATTAAAACTTGTAATTACCTCCAGTGAATATAACATGGGGTTTTTACATACTTTATGTTCAAGCTTCACCCATTGATTCCCTCCAATGTTCACGAAGAAGCAAACTCAGCATGAGATCATTTTGGAGGGCAAATTGACCACCCTCTGTCTAACATATCAGTACTGAGGTTCCTGTTTGGTTCTGATTTCGGCTTGGCAATTTGACTACTCTATGTCTCTTGATTTGATACTTTGTTGTCCTACTGGTTCAGACCCATTTCAGTACAACTCTGTCTTAGTGTCTTGTTTTTGTCCCTTGGTGTTGTTTTTCTCACACCTTAGTAGAGTAGGGAACGTTGACCAGTTGTGGACTTGCTACTTAGAGCTTGCACTGCAAGTAGGCAGGGAGAGCGTGCGGGTCTCCATTTAGGTCTCACTGTCTGTGTCTGTTCCTACCTACTGATATTACTGCAACTTTTAGACTTACAAATAAAGATTAATATTTGCCCTCATGCCTCAGATGCACGGTGTTACACCATTTGTCCTGCTAAAGGTAATTTGTCCAACCCAACTTACCTTTGTCGAATCATACAGTTTAGTTCTATTCTGTAGTTTGATATGGCAACGTAACCAACAACACCATCTTCATTTACAGTATTGAAAAGGCCAGAACCAGTCCCGAAGTTGTTGGTATCCTACTGGTTAGAGGAATTTATTCCAAATATACTGTTTTTTATGTAACAACTCACCTGTTTTTAACTTAAAAGGGATCTATAACCTCCCCTGACATGTCTGTAAAGTAATTACTTACCAGTTGGGTGTGTGTTCCTGCACAGTCAATATTCTTATATAGGGGGAGGACAGTGCACTGCTACAGCAGGATCTGGATAGACTGGAGGCTTGGGCAGAAAAGTGGCAGATGAGGTTTAACACTGACAAATGTAAGGTTATGCATATGGGAAGGAATAATGCAAGTCACCAGTACATACTAAATGGTAAAGCATTGGGTATCTCTGACATGGAAAAGGACCTAGGAATTTTAGTGAACAGCAAACTAAGCTGCAGAAACCAGTGTCAGACAGCTGCTGCCAAGGCCAATAAGATAATGGGTAGCATCAAAAGAGGCATAGATGCCCGTGATGAGAACATAGTCCTGCCACTTTACAAATCACTAGTCAGACCACATATGGAGTACTGTGTACAGTTCTGGGCTCCTGTGAACAAGGCAGACATAGCAGAGCTGGAGAGGGTTCAGAGGAGGGCAACTAAAGTAATAACTGGAATGGGTGGACTACAGTACCCAGAAAGATTATCAAAATTAGGGTTATTCACTTTAGAAAAAAGACGACTGAGGGGAGATCTAATAACTATGTATAAATATATCAGAGGTCAGTACAGAGATCTCTCCCATCATCTATTTATCCCGAGGACTGTGACTGTGACGAGGGGACATCCTCTGCGTCTGGAGGAAAGAACATAAACATAGAAGAGGATTCTTTACGGTAAGAGCAGTGAGACTATGGAACTCTCTGCCTGAGGAGGTGGTGATGGTAAGTTCACTAAGAGAGTTCAAGAAGGGCCTGGATGTATTTCTGGAGGGTAATAATATTACAGGTTATAGTTACTAGAGATGGGTCGTTGATCCAGGGAGTTATTCTGATTGCCTGACTGGAGTCGGGAAGGAATTTTTCCCCCTAAAGTGAGGAAAATTCGCTTCTACCTCACAGGGTTTTTTTTGCCTTCCCCTGGATCAACTTGTAGGAAAACAGGCTGAACTGGATGGACAGATGTCTTTTTTCGGCCTTACAAACTATGTTACTATGTTACTATGTTAGGATACAGTTCTACAGTCCTTACACCAGGTGCCCTCCTAGCTTAATGACTAGGACTCACTCTGGGTTTTTATCTGATGCTGGTACTAATATCACACTGTTCCCCTCTTACAACCCAATTCACTGATGGGGCTGGTACAAGTTGTGGTCTGGCCCTGTAATGTGACTTCAGCTTGTACACTTCTGCCCAGTTCTTTCCCTCTGAATTGTGCAGGATATTGCTTGTTGGCTAGCTTTCTCCACCTATGTCCGTAGTCACCTCTATTCCTGCTATTTCCCTTTCTAGGACACACAACATACTCTCTGTGTCAGGTCTGGGGTCTGGGGAGAATGGCGGTCCCTTAGCTCGACCCGCAACCCCTGTCCCTGCCTACTTGCCTCACCCTAGGCTAAAGGTCCTAGGGGGACAACTGGACGACAGGCCCTAGCCTAGCTAGGGAAGCGGGAATGGAAGACAGACAGACAAACAACGAGAAATACAAAGGAGGGTCAGACGGTCCGAGGTCGATAACAAGAGAGCAGTATCAGGTCAAAAACGTAATCCACAAGAATGTCCAAGAAGCTAGCCGGGGTAAAGCACAGAGAGACAAAATAGCACAAACACAGAGGTCAAGGCAAGATCCAGGAGCAAGCTGCGTCAGGATATAAGCAACAGGAGCTCAAGGGAGGCTGGTGACTGCTGGAAGACCAAACAAGCACTGGCAATGAGGTGCAGCAGAAAGAAACCTAAATACAGACAGGATTCCCGCCCCAAACCCTGATAGGGGCTGGGAACCTGTCAGTAAGATTAGCCCCAATCACAGAACACCAGGTAAAAACAGGGCGGGTGCCAGTGATGACAGCAAAGCCAGGTTAAAGGGGCATGCGCTCTGAACTCAGAGCGCCCGTAACTAGGGACGCGAGTTGGGCACGGCAACCCGCCGCGTCCCTAGCAACAGTTAGGTGTATGACTCCAAATAAACATTGAGCCGTGCGCACGGAAGCCGGCGCTCCCTGAAAATAACGCCGGACATGAAGACATCAGGCACAGAGGGACTGGCAGCCGAGGCACAGAGGGACCGGCAGCCGAGGCACGGCGGCCAGACCTGCAGCCAGCCCTGACACTCTGTCTTCTACAGCGTAGGACCTTTCACTGTGTAGGCTCAAACACCTCCCCCAGCTGTCTCCTAATCTTTGGTTCCTCTTTCTTCTAGATTCTGCTGAAACACTGTACAAAGGCAGTGTGGCAGGCTCTGCATGGCACGGGTATCACCCTGTGCCATACAGTACCTAATTATATACACTATATATTATTGCACCCAAGTAACTGCCATAAATTGGCGAAATAACTACTTAAGTAGCAGTATTACACACTGCAAGTCAATAGCATGTCAATAACAGTTACCAAATAATAGCCTCATACATAATAAGTGCTCTCTATACTATAAGACCGTTGGTGGCAACAAGTCTTGGCTGTCAGACCCTATGTGGCAACCTCTTCACAGGGCTGTACACACCACTAGGCATGTCAGCATAGCACATATTTTAGATACATGCATGTTTACTAATGATATTCCAGTATAATCAAAGAAAGTCATGAAGCCACATAAATGACCATAAAAACCACCCCCATACTGACATACTTGAACAAAGACCCTGTAGACATTACCTAATTTAGTGGCCAACCTTGCAGTCGGAGCATGGCACAGTCTTATCAGTTAATAATTACGCCCAGAATACATTACTGGTCCAGACAGAACAACAACCAAGTCAGCAATTAGCGTATTTAGACACGCTTATGGCAAGTGATTAGGCTTACCGTTTCCGTGCATTCCTAGAGGCAAAGCTGAACTCTTATATCCGCCCCAACTGATCAGATATTCTTTACTTACTGGAAAATGTTCCACTTACTTATTTCCTGTCTACGTTCTTCGGAATCAATATAATTGTCATCCGATATTATAAATACAGGTCTGCACAACAAAAAGAAATGTGTAAGCCATTCATTCAGACAAAGAGGTGCTCAACGTATGGAAGCTCAATATGTTTCCAATTACCTTTGCACGGTATGACTGAGTATACGAGGCGCAATATGAATGCTTGTACGGTATTATCACCAGTTCCTCTTGTTTTTACAGAAAATACAGTAGCAATTCATAGTACAGGGCAGAATAATAATCATGGGGATGGGGTCAACGCGACAATAATATCATAAGATCACATATGGAATAAAATACACAAAGTTAGCACAAAACCTGCAACAAGTATACAATGGGTTGGATTGATCTGATTGATTTTGTCTTCTAAACACGCAATATTGGACTTTTTGGGGCTATTTGCGCAAACATTTTTTGACATTTATTACACCAGTTGTGAATAGTACATAGTGAAGTTTGCTTAGATGCGTTAATTACTTTCACATCAGATATATCGACTATAACTTTGTTAAAGCTCTCAAAGAAAGGTACACTCTCACTCCAAAAGGGGTGGCTTAAAAAAATCAGAGTAATATATCTAGACAAATATGCTGTGTTCAAATATGCCCCACACAAATATGCCGTGACATTTGATACATTTGGAGCAAATTATTTCAACAGAATAATGCAAAAAGTAATCCTGCACAGAAGTGATAATGAAAACAGTAGAGGTGACCATGAGGCCCTATAGAAAGAAATTGGAATCAGGTCATATTACATATTCTATAGCTCCATGTATTTTACCACTAACTGCACCTTATGTCTCAGTGGACACATGCCCCCTTAGTTGAAAGGCCTCATATCAGCTGCTATGCCTGCTACCCTAGTAGTTACTGTATATGCTAAAAACTGTGGAGCCCCAGTTATGTTCCTCCAGGGAAGGAAAACCAAGAAAAGGAGTGTCCCCGTTTAGCTGGTCTCCCCAAGCTCAGATATTGTTTTGTTTGAGTAGACTCCTAGGCATTGCTCTCGGTTAGCCAGAATCCCACTCCACACTGATGAGGGGAAACATCTCGAAACAGATGTCTGATGGATAACTTAGGGCATCCCCTGTCATATCCTTAAGGCTTGTAAAAGAGCTAGGTCTTGACATAGGATCCACTAAGTATAGTGGATCTGGTGATCTCTAACACAGGGACACCCCTTTGCTTATTTTTCCTTCCCTGGAGGGATATCTGGCTTTCACTGTGTTGAAGACCCATAACTGGGGTTCCATGGTTATTTTGCATATTACTGTTTCCTGGGGAGCTTTGCACTTTGGATGTTTGGATGCTATGTTGAGGCTCTGCAGTATTTTTTGTAGCTGGTCTCCCCAAGATCAGCTATTGTTTTGTTTGACCCTGGTAGTTATCCCCCCACTTTGTAGCTCAGGGGTGGGGCTAAATACCTCTATTGAAAATTGATCAATGGAAAAAAATAAACACCTATGTTTCTTGATGCCCAGGGGGCTGCCCAAGACACTAGCTTGGAACAAAACAATCTGATGCTCTCAGCTTTAATTAATGCTAGGAGCATCAGGTAGTTATGCAAGTGGCTGGTGGCCACGGGTGCCACCCTGAATTCAGGTGTATCATCAGGACAGTGACAAAGTTGAATACTGCAGCAGGGAAGCAATTTGGTTCTGCTAGGGTGGTATTTTCTGCTGCACGACGATATTGCTGGTTCCTGCCTTCTGTCAATTTGGGCCCACCTACAACATAGAGCCACTTTTAGTTTTTTCCAGGGCTACTTTAAGTTCCCAGGCCTCCTATATACGGGCAAATCTCCCAATCTTTATCTGCTAAGATTTCCAGAAATCTGTGTTCTATAATATCTAAATTAATAGGTTTACAGTGCCCTGCGAAAGTATTCAGCCCCCTGGAACTTTTCAACCTTTTGCCACATTTCAGGCTTCAAACAAAAAGATATAACATTTTCAATTTTTGGTGGAGAATCAACAACAAGTGGGTCACAATTGTGAAGCGGAACAAAATTTATTGGATCATTTAAACTTTTTTGGTAATAATAAAACTGAAAAGTTGGACGTGCAAAATTATTCGGCCCCCTTGCATTAATACTTTGTTGCACCACCTTTGCTGCGATTACAGCTGTAAGTCGCTTGCGGTATGTCTCATCAGTTTTGCACATCTAGAGACTGAAATTCATGCCCATTCTTCCTTGCAAAACAGCTCGAGCTCTTTGAGGTTGGATGGAGAGCGTTTGTGAACAGCAGTTTTCAGCTCTTTCCACATATTCCCAATTGGATTCAGGTCTGGACTTTGACTTGGCCATTCTAAGACCTGGATATGTTTATTTTTGAACCATTCCATTGTAGATTTTGCTTTATGTTTGGGATCATTGTCTTGTTGGAAGATAAATCTCCGTCCTAGTCTCAGGTCTTTTCATCCAGAATGGTCCTGTATTTGGGTCCATCCATCTTCCCATCAATTTTAACCATCTTCCCTGTCCCTGCTGATGAAAAGCAGGCCCAAACCATGATGCTGCCACCACCATGTCTGACAGTGGGGATGGTGTGTTCAGGGTGATGAGCTGTGTTGCTTTTATGCCAAACATATCGTTTTGCATTGTTTCCAAAAAGTTAGATTTTGGTTTCATCTGACCAGAGCACCTTCTTCCACATGTTTGGTGTGTCTCCCAGGTGGCTTGTGGCAAACTGTAAACGAGACTTTTTATGGATATCTTTGAGAAATGGCTTTCTTCTTGCCACTCTTCCATATAGGCCAGATTTGTGAAGTGTTCGACTGATTGTTGTCCTATGGACAGACTCTCCCACCTCAGCTGTAGATCTCTGCAGTTCATCCAGAGTTATCATGGGCCTCTTGGCTGCATCTCTGATCAGTCTTCTCCTTGTTTGAGATGAAAGTTTAGAGGGACGGCCGGGTCTTGGTAGATTTGCAGTGGTCTGATACTCCTTCCATTTCAATATGATCGCTTGCACAGTGCTCCTTGGAATGTTTAAAGTTTGGGAAATCTTTTGGTATCCAAATCCGGCTTTAAACTTCTCCACAACAGTATCATGGACCTGCCTGGTCTGTTCCTTGGTCTTCATGATGCTCTCTGTGCTTTAAACAGAACCCTTAGACTATCACAGAGCATGTGAGTGAGTTTTCTGAACTGAAAGTAAATGGGCCGAATAATTTTGCACGCCCAACTTTTCAGTTTTATTATTACAAAAAAAGTTTTAATGATCCAATACATTTTGTTCCACTTCACAATTGTGACCCACTTGTTGTTGATTCTTCACCAAAAATCTAAAATGTTATATCTTTTTGTTTGAAGCCTGAAAAGTGGCAAAAGGTTAAAAAGTTCCAGGGGGCAAATACTTTCGCAAGGCACTGTATGATACTTTGACTCACAAGTATAAGGTACTGGGGGTTGGTGGCCTGTATGGCACTTGAAGTTAAAGAAACCTACCTGTCATGGGGAAGTGTCAAAAGTACCACCACCAAATGGTCAATCTACCTAACATATTTGCTGCCCCGAAGGAAATGTCCAATACGCTATATGATGAGCTCGCTCCTACTTTTTTATGGCAGGTCATTTCTTACTGCTATAGCTAGGTATTTCACCTGTAACTTTTTATGGCACTTCGGCAGATTGGTGGGGTCCAAAGTTTTCTAAAGGATTTAGATTTGTACCATGTATCGACTAGCTTTTAGACTAGTGACTTGAAACGGATCTTGGCTCCAACTACCAACCTTGACTTAAAAATGGCATTTGAGAAGAGCTTGCCTCCAACAGTCCCTTTCAATGCTCCTTCTCTGATCTTCACAAATAGCTCATGAAATGTAAGATGTCGCTAGATATAACTTTTTACATTTTGTTCTTTTAGCTTTAGTTCTATGATCAAGTCCTCAAAATGTAAGAAGCGGCAAACCTGGGTAACAAATGTGCCTAGCATCGCCTTTTTTCTATAAATGATTACTACAGTATCTGCATTTAGGACTTTGTGGAATTTTACAGTAGCCTCTGATGTGGCCAAGTTATTCTGTCTATAATCCGACTCTGTCACTAAGCTCTTCAGTTTTGTTTTGACAAGTGATTCTGATTAAACAGGAATCATCTGGCACACTGTTCTAGATTATGAGAGGGGAAGGGTCTGAGGAGCAGGGCCAAGAACGTCTCCAACTCTCCATGTATCCCAAGTGGAACAAGTATGTACTTCATGAAGTGTGTGTCAGTGGAGTATGCCAGGGCAATTTGTGAAAGCAGTCCTGGGGCGACAATATGACAAATAGCGGAATAGACGGCAACCATTTGGTCTGCTTCTGTTTAAATTGAATGGCTTGGAGTGTAATGGGGTGAGACCAAACTTTAAAATGACATTTCAAGTGTGCAAAAGTGAAATCCAATACCACATCTGCAATTTTACTGTTAATATTTTCTAGCCCAACAGCATTGTATATGAAAATCTATTATGGCAATTATAAAAAATTCAACTATGAACTGATTATAGATTTGCAATCAGTGGACGTTCCTGAGGTCAATTTTCATGTGCATAAATGGTTCATATATTAGATGGGCCACACAATTCATAATTCCTTTGGCTTCTCTCTAGCAGAGGGATTTAGATGCTTTATTAACATCTGAAGATTGCACGTACAGAAAAGTGGGGTACCTGGAAAAGATGTAATGGGTGTTTCCCAGGGATGCTGGAATTTTTCTTCTTTCTGAACAACATATCCCAACCCAAAATCATCAATTATCAAGGACAATTTTGAAAACCATAATGAACGATAAAGCTTATAAGTGATACATGGGAAAAAGGTTGCCTATTTTTATGGACTGTTTAGGAATTTCTGGACGGTTGGCAACTGCAGTGTCTCCCTTCTGGTGCTGTATACACTACCACACTTCCAAGTACCCAGGAAGTCTTGGTCCTTGTTTGAACTTTCCTCATCATGCTCCATGTTTCTGAAGCCAATACACTATGAACAACACATGCATGCCCACTTTTAATAGTATCAAACATAGTAATAATGTCAAAAAGGATATCTGTAAACCGAAACGCGTATGGTGTGAATGGTGCAAGCATTTGGGTCCGGACCCACATCTATACTTTAAACCTTGCACCTTATATATTCGTTTTTGGGAAACGAGGCTGCTATCAAATCTAATAGAGTAAAAACCAAGTGAGGATTTTCCCACTGAACCTCTCCTATGATCCTGTTTATCAAATAGTGACTTTATACGCCGGCGGTGATTCAGAGAAAGCAAGCGCAGTCTCCGACCACGTGACTTGCATCACGTGACTTCCAGTGTTCGGGGATCTGCCGCACGGAGATGAACGCTGAACCAGCGCGGCAATGAACTTGTGGCAAGTGTCTTACAGGACCACAGTATAAGTTTCCCTCTGCCATCGGAGAGACTTCAATGATATACTAAATCTTTGGGGAGTGGTAAGAGCCTATACAGGCAACCTATATACCAGACTCATGTATATGAAAATCTCCTAGTATTTGACATTACCTTCAGTGTGGCTCTGTATATCTATATGAGAGATATTCGGGATTCAGAGGCCCTGTGATTTATATATTGTGTCCTGGAACTCATACTAAAGATACATTTTAGGCCGCACTGGCCTCCTTTTACTGCATGTACTCTATTGCATAAACCTTTTATGCTGGATTCAACTATCACCCATACTATTGGGGAAAGTGAACTCTGATTGATATTAACAATATTTGTAGGAATATCGTATTTATTGCTGCGAGTCCATCATTTGTCCTTTTTTTTTTTTTTTCCTTTAGGCCTTTTCTCATATAACTATATGCACATGTTCAATGCTGGTATGATGCATCCATGACCATTTTGGTTCCACTGTCCCATATATTCTACTACTCTATTCTAATCAATATATTTTTAAACTTTATTGTATATTGATCAGATTTTTATTGTTATATTCATTTGTTTTTATATTGTTTATTTTTTAATTAAAACTTCACAGTTCCAGTGTATTGAGTGCATATCACTCTCTTGTTGATATATATACGCCCTCAGTCTGGGTTTGGGTGACCCAGAACGATCTTTGCACCTACTTATATCCATTAGTCTGGTGTGAGCCCTCCTTTCTCCTTTTTATAGATATCTGTAAACCATCTCATAAAAAATAGACCTTAGTGGCAAGTGATCTAATGGAGCTTTAGCACCTTATCATATTAGGGACATATTATTGTGTTAGAATCTGAGTGTTATGGGCAATGGTTGTGGAACCATGGTGCTAGGTAACTGGTTTGATTTTGTGCAATTCCTGAGGGCACTGTCCTGTCAGTTCTCTGGTTTTCACTCTTTAATCCCTATACAGGGATCTGGTGTTCATTGCTGGGAGCCACCAGGATGCTACCTTTTGGAATAGTCCCATTGTATTTGGCAGCTGACCCACAGGGGTCAGAGACACTGGTGCAAAACACTAAGGAATCAGGCAAAACTCATAGTCAGAACCAGGCTGAGGACAGGCAGGCAGAGTTCATGCGAATCCATGAAACAATCCAAAGGTCACGGTAGACTGTACAGGATCAGTATGGTGAACAGGCAAAGATCAGAACAGTCATCAGAAAGTCAGAATCCATCAAGAAGTCAGTAAACAGGCAAACAAATGGATTATAGCTTTAGCTGGGTTTAGCAGGGTCTAGCAAGCAAATAGAACCTGAGTGACTCTAAGACAAGGGTTGAAACAAAGAATACAGTCATATAGGAGGGTTGATGAGCTCATTAGTAAACAGCTGAACACACAAAGCAAAATAAGGTTAACCCTTGCAGTATTGCAACTGAGATGATATACAATGAACCATGACCCTAATTCACACATAGGAAGCCAGCACTGGTACACATGGGACAGCAGCGGCCATTAACTGTCATAGTAACAGTACCCCCCCCCCCTTTACGCTCTCTCTTCTTTGGTCAGGGGACTTGCATAAAACAAATAGGGCACATGCATAACCATCAGAAATAGGGGTACAGGAAAACAGGACAGATACAGAATGCAGGCACAAGATCACTTATTTATACCCCTAGGGTCCCTTAGCTGGAAAAGTAGGTCCAAAGGGTTTTCAGGGTGCAGGTTCCAGGATCTGAGCCAGATATAGGGTACAAGTACATACAGGGTACAGGTCCAGCATGGAGATTAGTGACTAAAAATGCAGCAGAGCAGATGAACAGAGCACACAGTGTGGTTTTTGACAGTAGCACCCCCCACACACCTTCCAAGATGCACTCAATGGGGAGGCGGGTACACATTACCATTCTTATTGTTACCAGATAATGATACTTCAGAAAACAGCTCAGACAGAGCAGTTACATGCACGGATGCTTAGCAAAGCAGTTCAGGCAAAGAAGGAACAGATGCATTAAATCCAGCAGATGCTCAGATACTGTTACTTCAGAAAACAGTTCAGACGTAGCAGATACAGGAGCGGCAGTTAACAAGGTGTCTTGGCGGGCAGAAATGAAAAAAACTCTTTGAACAGACACAGTACTCTAGGAACCAGTTCAGAAATGCAGTTGCAGGAACCTGCCAAGGCATCCAGGCAGGCAAAAATGGAGTGCAGATACTAGAAGAGTAGCTCAAGGAGATCATACTGAGTGGCCAGCTCCCCACAGACTTCAGCAGGCCCGTCCAAGGGAGGCCAGTGGGTTCCATTGCCTAAGCAAAGTGTTACGAATAATGATCGAGGAACCACTGGGCAACTAACCATTTTATCATTGGGCTATTCCTGAGGGCGTTCATCTGGCATTCTCATTGTTTTCACCCTCATACAGGGATCTGGTCTTTGCTGCAGTGGAGCCACCAGGCAGCGACCTCTTGGAATAGTCCAGGTGTGGTTGGCAGCAGACTCATAGGGGTTAGAGACATCAGAACAAAGCACAGAAGGCACAGGCAATACTTGTAGTCAAGAATCAGGCTGAGGTCAGGCAGGTAGAGTGCATGCAACTTTGTGAAACAATATAAAGGAATGTGTTTAAGGAAAGATGTTTAAAGAGGTTTTCCGAGATTTTAATACTGAAGACATATCTTCAGGATAGATCATCAGTATCTGATCAGGGGGGTGGGGGGTCCCAGGTGTCAATCAGCTGTTTGAGAAGGCTGTGGCGCTTGCAGTAGCAGAGCAGCCTTCCCTCAACTTTTCCTAGGTTCATCAATCACATGGCTTGGAATAGAAATGAATGGGGCTGAGTGTGATACCAAGCACAGCCGCTATAAAATATATGGCGCTGTACTTGGTAAGCACGAAGGACGCAGTGCGCTCAGGAGCTGATTGTGGGGGTCCCGGGTGTCAGACCCCCACTGATCAAATACTGATGACTTTCATGGGTGACAATTTCCAACTTTTCACCAAAACCAGAATAACCTATAGAGTTGCGTTCTTAGGCAACAGCTCATACAGAGTGTCAGAACCCCACAACTCAGGTAGCTTTGGTCAATCTAATGGCCAGTGGTAAAGATTTACTAATCCCATCTAAGGGCAATCATCAGAAAAGAACTGTTAGTTACGGATCATTGCCCGCTCATTCAGTTGTATTCACATGCAGCAATCATCTGATCTGTATGGGGTGAACAATCGTTATTGTGATCATTCATCCCCATACAGATACATTATTTGTCAGCAGGATGATGCGTTGCTGATGAACAATGATCTTTGTTCTTCGGGTGATTGCATCCTTCATTCGGCACCAGACAATTGCTTCATTGGGTGCTCCTTTCCATGGAGTAGTTATTGGAAACAAGCGTTTTATGAATGTTTGAGCCTGATAAATGTCCCAATCCTTGGCACTAATTTGTAGACAGCATAAACTAAACCAGGGACTCTAAGGATGGCTGCACATGGTGCAGATTTATGTGCAGAAAATACGCATGAAATCCGCACAAAAAATGCACATAAATCCTCACTATTTACTGTGGTTTTGCCATGTTTTATGCTGTTTTCAGTTGGATTTGATGCACGTTTGCTACAAATCTATACATAATTCGCACCATATGCAGGTACCCCAAAGATTTGCCATAGTTAACATGGTGGCCTATGAAGCTCTGTATATTGATAGTATTTTTCTGGAAGTTAAACACTTCTACCATGAAACTGGTTGTATGTATTGGTTGGCTAACTTTGCATCAAAATTCTGCGCCAAACTTTTGTCTCGTTTTAAGTCATGTTGTTTCTGCTGAGCTAAAAAATAGTGTCTAACCATATAATAGATATGGTAAGCACCATTTTCTGATGCAAATCAAACCAGAATTCTGGTGTATTTAGGCTTGTACATCTTTTCCATTTGGGGGGTACTGTTTGTCATTATAGAGAGTGCCTAGTAGGTCTCTCATAGACCAAGTAACATCCCCTGGATTCTAGGAAAAAGATATGCAAATTAGCTACCTTTCCAAAAAGAAAAGAAGGCTGAGCCTCTGATGACACCTGATGTAAGGTGGCTATCCTATAAGTCAATGCTCAATGTGACCATGTTGTCTCACTCTGTTAGGCCAGTTCTCTCTTCTCGGCATTGATGAAGGGCAATCACCCCGAAACAGCTGACTGCAGATGAGATGCTGGCTTAGCTATCATTTAAGTTATGTTTTAAAGCCTGTCCATAAGGTCGAGCATTGACTTATCGGATAGCTACCTTACATCTGGTGGCATCAGAGGCACAGCTTTCTTTTCTTTTTGGAAAGAATTTGCATATCTTTTTCCCTACATCTCATACTGCTCTGCTTTGTGGTGGTGGTTTTGGCATTCTTTTCATATACTCAGGGACTCAGGGAACAGTATTATAGGTTTCACAAAAAAGGAAACTGTGTTAGGACACAGAAAAGTGAATTTAATAGGGAAATGTAATATTTCTTCTAAATAAAACACAATTATCTTGCGTTAATCTTTTTTGCTCTTTAAGAAAATTAAAAATATAATAAAAAATATTAAAAACATCAATAATATTAAATAATAAATTAAAATAAATAAAACATGTATGTTTTTTTTAAACACAAGGTGCCTATGGTCTCAGTCAAAGAATAATGGCTAAAAAGGAATATGTTGGTAACCATTAAATGGGTAGAATGAAAAATAATTTTGACACTTTTCAAAGATTTTAAATTTTATTTAATATTTTACGACATTATTCTCTGTACAATTTACACAAAACATGGTAACATTTCAAATGTGTACAAAAGGCATAGTTCTCTCTTTCTTACAAATAGCATACACGGATATTACAAAACAAAAAAAATGGAACAGATATTGCAAAGCTCTCCTCTTCAAGTGCAAAACGGTTTATACAAATAGGAGCAAGGACACTACAGAAGCGTTTCCTCATAAATTATTTAAATAGCATATCTACAAAAAAAAACATAACACTAAACAGCAATACAAATAAAAAAAATCATTTATACAAAAAAGCAATGGATTTACTAAAATATAGAAAAAATATTACAATACTCTTTAATACATAAAACAAAAATGAAAAAATACTTTCCTGGGGGTTACAAAGTCATTGTAACTATATACACAACTGATTAACACTACAGTAGATTTTAAATGTTTTTTTTTTGTCTTTTAAATATCTCTCAATTTCTTTTCTTTCATATCGAATCCAAGACATTTTTCTGTTTCTCAGTCACACAATGAGGTAATATTTGTACATGAAGGTTTCATCTGTTGGCTTACCCTTATTTTTTTGCCGCAGAATACTGTCTACCTGCCGTGGCGTAATTAGGGTTTTATATTACTGTATGGAGGCAGACATATGGTTTGCATTTTAACATTCTGCACAGAGAGTGCACTGTACCTAGATTCTCCACCCCTCTTGCCTTGCTCTCCCTCCGGTTCTCCACGTACTATGCAGCCGTCTATAATACAGCTGAAAACACAAAGACCTAGTCACATGGAGAACCGGTCCAATCTACCCCTGTCTGACAGGTAAGAACAACATCATTACCATGCGTCCTGTAATTCTTTAAAAAATAAAAAATCTAAAAAATTAATCTATACCTGTATCTCGGAATGTATGCCGTCAGTTGTTTTTGTCAATGCAATATTTCTCTACTTGGTTTTTTGTTCTTGCACCAACTGAAATGCATCATATCAAGCATCTATAATGTTTTGTTTTTTGCAAAATGCTGGAAGAATTGCATTTTGTATCCATTCCAACAAAAAATAAAAAATAAAAAGGTTTTTCTGACACACATTGAAACACTCCACATACTACTACATTCAGACTCTATCATCCAGGCAGTGATACTTTTGTCCACAATGGCCATGCCTTCTCGTGGATCAGCCGCACTGCTACCATAGCTACATCGGTATACCGATCTTGGTGACTCCATAGACAATGACAGGATGGTGTCTTGAAAAATAAAAATAAAATAAAAAAAACACCTCTTTTCCTGAATTATTGCAACTCTGCTCTTCTGTGGTCAAGCAACCACTCCAGTAAAATATCAGTTTGTGCATTAGTAGTTTCTTGGTTGTTTGGTTCTGATATTATTGTATAGACCTCAGAATTTGGGAAATGTTATATTTTTTTTAATTTCCCAACATTCAAAAACATTCATCTCTGATCAAAATGTTTCCTTCTGTAGGAACGTTTCCTTGAGGCACTTGTAGGAGAAAGTCTTTAGTACCTTGGTAGACTTGGGGGAAAAAAATGGAGACCGACCCCAAGGTTTCACACTGAGCAAAACAATACATTAAGGTTGTGTCCGTTCCTTCTTTTTAGGATCTTGGAATTGATCTTTTGTTCCAGAAGAAAAAAATAATACCAAAACAAAAAAGGGGATGTAAGAAATTGTCCAAGAGATGGAACAAATCTAACATATATGAAGGTGCTATGAGGTTTCTTAACATTCACTGAATGCATAAGATCTGGATTTATGAATCTGGAAGAAAGAAGAAACAGAAATATGTTACCTAATCAGTATGGGTAAGGTATCAATATTCTTCTTAAGGGAACACTTCAGGCATTGTGGTATTCCTGCTGTAATATCGGAAGGGGTGTTGCATGATATAAGGATTCTTTCTTTGGTGTTTTTGAATCCTTGTGTCACACACCACTCACCCTGAATACTAAGTATATGTTTTGACTAGCCTGTCATCCAGTGTAGAAGAAGACAAACTGTTTTTCAGGATTTTACAACTTATGGTCTATTCTCAGTCTAGGAAATCAATATCTACTTGGTGGGGATCTAACACCGAGCACTGCTCCCAAACAGCTGTTTCAGTGTAGTTCCAACACCAGAAATCGGTGTGAGAACTACACAGTTCCATCCATGAGGATAGGCCATCACTTCTGAACATAACCCTGGCCAACCTTTTAAGCCTAATAAGTTCACTCACCTCTGCATTCATATTTCAGATCTGAGAAAAACACCATCTCTTGTGAGAAGACAAAAAGACCTAGTCTTCCTCCAGCATATGTCTTATCGTAAATTGGTCCTGAGTCGGCCATGATTTTTTTCCCTTCATACATAACAACACTAAAAGGAAATGAGACAAATGTGGTTAGAAATAATCATATATATAATGATATATGACCAAAAGCAAATCGAATTCTTGCCTATCTTAGGTGACTTCAGAAAGACTAATGTAATTTTCCAAAAATGATATCTCTTCTATTTGTACAGTATATGTAAAATAACTGCTATCAAATGAAAGAGAATACATCTTTTCCTAGTTCTTATCATACAAGAATATACCTGTAAACTTAGTACATGAGGTATATTTATGGATTTTTAGCCTTGAGCCTAAGCCATCTTTGTTGACTACCCTGAGAGTAACCCTTAATATTCTTACCGAATGAATCCAGTCTTTGGTCTGTGGGTTAAGTGCCATCTGTAAGCTGTGAAATCTTTCCACCCTATATTACGAGGGTCATGCCACAAAGTACGAACCTGTGAAAAACATAACCACAGAGGTTCGTTAATGATATGTTGGAGCACTGATAGAACCCAATATAATTATGACCACATGTATGCATAGAATATTTCTGATAAGATCCACTTGCCTGTCCTGCTGTGTTTCCAGTATGCCACAAAGCATTACGCAAATGCTCTCCTGGCCCAGTTGTTGAGTTCACAACTTTAATGGAGAGACCAGAGTATCCCTGAGCCTTGGTAGGAGTCAAGTCCCAATAGGTTTGGGTTACTTGTTTCCACATGACCACATAAAATCGGCTGCTGGATTGGTAGCCAAACACAAAGCCAGCATAATCATCATCACGCTCAGTGTTAATGAAGAAGGTGCCACTGAAGTCTACCGCACTAAACTCATCGAAACCTAATGAAAGAACAAGACAGAGGTTATCTACTGGCTAGAAATGCAATATCCAGAACTGAATAACTGTTATTGTTGTATTGTCTATTATTTTTGACCTGTCAAAGATACTAACCAACTGCAAGGCCGGGGTCACAGTTAACAGTCTGAACCAGCTCTTTGCCAAAGTGTCTGACCATCCAGTTGGGATCAATCTGAGATGTTCCTTTGGGATCCAAAGGCACCATTTGGAATTTACGGAAATCAGTTGTACTAATCTGTACATTTTCTGGGCAAACATCTTCAGCATCTGGGATGTTGTCATTATCAAAGTCAAATTGACAGGCATCACCACGTCCATCACCTGGAAGAAGGAAAGAGTTTTCTTTGAGTTTGATGTATATTTCCTTTGCCATATACTGGTAAATTCTGAGTCTTATCCCATTTCCATCTTCAACTATCAAATTTTGGCTTACCATTACTGTCAATCTGATCAGGGTTGGGCACCAGTCTGCAATTGTCTTTGTCATCTGGAATACCATCATTGTCATCATCATGATCACAAGCGTCACCTTTGCCGTCTTTGTCGTGATCGGCCTGATTGGCATTTGGAATATATGGGCAATTGTCCAGATTATTCTGATGACCATCTTCATCTATATCTTCATTGCTGTCACACTTATCTCCAATAAGATCAGAGTCTGAGTCACTCTGAAATAAAAATAGAGAAAGGAAGAATATTAGGCATCTGATGAATGTGCCTAGCAGACAATTAACGGGAAGCCAAATGAATATTTTACCACAAACATTTTCTCAGACAACATATAATTGTTGACATGTGTACGACTGAAATATGATTAATGAAGTGGATTTGCACTACACTGGATGTTCAGATTTATAAGAAGAGTGCCATGG
>ONZH01020774.1:0-21675 GCA_900303285.1 Rhinella marina | reverse complement strand
TCTGCAGGAGGAATCAGCAGACCTCTCCTCCAAATCTGGGCTGAGCAGTTGCTGCTCACTGTCCTCATTAAGCTTGTCCTTGCAGAAAAGCGTAGCAGAACCAGCAGCATACAATATTTCCTGATAAGGAGCACAAAAAGAACGAGGCAGGTCCAGGACAAGTGAGGGCACAGAGCTTGTTCCTGGGCAATGGCAACTAAGTGTGGTGTCAGAGGAACCCACCGACTCCTGGCTGTCGGTGTCTGATATCAGTTGAGATGATGTTAAAGACCGAGTCAACCATTCAAGGGCAGCTGGATCGCTTTTCAAAACACAACCGCAGGATGACAGTAGCACCTCTGGCCTGTTGCTACAGCTGCTGCTACCACTCCCTTCTTCTGCTGTTACTTCTGCCGGCTCCAGCAACATTTTTGCCACTGCCCATTGTCTCAGTGGGCACTGGCACTTGTCTGTTGGACATAGTGTACAGTAACTGTATATATAAAATAAGTAATTCAATATCAATGTGGAAACCTCAATAACAGTAGTACTAGATAGCTTATTCACCCCTATTTGAGAATCAAGGCCTAATGGGATTAGAAATAAGGTGGGCACCCCAATAACAGTAGAAATAGACAATTTATTTACCTAAATTTGAAAATCAAGGCTTAATGAAGTGGGCACCCCAATAACAGTTAAAGAGGACCTTTCACCACTTCACTGTTCCACCACTTTCACCACATGCCTGTTTTAATAGCTTCAAGCATTCACCATGTACTAACAATTCTGGAACATCTATTCTTATGGCTCTATGTTGTGCCATTCCTTTATTATTTTAACTAGAAGTTATAATTGAATTGCTATTAGCTTTCAGTAAGGGTACCGAGGGGAGGTAACCAGTTGGGGGGGTGTACCTGCACAGGCTCACTCTATCCAATCAGTGCTACCATTTTCAGACTGTGCAGGTACACCCCCCAACTGGTTACCACCCCTGTGTACCCTTACTGAAGGCTAATTAATTCATAACTTCTAGTAGTTATAATAAAGGAATGGCACAACATAGAGCCATAAGAATAGATGCTCCATAATTGTTATTATATGGGGAATGCTTGAAGCTATTAAAACAGGCATGTCAGGAGAGGTGAAAGTCTTCTTTAAATTACACATATTATTTGGCATCAAGGCCTAATGGAACTACTTATCTATAAAACAAGGTGGAAACCCCAATAATAGTTAAATTACATTAGTTATTCACCTCAATTTGAGAATCAAGGCGTGATAGATCTGCTTATCAATTTCACAAGGGGGACCCCACAATAACAGTTAAATTACATAACTTAATGACCCCAAATTGAAAGTCAATGCCTAATGGCTTAATGCATAATTGCTTATCTAACATATTATTTGGCATCAAGGCCTAATGGAACTACTTATCTATAAAACAAGGTGGAAACCCCAATAACAGTTAAATTACACTACTTATTCACCCCAATTTGAGAATCAAGGCATAATAGATCGGCTTATCTGTTTAACAAGGAGGACACCTCAATAACAGTTAAATTACACATCCTATTCACTCCAATTTGAGAATCAAGGCTTAATAGATCTGCATATCTATTAAACAAGGTGAGCACCCCAATAACAGTTAAATTACACTACTTATTCACCCCAATTTGAGAATCAAGGCGTAATAGAATTGCTTATCTATTTAACAAGAGGGACCACCAATAACAGTTACATTACACAGCTTATTCACCATAATTTGAGAAGAAAGGAGTAATGGAATTGGTTATCTTTTAAACAAGGTGCACACTGTTCCTAACACTCTACCTATGCTCTCCCTACAGTGAGTAAAAACTCTCCCTATGATCTCCCTGCACTGTCCCTGCAGTCTCCCTATCCAAGATTCTTCAATTTAAGCTTTGTTAAAAACTGTCCCTAGCATCTGTCTCTATGCTCAGTTCACTGCAAAATTGCTGTATTAGGATTTTTATAGGGATGTGACATCACAGAGGATATGCTGATTGGCCACTGAACTGTATTATGAGTGATCTCTTGTTCCCTGGCTTCTTACTTTCACTTCGTATCGTAACATATTTAGTCGCCATTTTATGAAAAAATCGATTTGTTACCACAAATTGCCAGGAAATTTGGATTAGTTGCAAATCTAATTTTTTCCTAAACTACAGATCAAATTCCACTTCAGATGCTTCGATTCACTCAACACTAATGATGATGATCATGACGAGGACACTGTATTGCTAGGGAATGCGTTTGGCTGCCACAAAGAGGACCAGGAGGAGGAGTACAGACTTTTCTTATTGAAAAACCTGGCCAGTTATATTTTCTCAAATTATCCGGTGATGCCATGTGCTGCAATAGAGCTCAGGCACCTATGATTGTGTTTGAATGCCCACTGCTTATTTTAATCCTGCACATCTTGCATATGGATGTGGTTTTGTGTGCTCTTGTTGTGGAGAAAAAAACACCATATTGGAGTTGCTCTCACACAGCTAGAGGCAGTTGAGTTTTGGGCCTAATGCACCCACAGTGTCAGCGGCATCACCAGATCCCGAAGTAAACAGACATGGCCCTGGCTACTCTTTGGGAGGTACATCACCTCTGCTCTTTATTGCTGCCACTGCCTCCACCACCAGACTCTGATTGATGTTTGATGACTCTTTGATGTTTGTTGCCTCCTGCTTAGCACCCCTATCTGTCTCCCAGGTTCTGTCCAGCACACAATCGTCATCAGAGCTCTCACCCTCCCTGCCACTTGGTCCTCTTCCCCTGCTCTGCATTTGCCCCAACCACTGCCACTGCCCCCAACGCCAATGCTGTGGCTGTAGGTGCCACTATTACCACCACCAACACAGCTATGCCTGGGGTCCCCAGCCTCCTCCTGAACTTCCATCTTAGGGCAGCCCAAACAGTCACTGCTCTCACACAAGTTGTTAACAGGAATACTTTCTTGACTATCTGCTGTGGGATATGGTGGGGTTTTTTGCCATTTCTTAGGAAAAAGGAAGGCACCCCACTAGGAAGGGTCAGTGAAAAGGACTCCACTAAAAGTCCTCTCTGGGGCTGCAAGAAGGAGGAACAGGAGGAATGCTGTGACCTCTGACTCCATGGCACAGTCAAAAGTCACCTCCACGTTGCCCTGCTGTGACTGAGAGGAGAAGTGAACCATCCAATTCACAATCTCATCCTTTTTCTCCTCAATAATAATGTTGTGCCTTTCAGAGATGTGCAGGGACTACTACTACTACTTCTGGCCAAATAGCTGTGCTGCCACTACCCACATACTGGTTCTGGGTCTTTCGTTTAGAACCCTTCCATATTCCTGACATTTTTGGGCTAAATGTTCACAGCCTCACAAAATATGAAGTGGTTTGCTAATCTGTTTTCTGGAAATTAAAGACAGGGAGGCACAATATGATATCCTTCCCTTTCCGCAAAGACACTGAAGACACTGCTACTGCCAGTTGACTTTGGAAATTACATGGATTTTGGACTAGTATTTTACGTTGTCACTCAGAGATGACCATTCGCTACCTTGTATATTTTCAGACACACCAATACGCTATTTTCCCAAACTTCCCAAAAAAATAAGTTTGAAATGTTTGGAGATACACCCACACAGATTTCGGACTAGTATTTCACGTCATCACTCAGAGATATTCAAAGTGGATGTACTTTGTTTCCCACACTATACCATAAAACCATAAATTTTTTTTTCCTCACACTATATGTGTATCTATCTATCTATCTATCTATCTATCTATCTATCTATCTATCTATCTATCCTCTGTTATACGCCAATCTACTGTCACCCGCACCTAACTGAAAACAGTTAGGAAACATGACTGCTCTTAAGTGCAAGATTTTTTTTTTAATGGCACCCTAATTGCACTCATTAATATATTTGTTTCTGGCTGACAACCAATATGGCATACATTACAGCTTTTGTAGGAATAACACTAGGACTACTCTGACTCCATATTGGTATTTGCCCCTAGATATACAGCAACAAAGTGGGGATGTTTAACAGCACAACATGGCTAAGTTACCACTTAGAAAAATTGGATGAAATCTCCTGTAGTGGCCACATTGGTTATGACCGAGCCAGGCCCATACAGAAAAAGGCAAAAGGTCCCCTCTGTCTTCCTCTTCCCACTATGACACTGTCAGGGCATGCCAAGCCTGGGGCCTAGCAATAACCTCTGGGTCTGCCATCTATGGAAGTCAATTAGGGTCAGACTGCCTATTGTAGTGTGATGGAGCAGGGATACTTTGAAGTCTGGACATTTGTGACATGTGCCCCATTTCCCCTATGCAAAGTCATCAACTCCTTACTTTTTTTCACTTGAAAGGGTTAACATGCACTGACATACTGTTTAATACTGTGTAACTGCACGTTATATGTTTGTTGTGATATATATCCTGTTCACTTGCACTGTGTTTGCACAGAAATGTGGAAAGGATTAATGAACACTGAGAAACTTTTGGGGACTTTCTAGCTAATGAGAAGCTAGTAATTTTCCACAGTTACCATAAGAGTTGAAGCAGAGCATGTTTTGGGGGGAAAAAGCCAGACTTGGTTACCACCAAAAACCATACCTCCCAACTTTGTAAAGAGACAAAGAGGGACACATTGTGGCAAATTTTTTCAGCACTAGGCCACGCCCCTAACTCCACCCACTATAAGCTAATCACTCAGTCCTCTTACTGTACGGGGATAATAAACACAGTGATGTCACCGTACAGGGATAATAAACACAGCGATGTCACAGTACAGGGATAATAAACACAGTGATGTCACAGTACAGGGATAATAAACACAGTGATGTCACAGTACAGGATAATAAACACAGTGATGTCACCGTACAGGGATAATAAACACAGTGATGTCACAGTACAGGGATAATAAATACAGCGATGTCACAGTACAGGGATAATAAATACAGCGATGTCACAGTACAGAGATAATAAATACAGCGATGTCACAGTACAGAGATAATAAACACAGCTATGTCACAGTACAGAGATAATAAACACAGCGATGTCACTGTACAAGGGATAATAAACACAGTGATGTCACCGTACAGGGATAATAGCCACAGTGATGTCACAGTACAGGGATAATAAATACAGCGATGTCACAGTACAGGGATGATAAACACAGTGATGTCACCGTACAGGGATAATAACCACAACAATGTCACCGTACACGGATAATAACCACAGTGATGTCACAGTACAGGGATAATAAATACAGCGATGTCACAGTACAGGGATAATAAACACAGTGATGTCACAGTACAGGGATAATAAATACAGCGATGTCACCGTACAGGGATAATAAACACAGCGATGTCACCGTACAGGGATAATGAACACAGAGATGTCACCGTACAGGGATAATAAACACAGCGATGTCACAGTACAGGGATAATAAATACAGCGATGTCACAGTACAGGGATAATAAATACAGCGATATCACAGTACAGGGATAATAAACACAGTGATGTCTCAGTACAGAGATAATAAACACTAATAAACTATTCCAATGTACAGTCCCATGTAAATTACGGTACATCACCCTCTAAATACAGCCTCCTCCAATGTACAGTCCATGTACATAACATCACTATTAGGGATGAGCGAATTTCATATTTTGAAATTCGTGTTCAGGTTGAGGTAAAAAGTGAATTGCTATATGGATTCTGTTACCACGGACCATAATGCAATTCTATGACGGAATGCATAACGGAATTCCTTTCTGTCATAATAGAAGCCTATAGCCTGCATAACGGATCCATCCAGTCTCCCTTATGCTGGAGCCCTCTCCTGTCTCCTGTCCCCCGGAATACACCACATGCCCCCCCTTCCCTCACAGATTTACACCCGATAAAGCTCCCCCTCAGATCTGACCCATGTCCCCCAGAATACGCCACATGCCCCCCTCACAGATTTACATCCGATAAAGCTCCCCCCATGGCCCCCAGAATACACCCAGATCAGTACTATAACCCCTGTAATTTGCCCCAGACTCCACTCCATTTGAACGTCACTGCTCCTGAGTATTCCACCTGCCCCCTCATATACAGTATCAGTTCCATTTGCAGCCCCTTACCTGCTCCCCATGAAGCTCTGTGTCCTCCAGGAAGGCAGCACATCCTCCATCACTGGGCTGCTGGCCAGCACACACAGCTCCTCCTCCTTCAACAAGCTCCTGCAGTTGGGATTGGTCATGTGACCATGAAGAAGCATGTGACCAGTAACGTAACAGACCTCCTTCAAGCAACTCCATTCTAGCCACTACAGAGGACGAACCAAGTCCTCCACAGCCCCCCCCTCACCCCTGATGAGGTTAGTACAAAGTGGGGGAAGGAGGCAGAGGTGAATGGTGTGGGGAGCTGATGGCTCTCTGCTTCACCATCAGCTGTCTCTGCAATCCAGGACTGTCCCACTGGATCCGGGACAGTTGGGAGGTATGCAAAAACAGACAGACTGACCTTTTGGATGTCTAGTATAGCTATGTTATTATGTCTGAAGAGTTGTTTTTGTGTGGAAAAACTGCTGTGTCATTGCCATTGAGTATTATTGAAGTTCTAATGCAAGTCAATGATAGATGATAATTGTAACATTATATTTGGTTGGGTTGAGTTTCTCCACTCCACCCCTCCCATTAGAAGGTTCTAGTTCAGCCAGAAACTGTATATAAGGAGAGCGGTCAGAGTGTCTAGTGTTCTGCAGTTAGGGATCAGTGCTTAGAATAAGACACTCTGCCAGACTACCTGAGTGACCAGAAGAAGATGCTAAGATAGCAATACTCTACTACAAAAACTGGATCACCAGCCTGAGGCCAGCATACTAGCATTCTGAAAGAGAGAGAAACCGCTAGCTAAGGCCTTTCCTTAGCATGAACTCTTCTGCCCGGGAGAGACTGGAGAAACCAGATCAGTGCCTTGCCTGTAGTTTTGCACTTGAGTTCCTCCAGTAAAGAAGCACACCAGTTAACCGCAAACCCTGACTCTCTGGGCTTATTCCCCATTGGGGTGCAGTATGCCTTACCATTCCTCCCAGTGAGTAGCAACACTTAGTGACACCTCGACGGTGTCCAGGGACTTATAGTGAAACTGACAGATATAATACATGAAGTCAGTATAAATAAGAAAGCGTAGGTATGCACACTCTCAGATGGGATTATACAGTTAATGTCACAATTTATTAATACCTCATTAAAATATATAGGTATAAGACAAAATTACTAAAATAAAATTAGTAAAGTATCTTAGTACCGTATTAAGGAAGCGCTCATTATCACCGGAGGACAAGGAAGCGGTGAAGACTCTGTACTCACCGCTTCCTGGTCCTCAGTTTGGCTGTCAGCTGTGCTGTGCAGAGCTGTGCACAGCGTGAGGGCGCTCTGTGACCTCACGCTGTGCGCGCCAGTTCACAGCACAGCCGACAGCAGGAGGAAGCAGAGCGAGGGCGGTGAGGAATGGCGGCGTCCTGGATCAGGGGAGGTAAGTGGCTTTTTTATTATATGTGTTCTGTGGCTGCTGGCTGACAAAGGAGGCATGGGGGCTAACACAGGAGGCATAGGGGCTAACACAGGAGGCATGGGGGCTGACAAAGGAGGCATGGGGGCTGACAAAGGAGGCAAGGGGGCTAACAAAGGAGGCATAGGGGTGACAAAGGAGGCATGGGAGCTGACAAAGGAGGCACTGAGGGCTGACATAAAAGGCACTGAGGGCTGACATAAGAGGCACTGAGGGCTGACATAAGAGGCACTGGGGGCTGAAATTGGAGGCACGGGGGCTGAAATTGGAGGCACTGGGGGCTGATATTGGAGGCAAGGGGCTTTTATCTGAGATCTGATTGAAGTTATTCTTATTGGGGTCTAATCTGAGGTTTGATCTGAGGTCTTATTGGGGTCTTATTAACATTGGGGGTCTGATTGGGGCTGTGAGCTGAGGTCCGATGAAAAATATTTTTTTCTTATTGTCCTCCTCTAAAACCTAGGTGCGTCTTATGGGCCAGTGCATCTTATAGGGTGAAAAATACGGTAATTCTTGTTCAGCGCTGAACTAAAAACACTCGTTATTAAAATCTAATATAATAGAATAAACAATTGCTCTGTGCCATATATAGTGACAATCCTAAGCATAGAGTAAGCAGCAAATAATTAGCAGCATAAAGTTAGCACCATGTAGTTAGCAACACATAGTTAACACCATATAATTAGCAGCATATAGTTAGCAGCGGAGTAATTTGTGACGGAGTAATATTTAGCGATATACAGGAGAGATCAGAACCAAACTTACCATTCAAATCACCCATATCACACTCAAGTAACACAACAATGGGAGGACGACCACAGAATCAGGACACAACCACACAAGAAAAAGATACGAAGAGGAAAACGGAAGAACCAACATGAGACACCACAGAACACGTTAATAACAAATACAGTGGTAAATTTGAGTGACACTTCATTAACCAATACACAATTTAAACTCTTAAACAAAGGCTTAAAATTTGTGCAATAAACTTGATAAATTTAACACGTATATAAGGGTCGAAAAATTTATTAGGAAGATCTGCCTGAAAAAATACTATCTTAAAAATCCCATAACGAGAAACATAGAAGACTCAACGACATATACCCACACAGATCTGAAAGAAATGTACAAAAAAATTCCGATAAATGAAATCAGTCAAGAGATTGCAGCCTTTAGAAAAAATGTAGAGCCAGACATCAGAAAAATGAAGCTAAGTCAAACAACTAACAACTTAACCAGGAAAGAAACATTAGCCATCAAAGAATTACAGGCCCAGGAGAACATAACAATCAGACTAGCCGATAAGGGAGGTGCGATAGTTGTCCTAAATTCAAAAGATTACAATGTAATTCCGGCTATAAAGAAGGGATATTGTTAGAAAGAGAATTTAGATTAATCACAAATACACAAAAGAGATTACCGGTGTTCTATTGTCTGCCAAAAATTCACAAAAATCTGAATAACCCGACTGGGAGACCCATTGTCTCAGAGATTGGATCCATTACCTCAAATTTATCTCAATATATCGACAGAATCCTACAACCCATAGTGAAAAACATCCCATTGTACATTAAGGACATGACTGACATTATATCAATATTGGAGAAAGTTGAGTTCCAGCCTAATTGGTACCTAGGGACAATGGATGTAAACTCCCTCTACACTATTATCGACCATAGTCAGGGAACAAGGGCAGTCAAGCATTATCGCATGAATAGTAAAACACTTTGCGACAAACAAATAAACTTTGTGATACAGGGAATTGAATTCATTCTAACACACAACTACTTCTGGTATGGGTCAGAATTCTACCTCCAACAAATAGGGACCTCTATGGGTACCAGATTCGCCCCCAGCTATGTAAACATTTTTATGGCTCAGTGGGAACAGGAAATAAATAAGCCCAAGCTGGGGGGGAGTCTGGTCCTATGGCGGAGATATATCAATGATGTAATTTTTTTTTTGGCAAGACTCTAGAGAGGAGTTAGATGCTTTCCTAAATGAGATTAATAACAATACATATAACTTAACCTTCACTACTCATGTTGGACAGAATAGAATAGAATTTTTAGACCTCTGTATAGAAACCCAGGGTAAAAAACTGATATGCAGCACCTATCAAAAGTCGGTATCCAAAAACAGCTACATTTTATTCTCGAGCTGCCACCTTCCAAGATGGCTGCTTAACATTCCGGTAAGCCAATTTAGATGATTAAAAAGAAATTGCATGACCAATGACAAATTGAGGAAGAGGCCATTACATTAAAGCAACAATTTGAAGCTAAGCAATACCCAAAAAATGTAATAAAGTCCTCTCTAGATAAAGGGAGATCAATGAAAAGGGAATAATTCTTTAAAGAAAAGGGACCAATGAAAGAAAGAGATGAACTGATGAGATTTACCTTATAACTCGCAATATAAAAAAGTGGAAGGAATAATAAAAAACACTGGCATTACCTAAAGGATGATAAAATAATTGGACCGTCATTACCTGAAGTACCGTCCATAGCTTACACTACGGCACCCAACTTAGGTTTAAAAGTAGCCCCTTCTGTTAAAAAGAAAGATAGCCTTCCAAGGGATACTAGTTGGCTAAGAATCAGAGGCTTCTACAGATGCGGCAGTTGTAATAACTGTAAGATCACAAAATTTCTGAAGAAAACCTTAGAAGCCACAACAAGCGTCCATACATTTGAAATTAAAGAATGTCTTACCTGCAATTCGACTGATGTAATATACATAATCCAATACCCCTGTAAAAAACAATATGTGGATAGAACCAAATGCACGCTTAAAAAAAGAATAGCAGAACATGTAACAAATATAAGGAATGGATATAAACAACACACTCTGTCACAGCATTTCAAAGAATTCCATAATAAGGACCCCCCTTCACTTACCTTTGCAGCCTTGGAAAGGATCCCCAACCATTGGAGAGGGGGCAACCACATTACAAATATGTCCAGAATAGAATTTAGGAGAATCTTTGAATTTAATTCATTAGTTCCAGCACCTAGATCTCCTCTCCCTGTGAGGCCCCCACCCACTCTCATCAATCAATTCACCTGTAAAAGAAAATTACTTATCAAAATAAACTAGGATAAGAAAGAGACCATTATAAACACTGGAACAATACCAATGAAAATAATGGAGTAGTCCTAAAAATAATGAATAAAAGTAAACTTTAAAAAAAAAATGTCAAAAAGAACCTCATTGCTTATTCACCCAGAAGTAAAATATGGGGACCATATGCCATTGATTACACTTTATACATTTTTAAAGGTTTTAAATATTTATTTTATTTGAGAGATCACTCATTAAGCCTTCTAAATTAAGTGAACATGTATACTTTTAATTATTCATACGAGATTCTTTTTTATTCTTATTTTTATTTTTTATTATTCCTGTTTTGATGTGAGATTATTTATGTTTTTATGTGATAACATTTTTCTGGTATCAGTTTGATACACTTCTAAAACCACTCCATTGATATCCAACCTCTCCGGTCCAGATCTTTCCAAGAACCCTGGGATACTGTCAATTCTTAACTAACCCTTTCCCCCCTCCCCCTCTTTTAATTTGGGGGCTCTATAAATAGCCAGATCAGGATGCCTTAAGGTTGACCACAGAAGAAGGGGTGGAACACCCCGAAACGCGTTTGGGCTACAACCAAGGCAGTAATAAAGACCTGACCAGGGAGAAGACATTACCTCCAGATTGGATATTTCCATATTGGACATCTTGATATTTATTCTTATCCTACCATTGGAGTGTCAAAGAGTGGATTTAAATAAACCCTACGGCTCAAGACAGCAGGGAATGATTCAGAGTGGAAAAAAACTGCGGAGCTGCCTACTCATTCATTCACTAAACAGCACGAGCGCCCATGTTGGACGCCACGTGGGACGCTGTAAAAGACCGTGCTCTGCAGACACGCGCAGCTAGGAACAACCAGCAGGACATCAGCCAGCGGGAGTGGACAGAGCACAGCGGTAACATACCTAACATAAGAATTAAGACTTATTTATCTACATCAACTAATATTTGGAGCATTTTATGGGCATAAGATCGTACTTACCTGTATCTTAACGGGATATAAACGAAAAACTTTTCCTGCCCACATACAAGTTGTATATCAAAAAAGACGTTGTGTACTGGTAACACCTGAGGAGTGTACTGACAACACCTCAGGAATCAATAAGCTTATTGTTGGCATAAATAAGGTCTTGATGAGTCTCTATATATTATAACACCACTTACAAGACAATCTTTATAATTATCTCACAATATAGTCACCCAGTGTTAGGGTGCCACTGATATTTTAAGTGGATTAACAAGTAGTTAATCAGTTAAAAAGTAGTTTACATACATATTTCTGGCATGTCCATACCTAACAATTTAAGGGATGTGGCATGAGTTCCAGATTCATTTTGCTTTAATTCCTGTGGTTTCTAAATTCAGCTTTGAATACTTTTAGGGGTATAGTTTCTAGAATGGGGTCATTTATGTTTGGTTCCTATTATATAAGCCCATCAAAGTCACTTTAGATCAGAACTGGTCCTTTAAAAAGTAGCTTTTTAAAATTAGCTTGAAAAATTGCCTCTAAAATTCTAAGCCCTATCTGAATTAAAAGCAAAGAAATTCAAATTTAGAAAATTACAATTTTTTTAATAAAAAAAATGTAAAACAAATTGAGCTTTTTTGACCCATATTTACCAGTACATTAACACCTGAACTATAACAAAGTATGCGTTCCTGATTGAAATAATTGATATATACTATGGAACGCTAAAATGAAGCAAAACAAATAAACTTTATTAAGCACAAACAATAGGTAATAAAAATAATGGGAATATCCAAAAAGGAATTATAATTCCCTCATAAGTAAACCATGCGGGATATATCATGGAGAAGCAGTGGCTCCAATCCACTGAAAAAATGTGCATCCCACAAAAAAAGGGGCAGAAGGGGCGAACAAGTGCAGGGTATCAGGGTCAACATATCATTTGACCCATATTGTATAATACCCCTGCTACTGTCACTAAATATGCCCCACTATTGCCAGAACAAAGTTAGGGATACATCTGTGAAGGCAGCAATGGTGATAAATACTGCCTCCCCTTGATCCACTGACTTATAAACTTGGATAAGCACTAGTAAACAAAATGGTACATGGCCATTACAGCGCCGATACCCTGGTCCTCGGGACACTGCTGCACGTGGCAGCGTCTTTCAGCCTAGTACTGTTTGTCTCTATTTGTGCTCCTGATGAGATGTGTAACATACATAAGAAACGCGTCGAGCCTTAATAGGAGAGGACAAGCCTCAGTGTGCCCATGAGATATGGGCATACCATGTACCATTTTGTTTACTAGTGCTTATCCAAGTTTAAAGGTCAGTGGATCAAGGGGCGGCAGTATTTATCACCATTGCTGCCTTCACAGATGTATCCCTAACTTTGTTCTGGCAATAGTGGGGCATATTTAGTGACAGTGGCAGGGGTATTATACAATATGGGTCAAATGATATGTTGACCCTGATACCCTGCACTTGTTTGCCCCTTCTGCCCCTTTTTTTGTGGGATGCACATTTTTTCAGTGGATTGGAGCCACTGCTTCTCCCTGATATATCCTGCATGGTTTACTTATGAGGGAATTATAATTCCTTTTTGGATATTCCCATTATTTTTATTACCTATTGTTTGTGCTTAATAAAGTTTATTTGTTTTGCTTCATTTTAGCGTTCCATAGTATATATCAATTCAATCACATATTTACCAGTAACATAAAATAGAATGTCATGAAAAGCAATATCAGAATTGCTTGGATAAATAAAGTGATACATGTCAGAACTGCAAGACTAGGCTTCGTCAGGAAAGTGAAAACCAACTGTGTCTTGAAGGGGTTAAAAGTATATTAGCAATGACTATTAATACCACAGCTCCATGTGTCAATAAGGGCCTCATGCACTACACTTAGAAAATGCTTTGGAAATGTGTAAAAGTTGTAATATCTTCTAGAGAGAACTCTGACAGTGGAAGGTGCTAGGTACAAGATATTATTCATTTTCCTTCAGTTTTTCATCCAATCCCATTTCATTTGATACTCAATTTTTCCATGAGCTGCTCCTTCAAACATGCTTAGTTTGAGCGTGAAACTGTATGTTCCTGACATATCTTTCATCTGCTGTTCATAATCCAAGATGATGCTATTACTAGTCCTACAGCTCCAATGAAACAAGATCTCTGCAGCACATCAGCTACAAGTCTGGAAAACCATTGTCCCAAATAGAAATGCTATCTATTTGAAGGTTAGAGCTATCCAGGAGTAAAATAAAACCAAATGGAACATTAACTTAAATCCATGTGTCTTTAAGAAATATGTACCGGTATTTAAAAAATATATAAAAGTCGTAATGTTAGTTCATATAGTATTTTTGCACGGCCAATGAGTCACTAATATTTTTAAAGTTAGTTGTTTTTTTTTTGCTTGTTTGTAAATTTCCATCTCAGACAGTGCTACCTGTTGAAAAATCCACACTCTCCTGCTTACCGCCACGTCGTTCCATCTTGCTGGTTCCTGGTCTGTCTTGACTGGTGTTCTGGTCTCCAGCAGTAAACTTCCCGATGGACAGGGTTACGTGCATTGCTGCAGTCAATACCTGACCCAGCAGTAAAGTGCCTTTTGGGGACATGTCACCATTGAGGCCATGCATTAGAATAGAGCCAGGGAGCTGGAGCGGCAGTGAGCAGGTGAGGATTGTGGGCTATAGGTACGTAGATGGAGATACATGTGAAAGGGAAAGAATTGCATGGTGGGAATTGTAGCATTTTACTGTGTGTTGAAAGGCTAAGGACTGGGAGTGTAGGACTAGTTTGTCCATGATCCCAATTCCCAACAGTTGGTATGTGCTGAGATAATGACCTTTTTGCATAATTTCTACTGGGATATTCTTTTTATGTGATTTTGGCTATTTTTTATGCCAGTGAGTAACCCCTTTAACTTGACTTCTGTTTCATGTTTTGATCCTAATATCTAGTATTGATGTTTTCTGGATCTCCAATTATTGCTTCTGCTACTCCTTTTGCTTGTTCCAAGTAAATTGCACCATTTTGAGCACCACAAATTACACATCTTAGAAAACTATCTTCTCTGCAGTCCCATGGCTCAACAAATGCAAGAAGGAGGGACGTGCAGGGGTTTTGCTAGGTTAAAAAATTCAGGCCCTGGGCCCCTAATGTTTTGTCCCAGGCCTGCCAGCCAGATACAAGTGTATTGCCGTCAGCAATACAATTGAATCTAATGCACTGGAAGAGCTGAAGGACCTGTGGTGACATAAAAGGTCATGTGACCAGTAAAACAGGAAGTGGTTGAGAAGGACCTTCGATGATGTCACCATTATGTGACCAGTGCAGGTGAGGAAAACAGTGAAGAGGAGAAGTCCTGGGGGAAGAAGGTGTGGCGAGGTCTGCTACATGAGGAGAGGTAAGTGAAGAAAGAGGCAGAGCAAAGCTGGGAGTTGTGTTTTTTTAACTGGGACTGTATGTTATGGCTGAAGGGAGGGATGTTATTTACATGGGACTGTATGTTGGAGGGAGGAATATAACTACAGGGGGCACTGCAAATTCAGGGGACATTATAGGTGTTCTTATTACTACTGGGGGCTCTATAGGAGTGACTTATAGATCTGCCTTATTTCTACTAAGAGCACTATGGGGGCTTTATTACTACTAAGGGGTCTGTGACTCTTGAGGAGCATTATCACTGTTGGGGGCACTGTAGGGGGCAGTATTACTAATGGGGGCTCTCTAAGTGGATTATTAATACTGGACGGCTCTTCTGCTAATGGGGGCACTCTTGAGAAGCATTTTCACTGTTGGGGGCACTGTAGGAGGCAGTATTACTAATGAGGGCATTCTAGAAGGGAATTACTATTGGTAGGACTATGAGGAGCACTATTAATATGGGGTCACTAATTTTTCTTCAGGATAGTATTTGGGGGTATTGGGGAGCACAGCGAGCAGCAGGATAGCACTGTGGGGACCCGAGGTTGGGAGATTATGATAGAAAAGTGAGGAAGCTAAGATGTCTGTGTGTCACACTCTGCAGAGATGAGGCGCTTGGGAGAAGTTGTACAGACCAAATGGAGAAGATGATGACAGAGAAGATCTACATCAGAGGTGGCGTTACCTGGAAAGCCCTGGATGTGAGAGGTATGTGTTGCTGCATAGCAAGTACAGGAAAATGCAGTGTGTGGGGGAAGGGGGTTTGTCGACTTAGAGAACTGGGCTATATTCATTGGGGCTTTGGCCACGGATCTTTTGAGACCCTAACAACGCCCCTGGAGACATGAAAATGAAAGATGCAGATAAGATGCGAACATGTATGGAGTGACCCGAAGGCCACTGCTATAGGTAAAGGTAACACTTGCTGTATTTCTGCAAGTTGTGTAGACATTGAAAGTTAACAATCTTAGTAACAATCTCCAGGTAGGGCTGGGCCTATTTAACTCTGGTGAGATTCCTTCATGTGAAGAGTATGTGGTAGGGGGGATTTGCTGATGTAAGGAGCAACTATCAGGGACATAAGCGCTGTGTTGAGTCACAGATGTAAAAAGTGAGGTCTAGAAGGGCCATTCATCCACATTGAGAGAGCAGAAAAGCAACTAGGTTAAAGGTAAAGAAGGCATATTGGTTGGTGTATGGACTGTTGCCTGTGAAGATAATGCACGTACATTAAACTGGCTTCTAGAATTTGCAGCGTATGCTGATTAAGTGAAAGGGCTTCTTGCCCCAAGCCCTATGAAGAGTGAGACAGATTACAGGTCTGTCAGGGAACTACACCCCACAGAAGGCATTGTAGCACCACATTTTAGGAGAGAATTGCCATGAGAAAATATTGTACCACCAGGCTGGACTAGTTTGGAGCATAAACATAAAGTATGTAAAGAGTGAATCTGGATGTGACATGTGGAGTTAACCCTTTTTGTCCAGCTGAAAGTTTACTGAACCTTCTACTGAGAACTGTGCCTACTACTAAAAGAGCGTGTATTTGCACATTTACTGAAAGTTTTCAGTAAAGAACTGTTCACTTTTTCACCAAGCCAGGCTTATCATTGTGCATTTTCTGCAGACTGGATACCTGCCTTGCACCCCAGAACACCACCAACCACCAAGGGCACTCCAACCACTATCAGGAGACCCCCAAACCATGGTGTACCCTGAGGGGAAGAAAGGATGTGCCTCTCCCCACAACTGTGAGTGGCCCAGTGAGCACCGAAAAGTGCTAATTCCACTATAATAACCAACACCTTGCACAATCACTACCACTCCTATCCTCCCTGACCAACGTCTCCCATGTAGGCCACTGCATGTTTGACCCTCATGTCACTGAAATATGGTAAATGTGCTTTAGTGTCACACTGTAAGAGGTTCCTACACCAATCATAAAAATGAGATGCTCCTCGTTGCTTTTCTCAGGGGAGTGGTGGCCATGCAAGGATGGTTCCTCTCCAATGAAAGCAGGTCTAGATAAAAACTTACTCATAGAAAACATTAGTTTGAGGATACGAATTGAAGCATCTGAAGTGGAATTCAAATCAAAGTTTAGGAAAAATTAAATTCCTGATGAAGTTGAATTTCCTTGTGCAATGGGTAAGTTGGGTAAAAAATAATTTTTCCCAAAATGGTGGCTATAGTTGTCTTAGAAAGGATGGAAAAAAATACCCCATCCACTTGCTCACACAGAGGCAGTCCACTCCTCTGTTGAGTGGAAAAGACCTGCGTAGGACCTGCGCTGACCATGATGGCATCACCAAGTGATCGAGCTGGAAACGCACAGTGACATCATCATGCTTAGCGCAGATCCTTTGGAAGGTCTTTTCCACTCAAGAGAGGAGCAGACTGAGGCTAGTGGATGAGGTGAGTGATTTTTTTTTAAACTCAAAAGACCATATTGCACTAGCGTATTGCCGTTTTTAATGGCCACTAGATAGGTGCACTTCTGTCTAAGCGGACCCATTAATTGATAGGCTGTATAGGGTTTGAACACATGGCTTCATGTGGGATTGTTCATGTCAAACCAATTTAATCAGTTTCTATGAGTAGGTAAGTTCTAACCTTGACTGCGGCGAATCAATAAATGTCGTATTTCTGGACTTCTCCAAAGTATTTGACACTGTACCATATAAAAGGTTAGTATATAAAATGAGAATGCTTGGCCTGGGAGAAAATGTCTGTATGTGGGTAAGTAACTGGCTCAGTGATAGAAAACAGAGGGTGGTTTTTAACGGCACATACTCGGATTGGGTCACCGTCACTAGTGGGGTACCACAGGTGTCAGTATTGGGCCCTATTCTCTTCAATATATTTATTAATGATCTTGTAGAAGGCTTGCACAGTAAAATATAAATTTTTGCAGATGACACTAAATTGTGTAAAGTAATTAACACAGAAGAGGACAGTACACTGCTACAGATGGATCTGGATAAATTGGAGGCTTGGGCAGAGAAGTGGCAGACATCCTCTGCGTCTGGAGGAAAGAAGGTTTGTACACAAACATAGAAGAGGATTCTGTCAGGACCGGCAGTCATGGCACCCGTTCTGCTGGTCCTGTCTCTGACTCTGGTGGCTTCTTCCGCTATTTCGTTAGGCTCCTCCTCCAGCCGAAGGTCTCTGGCTGTGGATGCGCGTCCCAGGCAGGGGACGCGCGCGACGATCATTAGTGCCAGGGACGTGGCTGGTGTGCACACTCGCTCGCGGCCTGTTTCTGGTCGCCGGAAAACGCAAGCAATTTAGTCTGTTTATTTTCTGTTCATTTGGTATCTCATGAGTTAAGTTTTGTTCCTTGCTTTCTCCTCCCAGTCAGCTGGTTGGGTGGGGTCTGCTAGGTATTTAAGGCCCTCAAATGTTAACCTTGCTGCCAGTGTTTGGGGTTTCCTTGCTACTACCTGGTTTGTTATTTGTGCTCTGCTATTTAGACTCTTGTTCGTTCTTTGACCCTCGGCGTGTTTTGTGACTACTCTTTTTGTGGCTTACTGATTTTGTTCCTGACGTACTCTCCTGGTTTTGACGCGGCTATCTGACTTTCCATTTGTTCTTGTTGTCTGTCTTGTTTGTTTTCCCTTCCCCTGCACTTTTGCTAGTATATCTCGAGTCTTCTGGTTGTCAACTCAGGGGTTAGCCTGAGTAGGCAATAGGCAGGGAAAGGGGTTGGGATTTAGCTTAGGGATCACTTTCCCCTTGTCTGTGTATCCCAGCCCTGACAGATTCTTTACTGTAAGAGCAGTGAGACTATGGAACTCTCTGCCTGAGGAGGTGGTGATGGTAAGTTCACTAAAAGAGTTCAAGAGGGGCCTGGATGTATTTCTGGAGGGTAACAATATTACAGGTTATAGTTACTAGAGATGGATCGTTGATCCAGGGAGTTATTCTGATGGCCTGATTGGAGTCGGGTAGGAATTTTTTCCCCTAAAGTGGGTAAAATTGGCTTCTACCTCACAGGGCTTTTGCCTGTCCTCTGGATCAACTTGTAGGATATCAGGACGAACTGGATGGACAGATGTCTTTTTTCGGCCTTATAAACTATGTTACTATGTTACTATGTAACACAGCGATTTGTGACAAATTAATTTGTAAGGAGTTGAATTTTTCAAAACTTCTCTCATCACTAAAAAACATGGATAACACAGCTAACAAATTCAACTAGCAAAATGACAATGCGAGGACAAAATAATGTTCCTAGCGGCATCGATGTAAAAATATAGTGAATAATGAGATTTCTGAATTCTACACAAACACAACCTAACTAAACTAATAACATAAACAGTTGTATTGTTCATGTCCTTTTTTAGCATATTATGTAAACATCAGCAGTACAGGAAGAAAAACCCTGTGGTAAGGATGAGCAAACCAGTTCAGACTGAACCAGGTTCGGTCCCAGTTTTGAAACATATATATTAGAGATGAGCGAATCTATTCGCCGCTTCGTAGATTCGTATCGAATCTTGGGATTTTTCAGCTGCGAAGCGAATCCGAATATTAGGTGATTCACTTTGCTTTTGTACACATTCGCTACGTAGTGTGTCCTATAAATTATACGCTATTCTAAGTATAATTTAGTTACTCTATACGCTGTCGCGTACAAATTCAATTCAGCGATGCAGACTTTTCCCTGGTAGTTACTCTATACGCTGTTGCGTACGAATTCAATTCAGCGATGCAGACTCCTCCCTGGTAGTTCCGCCCCTTTCTCCAGCGCGGGAGGATGACAAAGCAACTCAGGAAATTAAGTTGCACATTCGTGCGCCTCATCCCTTTTTCCCCCTTTTCAGGTTATTTGGGGAGCCCCTTGAAAGAGGGATTTTTAAGGAACCTTTGCTGCTTTTTTTTTACCCATTTGGATTACAATTTTACCTATGTGGATTACAAATTGCAACTGAGTTTGGGACTCTGCTCCAGTTCTATGACAAGCATCAGAAGAAAAGAGACTTAAACGTGTCCGTGAGCATACTAGGTAGGTGATATTTAAAATTTTTATATTATACCTATAATAATATATTTGCACTTTACCATATATATGTCTCGAATATTCGCTCTGCCACTGAGGAGTGCACGCCGCGGCCTCTCTTCGTACGTCCCTGCGTATTACGTAATCGCTTAGACAATAGTACGCTGAGATTCATAAGCTATTTCTAAGAAGTTGCGTACATTTTGTAAATTAACGTTCGTTATTAGTGAGCAAATGTTCGCTAATAGCACATAATAATGTATATTTTGTACACAAATACAATGAATCTATTCGTCGAATATGCGAATATTAGGAAAAGTTCGGCGAATGTTCGGCGAATCATTTTTTGAATGATTCACTCATCTCTAATATATATATATATATATATATATATAGTGGGGATTCGCTCTGGTAGGCAGGGTAAGCGGACGCAGAACAGAGGCACAAAAACAGTTCTTAATCCAACTGCAGTGTTTTATTCACACACGCAAGTATAACATTACATCAAAAACAACTTCATCTGAGTTGAAAGTCCTGGTGTTAATTCACACCATGCTGCAGGTTCTGCATAAAGAGTCCATTTATAGAAACAAAATCCCCCTGTCCTCCCAGACAGGTCTTCAGCCTTCATCCAGGCCCCAGCCTTCCACCTCTGCTGTAGTTTGGCTGGCTTTTTAAAGTAGTTTGGTGTCAGCAAAGCTTGGACCGGCACCTACAATCCAGTCTGATGCTTGACTTCACCTGGCTGTCAATCAGCCCAGCAGCACATCCTGGGAGGAAAATACCTTCCCTCAAGCAACAGACCTTTCAATGTGTCACATACCCCCCCCCCCCTTTGTTCAACCTTGAGGGGGTGAACACTTGTCAAACAGTGCACTCGGGACAGGGCATCTGCGTTTCCCTGTAACCGGCCCGCTCTGTGCTCGACTGTGAATTTAAAGTTCTGTAATGAAAGAAACCATCTGGTGACCCGAGCATTCCTCTCTTTGGCCTGGCTCATCCATTTGAGAGGGGAGTGGTCGGTCACCAGGCGGAACCTCCTCCCTAACAGATAGTAGCGGAGAGACTCGAGTGCCCATTTGATGGCCAGGCACTCTCTCTCCACTATACTGTACCTTGTTTCAGCTGGGGTGAGTTTGCGGCTCAGGAAAACCACAGGATGCTCCTCCCCGTTGACTTCCTGAGACAGTACAGCTCCGAGGCCTACTTCAGAGGCATCAGTCTGTACCACAAACTCCCTCCTGAATACTGACCACCTTATAGTGATATAGCCCCTCAGGTGTGATAAAGGCTGTTTTCTCCTTGGCAGCCTCCGTTAAGGGCACTTGCCAGTACCCTTTTGTGAGGTCCAAGACAGAAAAATACCGCGCCTGTCCTAACCGCTCGATTAACTCATCCACCCGGGGCATGGGATACGCATCAAACTTAGAGACCTCATTTAATTTACGGAAATCATTACAGAACCGTAATGTCCCATCCGGCTTGGGTATCAGAACTATTGGGCTGGCCCACTCACTCTTAGATTCTTCAATCACATCCAGCTGCAGAATCCGCTGCACTTCCTCCGAGATGGCTTGTCGCCGTGCCTCGGGCACCTGGTACGGCTTTAACCGGACTT
>ONZH01020773.1:0-22848 GCA_900303285.1 Rhinella marina | reverse complement strand
ATAACAGGACATATTACTGGGGGCACATAACAGGCATATTACTGGGGGCACATAACAACATACTATATTACTGGGTGGGCACTAACAGGACATATTACTGGGGGCACATAACAACAGGGGCATATTACTGGGGGCACATAACAGGCATATTAACTGGGGGCACATAACAGGGCATATTACTGGGGGCACATAACAGGACATATTACTGGGGCACATAACAACATTACTGGGGGCACATAACACATATTACTGGGGGCACATAACAGGCATATTACTGGGGGCATGGGCATTACTGGGGGCATAACATGGGGCACATAACAGGGCATATTACTGGGGGCACATTAACAGGGCATATTACTGGGGCACATAACTGGGCATATTACTGGGGCACATAACAGGGCATATTACTGGGGGCACATAACAGGGCATATTACTGGGGGCACATATAACAGGCACATATATTACTGGGGGCACATAACAGGGCATATTACTGGGGGCACATAACAGGCATATTACTGGGGCACATAACAGGGCATATTACTGGGGGCACATAACAGGGCATATTACTGGGGGCACATAACAGGGCATATTACTGGGGGCACATAACAGGGACATATTACTGGGGGCACATAACATATTACTGGGGCATATTACTGGGGGCACATAACAGGGCATATTACTGGGGCACATAACAGGGACATATTACTGGGGGCACATAACTGGGCATATTACTGGGGGACATAACAGGCATATTACTGGGGCACATAACAGGGCATATTACTGGGGGCAACATAACAGGGACATATTACTGGGGGCACATAACAGGGACATATTACTGGGGACACATAACAGGCATATTACTGGGGGCACATAACAGGACATATTACTGGGGGCACATAACATATTACTGGGGACATAACAGGGCATATTACTGGGGGCACATAACAGGACATATTACTGGGGACACATAACAGGGCATATTACTGGGGGCACATAACAGGACATATAACTTTATCATACTGTTGATAAGACAATTTCAGGCACTTTTGGCTTGCTTCACTGTTAACCCTATGTGGCCAGTGCATGAGCCCTATAGGTGGAAATGTTGGAGTTGGGTGAACGGATTGCGATGGTGACCCGATTTCGTTATGTGCCCCAGTAATATGTGTTGTGCCCCCAAGTATATATGCCTGTTATGTGCCCCAGTAATATGCCCTGTTTGTTATGTGCCCCCAGTAATATGCCCTGTTATGTGCCCCCAGTAATATGCCCTGTTATGTGCCCCCAGTAATATGCCCTGTTATGTGCCCCCAGTAATATGCCCTGTTATGTGCCCCCAGTAATATGCCCTGTTATGTGCCCCCAGTAATATGCCCTGTTATGTGCCCCAGTAATATGTGCCCTGTTATGTGCCCCCCAGTAATATGTCCTGTTATGTGTGCCCCCAGTAATATGCCCTGTTATGTGCCCCCAGTAATATGCCCTGTTATGTGCCCCCAGTAATATGCCCTGTTATGTGCCCCAGTAATATGCCCTGTTATGTGCCCCCAGTAATATGCCCTGTTATGTGCCCCCAGTAATATGCCCTGTTATTAATATGTGCTCTCATTGTGCCCGATTCCGGCTGTCTGCTTCTTCATGTAACATGGCAACTGTCTCTGCGTCCTATGGACTCAAAGCAGCTACCAGAGATCGGGACATACCTCCCCGTACCGGGATAGCGGGACAGCCACTGCAATCCGGGACTGTCCCGCTGGATTCGGGACGGTTGGAAGGTATGCATAGAGTCTGTGTCTGAGGCTGTAGTGTGGGATGCAAGGAAAGCAGATGTCAGGAGTAATACTTAAGAAGTATTAATCCGCACAAGACTAAAGTAAGGCTGTGATGGCAGAGCTTTCCAATCAGGTACTGACCACAGAGCAGAAATACGCTGAAGGCGCCAATACGGAAAATGCAGATAATTGGAGGGAAGCTCAGGAATTGTTGTAGTGTAATTGTAAAGTAGAACTGGCTTAGTTTCCCATAGCAACCAATCAGATTCCGTCTTTCATTTTGGACAGCTCCTTTGGAAAACGAAAGGAGGAATCCAATTGGTTGCTATGGGGAACTAAACCAGTTTGATAAATGACCTCCTATGTCTTTAGAGGAGTTGAAGTTCGCACTGAGGTCTATCAGTAATGAGAAGGCACCTGGGGGGATGGGCTGCCGGGGGAGGGAGGGATGGAACATGGGATGCAATCTCTGCCGACAGTGCTTCAGGTTTAATGACTCCCATCTGGATGATTCTGTCGCTTACAGGACTTTTCACCACGGGGACGGGTTATGGAATCCTCCTCAGATATACTCCGAAACCCTAAGACAGTTCCAGCAGTTGCAGAGTTCGCTTGATCTGCCTTCTAGTCATTGTTAGAAACACCTACGGTTGAGGCCTGCGTTGGAAGCCCAATCCAAAACACTGGTGTCATCACACACGTCCAGTCCTACATGGGACTTACTATTTCTAGGGTCTAACAATCCCTTCATGGAGAGTTTTTAAAAGCCTCTCCCCTATAGGGGTGAAGACACAATGGGAGAAAGATGCTGGGGCTCTCACTGATGTGCAATAGGAGGAGACGCTTGTCTTGATGCCAAATCTGTCTTTGAGCGAGATGGGCAGACGGTCCCAAGATAACAGGGTCTGTAAAACCTCAATCACAGGGTCTGGTCTGTAAAACTATTTTTTTAGATTAGGGATTAGGGGAAATTCAAACTGCCCAAAGTGTCAAGAGCTGGAGGTATGTAAAGGGGTTATCCCCCCCAATGCCCGGTCACCTCATATAGATTATACTTACCCCGCTCCCCGACACCCGCGTCACTCCTAGTCCCCGCACGGCTGCATCTGCATCACCCACCATGCTAGGAAGGACTGCGCCCATTGCAATCTGCTATTGGCTTTCCCTCACCCACTGCATGTTTTGATCCATGTGACAAGGAGATGTAGCGGTGGCCGTGTGGGGATCATGAATGAGGTGGGAGCCTGGGAGCGGGGTAAGTATAATCTATATGAGGTGCCAGGGCATTGGCGGGGTCATTCTAGGGGTTGGATAATGTCTGGCACTGCTCTCCATTGTCACCTTAAGGCTACTTTCACACTTGCGTTTTCATTTTTTCGGAATAAAACGCTTCAGTTTTGTCCCCATTCATTGTCAATGGGGCCAAAAGAGAACGGAGGCTCCAAAACGCATTCTGTTCAGTTCTCTTCAGTTTCCAGACCGGAGAGCAAACCGCAACATGCTGCAGTTTGCTCTCCGGTCTGGGTATCCGCACCAAGACGGATCCGGAATGACCCCCAATGCAAGTCATTAGGGACGGATCCGTTTGGTGTGACACAATGGTGACCGGATCCGTCCTCCATTGACTTTGAATGGAGTTTATGACGGATCCGTCCCCTTGCTCTTTCCCCTCCTCCCTCCAGCAGGGGGCGCTGTGGGGAATCTTACCTTCTCCTCCTCATCATCTGGAGCTGCTGGGACAGGTAAGTTAACCCCCTCTCCTCCTTAACACAGTGTCTGACACGTGTGGGGCCGGAGTGGCAGCACAGATCCGGCCGGACCCTTCACCCGCCGGATGCGTGCTGCTGCTAATGTGAAAGTAGCTCAATGTATATTGTGCTCGGTTTAGATCTGCTCTTAAATTGTGTCTTCTGAGTATCTTTGATTCATCACTTGCGGCCCCCTGAATGCTTTATCAAGAAGACCCTGGCTGCAGGATGTATACAGCCCCCCCCCCCCTGTATTGCTGAGTATATCCAAGACTGAATATAGTTATCAGGTTAGAAGGGGGGGGGGGGGTTATAATTAAAGTGCAACGGTCTTTCTAGATTTGAGGCTACATGGGGTTCCCGGATGGATGGCTCTGGAGTATGCAGCCCCTGCTGGTCCTCACTAAAGGGATCTTACATTGATAGACTCACTTTGGAGCACATTGTCCATATGGACCTTTATAGGACTTCTGGGTACCATTGGGGGGAGGTATGACTGGTGTAATGCGCAGCCCTGAGAGGGTCTAATGAGACATCTAGGGTTTTGATTTGCTTCTCACTGTACATGTCTCGTGGGGGAGTATACGTATGTATAATGAATATTCTGTACTGATAGGCTTAGACCACTCTTGGTAATTCATTAGCGGTATACTAAATGCGGGTTTATTCAGTCTCATCTCCTGTATTATAGAATAATCAGTCCATTTGGTGCCAGGATTTGCTCCAAGGAATGAATTGACTTGTCCTCAACCTGCTGGTGTCATCATTAGAAGGAATTATTTCCACAGCAGAGTAGGGGGACCGCTATGGGGTCCAAGCTGACCCCTACTTATGCCAACATCTTTATGTCCTCCTTTGAGGACAGTCGTCTACAGCCTTTATATCTCCTGTACTTGTTGTGCTTCTATAGATGATATTGTCTTGATCCAGAGGTGACCATCGGGGTCTTCCAGATTTCCTCAAGATGGTGAACAGTTACAGTATATATATGTTATATTTTACTCTGAGAATGTCTGAAGAATCTTTGCAGTTTCAGGATAGGCTTGTGTATTTATAAGGGATGAGCTTAGACAGATAAGACTAACATTGTATGGTACGATAGTAGCTGTGGTGGTACGACCATTGATTCCTTTTCATGGAGTCACCTCCTGCATAGAATGATGGATCAGGTGAACAAGATGTGTGATACGTCTCCCGACAGAGGCTTTCCAGAGTCAGAAGTGTTTGGACTGGGTCTGAGTATCTACATTAAGGAGGAGATGTCCCCACTACAGTGATGCCATTGGCACATTCTTGAGACAGGAATGGTTTGTACTGCTTAAGGGATGTCCAGATGACCCTGAAGTGGACACACCACTATGATGATACCGTTGGAGCGCCAGTTTAATGCACAGGTTGTTAAGGGACAATATTGGACCATTACACGGGGAGCTAACTCCTGATTGTGGCACCTTGAAAACCGGGTAATTTCCCACGTGTGAGAATCTGTTCAAAGGTGATGCGTTTTACCATCTGTAGAGTGAAGAATATATATGTATACAGGACACTCCACTTATGTAACGTGTAGGACTGAATGTCCGTCCACTATCATATACAAAGGCGAAACACCCACCGAAATCTGAATAAACACACAAAAAATTACCATTAGGAATAAGGCCCCATTCACACAACCGTATATTTGCGGGTCTGCAGTAATGCTGCAGAGCTCGGAACACACGCCGTGCGGCCCTATTGAAAATGCCTATACTTGTTCGTACGCACGGACAAGTATAGGGCACGCTTCAAAAGAGCCGCGGCTCCCAGCCCCATAGAGGTGAATGGGGCCGCATCTATTCCCGCAATTTTGCGGATAGATACAGCCCCATTCATACGGTCGTGTGAATCGGGCCTAAGAGTTGGTTCCTGAGTTTCCCTCTGGAGTGTTGGCCTCACAGGAGAATCGGATCAGGTTCCTGAGTTTCCCTCTGGAGTGTTGGCCTCACAGAAATCATTCTGGTTCCTGAGTTTCCTCGGTATGTTGGCTCACAGGAGAACATTCTGGCTCCTGAGTTTCCTCTGGACTGTTGTTTAGATGAGAATCAGGGTTCTGAGTTTCCCTCTGGAGTGTTGGCCTCACAGATCTGGTTCCTGAGTTTCCCTCTGGAGTCTTGGGCTCACAGGAGAATCAGATCTGGTTCCTGAGTTTCCCTCTGGAGTGTTGGCCTCACAGGAGAATCAGATCTGGTTCCTGAGTTTCCCTCTGGAGTGTTGGCCTCACAGGAGAATCAGATCTGGTTCCTGTTTCCCTCTGGAGTTCCTCACTGGAGGAAGAATCAGTTTTCCTCTGGAGTGTGGCCTCACAGAGAATCAGATCTGGTTCCTTAGTTCCCTCTGGAGTGTCGGCCTCACAGGAGAATCAGATCTGGTTCTGATTTTCCCTCTGGAGTTTGGCCTCACAGGAGATCAGATCTGGTTCCTGAGTTTTCCTCTGGAGTGTTGGCCTCACAGGGAGAATCAGATCTGGTTCCTAGCATTTTCACCTCCTGGACTGGTTGGTGTCTTAGATGAGAATCAGATCTGGGTTCTCTGAGTTTTTTCTCTGGAGTGTTGGCCTCACAGATCTGGTTCCTGAGTTTCCTCTGGAGTGTTGGCGTTCACAGAGAATCAGATCTGGTTCCTGAGTTTCCTCGGAAGTTTTGGCCTCACAGGAGAAATCAGTTTTCCCTCTGGAGTGTTGGCCTCACAGGAGAATCAGATCTGGTTCCTGATTTCCCCTGAGTTTGGCCTCGCAGGAGTTGGCTTTCACGGGAACGTGGAGGGTTTCCCTCTGGAGTGTTGGCCTCACAGAAGAATCAGATCTGGTCCTGGGTTTTCCTCTGGAGTGTCGGTCTCACAGGAGAAATCAGATCTGGTTCCTAAGTTTCCCTCTGGAGTGTTGGCCTCAACAGGAGAATCAATCTGGTTCCTGAGTTTCCTGCTGAGTGTTGGCCTCACAGATCTGGTTCCTGAGTTTCCCTCTGGAGTGTTGGCCTCACAGGAGAATCAGATCTGGCTCCTTGTTTTCCCTCTGGATTGTTGCTTCACAGGAGAATAGATCTGGTTCCTGAGTTTCCCTCTGGAGTGTTGGCCTCAAAGGAGAATCAGTTTCCCTCTGGAGTGTTGGCCTCACAGAAGAATCAGTAATCTGGTTTCCTGAGTTTCCCCTGGAGTGGTTGGGCCTGCACAGGAAGAATAGATCTGGCCTGAGTTTTCCCTCTGGAGTGTTTGGCTCACAGGAGAATCAGATCAGGTTTCTGAAGTTTCTCTGTAGTGTTGGCCTCACAGGAAGAAATCAATCTGGTTCCTGAGTTTCCCTCTGGAGTGTTGGCCTCACAGGAGAATCAGATCTGGTTCCTGGGTTTCCTTCTGGAGTGTTGGCCTCACAGAAGAATCAGATCTGGTTCCTGAGTTTTCCTCTAAGACGTGTTGGTCCTTAGATGAGAACAGATCTGGTTCTGAGTTTTTCTCTGGAGGTTGGCCTCACAAGGAGAATCAGATCTGGTTCGCTGAGTTTCCTCTGGAGTGTTGGCCTCACAAGAAATTCTGGTTTTCTGAGTTCCCTCTGAGTGTTGGCTCACAGGAGAATCAGATCTGGTCTTGAGTTTCCTCTGGAGGTGTGGCCTCACAGGAAGAATAGATCTGGTTCCGAGTTTTCCCTCTGGAGTGGTTGGCCCTCACAGGAGAATCAGATCTGGTTCCTGAGTTTTCTCTAGACTGTTGGTCTTAGATGAGAATTAGATCTGTTCCCTGAGTTTTCCTCTGTGACTGTTGGTCTTAGATGAGAATCAGATCTGGTTCCTGAGTTTCCCTCTGGAGTTTTGGCCTACACAGGAGAATCAAGTTTCCCTCTTGGAGTGTTTGGCCTCACAGGAGAATCAGATCTGGTTCCTGAGTTTCCCTCTGGAGTGTCGGCCTCACAGGAGAATCAGATCTGGTTCCTGAGTTTTCCTCTGGACTGTTGGTCTTAGATGAGAATCAGATCTGGTTCCTGAGTTTTTCTCTGGAGTGTTGGGCCTCACCAGGAAGAATAAGATCTGGTTCCTGAGTTTCCCTCTGGGAGTGTCGGGGCCTCAACAGGAGAATCAGATGCTGGTTCCTGAGTTTTCCTCTGGACTGTTGGTCTTAGATGAGAATCAGATCTGGTTCCTGAGTTTTTCTCTGGAGTGTTGGCCTCACAGATCTGGTTCCTGAGTTTCCCTCCGGAGTGTTGGCCTCACAGATCTGGTTCCTGAGTTTCCTCTGAGTGTTGGCCTCACAGATCTGGTTCCTGAGTTTCCCTCCTGGAGTGTTTTGGCCTCAACAGATCTGGTTCCTGAGTTTCCTTTTCTGGACTGTTGGTCTTAGAATGAGAATGCAAGATCTGGTTCCTAGTTTTTCTCTGGAGTGTTGGCCTACCGATGGTTCCTGAGTTTCCCTCCGGAGTGTTGCCCTCACAGATCTGGTTCCTGAGTTTCGCATCTTGGAGTGTTGGACCTCACAGATCGCTGGTTCCTGAAGTTTCCCTCTGAGAGTGTTGGCCTCAAACAGATCTGGTTCCTGAGTTTTCCTCTTGACTGTTGGTCTTAGATGAGAATCAGATCTGGTTCCTGAGTTTTTCCCTCTGGATGTTTGGCCTCACAGATCTGGTTTTTTCTGAGATTGGTTCCTTGAGTTTCCTCTGGAGTGTTGGCCTCATTGGTTCCTGAGTTTCCCTTGGAGTGTTGGCCTCAGATCTGGTTCCTGGTTTTCCTCTGGACTGTTGGTCTTAGATGAGAAATCGATCTGGTTCTGGTTTTCTCTGGGAGTTGGTGGTTCCTGGTTTCCCTCTGGAGTGTTGCTCACAGATCTGGTTCTGTTTCCCTTGGAGTGTTGGGCCTCACAGTGGTTTCTGGTTTTCCTTTGATGTTGGTCTTAGATGAGATCAGTTGGTTCCTGAGTTTTCTTGGATGTTGGCCTCACAGATCTGGTTCCGAGTTTCTCTGGAGTGTTGTCACAGGACAATCAGATCTGGTTCCTGAGGTTCTCTCTGGAGTGTCGGCCTCACAGGACAATCAGACCTGGTTCCTGAGGTTCTCTCTGTAATGTTGGCCTCAGAGGAAATAGATATGGGTCGCAGTATCAGGAGCTCTCCATGGGCTTCCTCACTCTCCCACTATCTCAACAGGAACTCCTTCTGTCTTCCTGACAAGACGCGTGCTCCTTCTCCTGTGAGGAAGCAGGACCAGCCACTCCTACCGAGTGGTGAGGAACAGGAGGGTTAGCCCCGATCCTTCCAACTATGACCTATCCTGCTGGAATAAATGGTATAAACATCACAGACCCTTGTAGATCCCCCCAGGGTTGGGGAGAGAGAGTCCGACAGGTGGTGCCAGATCATTTTATCTCCATGTCTTATCGCCATCAGCCTGGGCGGTCAGCAGGGGCGCTGTTTAGTGATGTTTGGGGCCGTAGAATCAATCGGCCAGTTGGACAATAGGATAATATAAACCTTCAGCATTTCTTAGGGGTTGTTGGCTGGAAGGGATCATGTGATTCCTGCCCCAAGCACCTGGTCCCATGGTGGTGTACTGTAGCGCCCCTCACATCCATGGGCTTTGTCTGGTATTGCAGCTGGGCACCACTGAGATAATCAGTATATACAGATGCAGCAGAGCTGAAGTTCTCATTGCAGCAGGGCTATTATATTGCTCTACGGTAATGGCAGAATAACAAGTTCTGCTCTGCTACATCTGTGTGGGCACAGATTAAGAAGCCCCTGTATAAATGGTGCAGTTGCACACAGAGGAGATCCTGTCTTGTAATCCCACTTACTGGGATGATCAGCGTCGTCCACACAACATTCTGGAGCTGATCAGCTGACCACTGAGCCACCAACAACCACTGAGCCACTGCTGACCACTTAGCCACCACTGACCGCTGATCAACCACTGACCTCTGAGCCACCACCACTGAGCCACTGCTGACAACTGAGCCACTGGTGACCACTGATCAACCACTGACCTCTGAGCCACCACTGACCACTGAGCCACCACCAATCACTGTGCCACCACTGAGCCACTGCTGACCGCTGAACCACCACTGACCACTGAGCCACCTCTGACCACTGATCAACCACTGACCTCTGAGCCACCACTCACCACTGAGCCACCACTAACCACTGTGCCATCACTGAGCCACTGCTGACCACTAAGCCACCACTGACCACTGAGCCATCGCTGACCACTGAGCCACCACTGACCAGTGATCAACCACTGATCTCTGAGCCACCACTGACCTCAGAGCCACCGGTGACCACTGAGACACTGCTGACCACTGAGCCACCACTGACCACTGAGCCACCACCAACCACTGTGCCACCACTGAGTCACTGCTGACCATTGAGCCACCACTGACTACTGAGCCATCGCTGACCACTGAGCCACCACTGACTACTGATCAACCACTGACCTCTGAGCCACCACTGACCACTGAGCCATCGCTGACCACTGAGCCGTCGCTGACCACTGAGCCACCACTGACCACTGATCAACCACTGATCCACCACTGACCACTGAGTTACCACTGAGCCACCACTGACCACTGATCAACCACTTACCTCTGAACCACCACTGATCACTGAGCCACTGCTAACAACTGAGCCACCATGGACCACTGAACCATCACCGACCACTGAGCTGCCATGGACCTCTAAGCCACCACTGACCACTGAGCCACCACAGACCACTGACCCATCACTGAGCTATCACCAACCACTGAGCCACCGCTGACCACTGAGCCACCATGTTGTCCATATGATGTGGGGGCATAGTTCTGTCATCCTGGGCTGGATATATTCCGTACAGAATGTTGGGAAGATATTTTAAGAATTCTTCCTGGCCGATGATGTCATCAGGAGGAAGTTTACTGAAAGGAGTGACAATACAGGAAACACAACAGAACCGGTTGTGTGACGAGAAGGAGGTGTCAGAACTCTCTACTGAAGAGTCATGTGTAGGCACCGGGGGTCATTTACCAACACATGTACCGCACTTTTTTGCAGATATCCAGTGTCGGACTGTGTTGTCTAGGGCCCACCAGTAACATTCATTTTGGGGGCTACATGAAATTTTACCTCTCACACAGCATCAGGCGGAACGCCAGCAGATGACGATTATAGGGGGTCCCGGCAGCGACTTCAGGAACACACGTTTCCGGGAACGAGGACACACTTCCAAGGTCGGGGGAGGCGATTGCCTGAGGCAGCAAAACCTAGAGACAAGTGGCAGCGGTGGCCATTGTGGAGGTGATCCTCTCTATATACAGGACGGGCTGGAGGGGCCTCAGGCAGCAGGACGGCACCGCCCCTGTCTGTACCCAGAGGTCATGTGACCCTCCTAATGCATCTCTGATAATCCAGTCTTCATATCATCATAGACCGCTGGAGGTGCTGTATGCAGCGCAAAGATTATCTGCAATCTGCGACTTTTTCCTCTTTGCCACCGCTCACACCAGGTCAAAAGAAGGGACATGAAAGGGGAGGGGGAGGGACGGCTCATTTACCATTTTCTACACCTGTTTTAGTAAGGCTATCTATAATATCTATGTATCTATCTATCTATCTATCTATCTATCTATCTATCTATCTATCTGTCTGTCTGTCTGTATGTCTGTCTGTCTATCTATCTATTCATTGGCGTAGCTTTAGGGGGTGCAGAGGTAGCAGTCGCTTCCGGGCCCAGGAGCCTGAGGGGGGCCAAGACCCTTGTGCTACATAAGAAGACACACAAAGCACTGAGGGAAGGGGGCCCAAGCTGAACTCTTGCACCAGGGCCCATGAGGCTATAGCTACGTCCCTCTATCTATCTATCTATCTATCTATCTATCTATCTATCTATCTATCTGGTTTACGTACATTCAGTCCCTTACAGATGACTGGAGTAGATAGTAATCCCTGTAATGTTCTGCACGGGCTGCAGACACCTCACAGTCTGGGATTGGTGGCTCGTTCCTCACGTTGCTCACATTCATTGACACCTGGGAATACTTCACCGAGGCGTCACCCATCTCTTCTGTGACTCACTATATCTCCATTCTTATAGTGATAAACTCCTTCCCCCGACTAGAACTTTCCGGGGGTTTTCCCTTCTTGACCATGAAATGCTTAGATGAGAAGACACCTTTAAGGGGATTTCCAGGAGCTCAGGAAAGGTCCTCAGTATCAGACTGGTGGGGTCTGACTCCCTGAACCCCCACCGATCAGCAGTCTGAAGGCCTACCAGGCACAGCGCCCCACATTACATAGTGGCTGTACTGGGTAATGCAGCCCAGGTTCATCAACCTTAATGGGAGTGAGCTGCACCCACCCCATAATGACCCATGATCATAATGTCACTGGCCGAGGAAGAGGCCACAGTTCTCAAGCTCTTCAGACAGCTGATCAGGGGTTAGACCTCCACTGATCAGATATTAGGTCTTCAGTACTTTACTCCCAGAAAACCCCTTCAAGGCCACCTCTAATCTAGAGCAGACTTTCTTTGTATACTTGTTTTTTTCCTGGAGACGAGGACCCTCTAGAATACCACGTGTGTATATCTTATGTATGGTCCATACAGCCGATCACATGCCTAACATTCTGGTTGGCACTACCACGTGTGATAATATTACTGTGGAATGTTATTTCCTTCATTATCTCCTCTACATGGCTGCTTGTCATAGTCATTAGTAACATCACTGTATATAAGGAGGTATAGCACCCGCTGTGCCAGCACCTTCTTCAGCAGTGTGCAGCTACGTGTCCTCCATACCTCCAGTGAAGCTCCTGAGGTGACTGCTCTGGATTTACATCTTGGGGAGCTGGAGGAGGAATAATACTTCTGGTTTCTTGAGGCCTCCACACCCTTCAGAGGAGAAGACCTCATAGCTGTGTGCGGTGGACAAGTCAGTGAAGTCATCTAGAACCTCCTGCTCGACCACTCTGAGTATGGACACTGTTTATCAACTCGCCAACGAGAGCAAGTTAAATTTTAATGTTCCAAAAGTACCAGAGTTACACAAAGTCTGGAGCGCCCTGTGGGACCAGTGTGAAGATGCCAACGAAAGTCTAGGTCAGAAAACGTGCTTCCCGAAACCCAACAACAAAGGTATTTCCAACGTATTAAAGATGTTGACCGTGTTTCAGAATGAGTTGAAACGGAGAGGACTTGATTCGAGAGTTTCATATGGTGAAATCTTGCGTGACGGCCAATGTGAGGGCTGTGGGCTCGGCAGATCCCAAGAGAGGCTTCTAGAAGACGGTTACGGCAGAAGAGGCAAAACCAAAGAGTATTCGTTATCACAGCCAAATTCTCCATCCAAAGTGGGATACAGGAAGCAACCTCCTAATGAACTTTATGCTTACGAAGAGGAGTTAGATAACGAAGAGCCAAGAGGTCGTAAAGGTCGTGGGCCAAAAACAACGGCATTTACCAAACAGAGGAGTCCCTACTCTCAGGAGAGGGAAACCCGCACAGGACTTGATTCGAGAGCTTCATATGGTGAAACCTTGAGTGACGGCCAGTGTGAGGGCTGTGGGCTCGGCAGGTCCCAAGAGAGGCTTCTAGAAGACGGTTACGGCAGAAGAGGCAAAACCAACGAGTATTCGTTATCACAGCCAAATTCTCCATCCAAAGTGGGATACAGGAAGCAACCTCCTAATGAACTTTATGCTTACGAAGAGGAGTTAGATAACGAAGAGCCAAGAGGTCGTAAAGGTCGTGTGCCAAAAACAACGGCATTTACCAAACAGAGGAGTCCCTACCCTCAGGAGAGGGAAACCCGCACAGGACTTGATTCGAGAGCTTCATATGGTGAAACCTTGAGTGACGACCAGTGTGAGGGTTGTGGGCTCAGTAGGTCCCAAGAGAGGCTTCTAGACGACGGTTACGGCAGAAGAGGCAAAATGAATGAATATTCATTATCACAGCCAAATTCTCCATCCAAGGTGGGATACGGGAAGCAACCTCCTAATGAGCTTTATGCTTACGAAGAGGAGTTAGATAACGAAGAGCCAAGAGGTAGTAAAGGTCGTGGTCCAAATTCAACAGCATTTACCAAACAGAGGAGTCCCTACCCTCAGGAGAGGGAAACCCGTTCTATGGAAAACCCAACTAATGAACTGGTACAACTGTTACCAAACTTCACAAAATACGACCCCAACAAGGACCCCTTCACAACCATGGGTTTATTCGAAGATGAGTGCACCCAGCATAACCTGGGTCGACGGGAATCTTGCCTGATGATGAAATTGTGGTTGCCTTCTCATATGGCTGTACGTTTGACATCTCCTGTGGCTAGACCAGCTGGTGGATCCCAGTTCTGGTCCAGCGATAGTCACTGGGGTGATAAACAAGATCGTCTTAAAGCCCTTGCTTTCCTAGCCACTGGAGAAGATACTTTTGGAATTGATATTTTAGAAGACCTCAAGGTAACTCCAAAAGATGACCCATGGGAATTTGCGAGGAAATTCGAGCAGGTTTACCGGTTGGTAACGGGAGTTAAGGACTCAAGTCTTCCACCGGCCATGCTGAAGGCTCTGCTCAATAAATTTACATTTTTGAACTGTGCCACGAGAACAGCTGCATCTAAGGAAAGAACGGTGGACGGAATTGTAAGAATAGTGGACAAATACAGGAGAAATCCTTGTGTGGACCAAATGGGGATGATGATGATGGATCAGTTCTCAACACCTCGATATCAAAGATCAATGGCGGAGACACCAGTAAGACTGTGGAGTCAACTTCCTCAAGACACCTCATTTGATACTTGGTCAAGTCAACCTCAAAACGTCAGAAGTTTTTCTGAAGAAAGACCGGAGGATTTGCAGGTAGAGGGCGATGAAACAGGATCTAACTGGAGGGAAGATGACTCTGTTCTAGAAAGTGATGCTGGTGATCCCGACATTTCAGAAGATCCGACCGTGTTTTCTAGAAATGCCGTCCAATAGTAGAAGTTCTAAGAATAACAAAGTAAAAATCTCCGAGCTGAAACCAACACCAATTACCACGTGGTCAACTATGATGGATTCTGGATCATCTGATGTCATTTGGATTATTATACAATTTATCTATAAATTCTATATTTATCTATATACGAACAAAACGTGTTCTGCGACTACTAGAGGTTATCAAAGAGTCAGCGGAGATGAGAACATCCTTGTAACCTGATTATAGAGAATCATCTCTTCACAGATCAGATTGAAATTAACTGGTCCTTAGGAATTCCTTGAAAAACTGATTCATGGAGTGAAGTTTGTGTGTGATGGGACAATGCCTGAGATAGGGGCCACGATCGGAGCCTGGCACCCGTGGATCTGATTCTCCAGGAACCTTCTGCTACAGATGATTTAATGCAGATGTGAACGTTGCGATAGTCGTGATCTAAGCGTTGTTCTACTGAACCAACAATAAAGTCCGGTTAAAGACCGTCTCAGTCAAGATTATTACATTTCTATAAGCAAATGATAGTTCCTCTTTACTTTTCAGGGTTTTTCCATTGAGGTCACAGTCAGACGCCGAGCACTCAGGATGTGGTGACATACACTGTCGACTAGTTGTCACTTGTACGGTGAGAAGCTTCTTTTAAGCTATAGGCTGTAAACATAAGAAAGTCTTTAAAGGGCCCCTGTCATCAGTTCTGTCCCTCTGACACCGGCTGATCTGTTACATGTGCGCTCGGCAACTGAAGACATCTGTGTTGGCCCCATGTTCATATGTGTCCGTATGATAAATAAGGCGTGCCGCCCTTTTCCCCTCTGTTTTTTAGACCTGGCGCACATGGCTTGGAAGGAGAAGAAGCCACAGATTTTACCACAAATCACCTTTGAGACAAAATCTGCCCCAAATATGTGTCCAAAAACGGCTTCTATTTGGTTATAAATGACCCCTAAATAGTTTCATAAATATTAGAACTGGAGATAAAAAGGTCATAGACGGTCCAGACCCGGGGAAGGGTCTCGTGTTTCATTTCATAGATGGGGGGGAAATGTGTATTAGAGAAAAACCTTCTGGATTATTTATGTAAACAATGTAGCAGGGAGTGTGGACGTTGTCATCTCCAGGTGTGGAAATTAGAGGACAGACAAGTGTCCATAGACTAATCTACTCTCTGCAAGGTGAGAACTTCACTCCCCTCCCCTAGACACCAAAGAGCGAAAGGGAAGCTGCATACAGAGTCTGGCCAGTTCTCCTATGACTTTCCTCTTCTGCCTCCATCCTCAATGTTACATCATCCTCTTCTGGCTTCTGTTTCTCTCATCCTCCTTTCCTCCTCCATCCTCACTTTCCACTGCTGTCCATCCTCACTTTCCTCTTCTGTTCTCCTCCATCCTCACTTTCCTCTTCTGTTCTCCTCCATCCTCACTTTCCTCTTCTGTTCTCCTCCATCCTCACTTTCCTCTTCTGTTCTCCTCCATCCTCACTTTCCACTTCTGTTCTCCTCCATCCTCACTTTCCTCTTCTCTTCTCCTCCATCCTCACTTTCCTCTTCTGTTCTCCTCCATCCTCACTTTCCACTGCTCTTCCCCCTCCATCCTACTTTCCTCTTCTGTTCTCCTCCAGCCTCACTTTCCACTGCTGTTCTCCTCCATCTCACTTTCCTCTTCTGTTCTCCTCCATCCTCCCTTTCCGCTTCTGTTCTCCTCCATCCTCACTTTCCTCTTCTGTTCTCCTCCATCCTCACATTTCCTCTTCTCGTTCTCCTCCATCCTCACTTTCCTCTTCTCTTCTCCTCCATCCTCACTTTTCCTCTTCTCTTCTCCTCCATCCTCACTTTCCTCTTCTCTTCTCCTCCATCCTCACTTTTCCTCTTCTCTTCTCCTCATCCTCACTTTCCTCTCTGTTTCTCCTCCATCCTCACTTTCCTCCTCTGTTCTCCTCCATCCTCACTTTCCTCTTCTCTTCTCTTCTCCTCATCCTCACTTTCCTCTTCTCTTCTCCTCCATCTCACTTTCCTCTTCTCTTCTCCTCCATCCTCACTTTCCTCTTCTCTTCTCCTCCATCCTCACTTTCCTCTCTGTTCTCCTCCATCCTCTTCTCCCTCCATCCTCACTTTCCTCTTCTCTTCTCCTCCATCCTCATCTTTCCTCTTCTCTTCTGCCTCCATCCTACACTTCCTCTTCTCTTCCCCCATCCTCCACTTCCTCTTCTCTTCATCCTCGCATCCTCGACGTTCCGCTTCTGTTCTCCTCCATCCTCACTTTCGCGCTTCTGTCTCCTCCATTCCTCACTTTCCACTTCTATCCTCTTCTCCTCCATCCTCACTTTCCTCTTTCTCTTCTCCTGCCGATCCTCACTTTCCGGCTTCTCTTCTCCGTCCATCCTCACGTTCCGCTTCTCGTTCTCCTCCTTCCTCACTTTCCTCTTCTCTTCTCCTCCATCCTCACTTTCCCGCTTCTCTTCTCCTCATCCTCACGTTTCCGCTTTCCTCTCCTCCATCCTCACTTTCCGCTTCTCCTTCTCCTCCATCCTCACTTTCCGCCTTCTCTTCTCCTCCATCCTCACGTTCCTCTTCTGTTCCCCTCCATCCTCACTTTCCTCTTCTGTTCCCCTCCATCCTCACTTTCCTCTTCTCCTTCCATCCTCACTTCCGCTTCTCTTCCCTCCATCCCTCACTTTTCTCGCTTCTGTTCCCCTCCCATCCTCACGTTCCGCTTCTCTTCCCCTCCATCCGCACTTTCCGCTTCTGTTCTTCCTGCACTCATAAGTCTCCATAGTGTCAAGGCTCGTTTATGTACATGTGCACACTTCATTATTTGAGTTACACATACTCGAAGGGTCAAGAAGGGATTCCCAGAATGTAAACTTTTAACTTTGGAATATATACTGTGGAGGATGAAGGCGGGTGATGAGTGAGATCCAGGATTTTGTGTTTAACTTCTTAGACATGAGACATCTGGGATCATTATATATTTTATTTAGAATGTACCAATCCATGGCATGTACCAGGTGTAAACAGGAACATATGACATGTGTAGCGTGTCCATAGCCCATGGATGTGTTTTCTGTAAGCTGGAATCTGAAATGCTTTTAACAAAATTAATTAATCTCTAAATAACATCGAGTGGTGAGGCCCCAAAAGGCCTACAGGGAAGTGATGCGAGATGTATACGACCTGTTAATGCATTGAAAATGGAAGAATGAAGCAACTTAGCAAGTAGTCTCCATGGAAGATTTCACATAGTGTACAAACCTGTGTGTCTCCATAGATACAGCTTGTCTGTGCTACAGTAAAGAATAGGAGAGTCAACCAGTGGACACAAGGTGGACATCAGAGCACGTCTTCAACAGGGACTCAAAAACTCCACATGAGAACACACTGGCATGCTGGGGGTGCGCATGTTGCCCGTTCTGTTTTGGGTGCACATAGTTGTTTTCGGGAGTAATGTATAATATACATTCGTATGAGAGGAACATGTGTCCTGCGATGAAAAGTCGTATCTGGATTAAAGGTCACAAATTTAGCATTTCTGTCTCCGTTGCTTGTGATTTTGGTTTATCCTGTTTTTGGGGGACATTGAACCCGAGGGAGGCGCAGAACCACCATATTTATCAGTGGAGTGCTGACTATACTGACATGTTCCAGTTCTTCTTGTTTATCGTGCAGATCAGATATTTTAATGGGGTTATGTAGTGTGGACAATCATGCAGTGGATCCCCAGTCAGCTGTAATCTGGAGGAAAGCCAGACAGGAGGTGCTCAGTTTCCCTGCGGCGCCTCCACAGGGCATATGAAGCATTACACGATCTCCATTGAATTCAGTAAGGACGTGCTGGGTTCTTCTTAATCAGAGATGTCCTCTGTACGAGGTCTGACATCTCCAGGTTGACACAGTTGGTATAGTCTACTCCACCCAGTACCCCAATGGGCATTTATACTTTGTGCAGCTACGTACTAAGAGGATACCAATCTGCTACCAATTAGGGTTTCAATGGCAAAAACTAAAATAAGTCTGTCCAGTTTTTCAGGGTGTATTTCAGTAATAACACATGACCGGACTCCCGGCGCCCTGCGTTCTCCTGGTTTACGCTCCTCCTTTCTTTATTAACCTCTTAGACAGAGTTCACTACTCGAGAGGTTAGAGATATGAAAAGTTGTGAACTTCCCTCAGAGGTAAAGAATTTCTATTGTGAAGAACTCCTGCCATGACCTGTCCTCGTGGAGTACTCTGCATGTTTCTATAGGCAGTGATTGCAGTGATTCATGGGACACGGAAGCGTAGGCGCGGAATTCTAATTGCTGAGGACAATTGTGGCTGACAGTGAGCTGTATCTGTCACAACAGGTAAGTCCCTTTGTGACAGATTTCCAGGAATCGTTCCCCCTCCTAGACGCCCCCACCCTTCTCTGGTATTTTGTAAGTCTTTAGAGCTGTAGAACCTGACATTGGCTACCTGCTGCAAAACTATCCTCATGTTATCCTATGATCTAATGCGGCTTGGCAGCAGCTACCTGGCACCGATAGTTGTTGTCTAATATTACCCCCCGTGTTTACCAGTTAGGCTACTTTCACACTAGCGTTTTTAAATTCCGGTATTGAGTTCCGTTATAGGGGCTCAATACCGGAAAAAAACGCTTCAGTTTTGTCCCCATTCATTGTCAATGGGGACAAAACTGAACTGAAGACAACGGAGGCTCCTGAAAGCATTCCGTTCCGTCTTCAGACCGGAGAACAAACCGCAGCATGCTGTCCAGGCATCCGCACCAAGACGGATCCGGAATGACCCCCAATGCAAGTCAATGGGGACGGATCCGTTTGGTGTGGACACACCAGTAATCCGGATCTGTCCTCCATTGATTTCCAATGGGGGGTCATTCCGGATCCGGCTACATACACACAGACATACATACAAACAAACATACAGACATACATACAAACATACAGACATACATACATACTCACATACTCCCGGGACGCCGGCAGAATGTCTTCACGCGCCTCCTGCGCGCAGCGATGACGTTTCCCTACTGCGCCCAGCAGAGGGCGCTGTGGGGAATCGTCATCACTGCGCGCAGGAGGCGCGTGAAGACATTCTGCCGGCGTCCCGGGAGTATGTGAGTATGTATGTATGTCTGTATGTTTGTTTGTATGTATGTCTGTGTGTTGTTTTAATGTGTGTCATGTGTGGGGCCGGAGCGCTGCTCTGGCTCCACACATCTATAGCGTTAGCACGGATCCGTTGGCACCCTTTAGGTGCCGGATCCGTGCTAACGCTAGTGTGAAAGTAGCCTTACTCTGCAACAGTATTTTTTTTTTTTTACTAATGTTTTGCATGATGTCGGTCAGTTTTGCATGATGCGGGTTGTAGTTTTGCATGATTTGGGTTGTAGTTTTGCATGATTTGGGTTGTAGTTTTGCATGCTGGGAGTATGTGAAACCATTGGAGACTGCAAAGTAGAGACGAGCGAATCACTTGTAAACAAATCGGGTTTATTACGAATTTCACAAAAATGTATCTGACAAATGAATATGAACGTTTGGAAATATATTTCGGACAATTCACGCAAAGAATGATTGCCACCGCCATTTTACTGTGAATATTGGTGGGGAAAACCAGGAGGGAGGAAGACGGAGGATCACATGACATTGGAAGGAAGTGGGGAAGGGCTTGCCCTGATTGGCTCAGAGACTGACAGACAGCCTGATCAGCCAATCAGGGGACGGTTTCAGGAAGGGCCTTTTGCTGAGAATGTAATAGAATGTCAGTCTGTGGTTGACCTGAAAGGATGCCTTGTGGCAGTGTCTGACAAGCCACTAATCTAGTGCGACAGGGACGCTATAGGGAGAGTATAGGGAGAGAATATGGAGATAGAATTGGGTATATTTTAGGGTTTCATTAGGAAAACCATATAGCGAGAGTGAGAGACTGGTCAATGTCTCAGTTGTTTCGTGCAAGTTGCTGGCAACTACATTACAAAATTCTGCAAGATACTTATTTTTCAGTATGAACAGCCAGGCAGGTTTTTTTTGGTGAAAAAGTTTCTGCAACTCAAAAACATTTAAAAGTTACTGTTTGTAATTGGGCTATTCAGTGTATTATATCCTTATTACTGAATGCCTTGTATATTACTGTAAGATAACAGGTAACTACAAGTAATGCTGTAATAATGCAATTGTTATACCTGTGTTAGTGATCACATTCTATTACTGCAATATATCCTGTAGTTCAAAGATATTTACTGCAAAAACTGCATTATTACCTAAGTAAATTGTCAATAGCAGTGTGCAGTGTGTTTGTAGAAGGAGAGGGACATTTATTTGACGCTTCTGTCTTTAAATTACTGTAATTCCTAGTACAGTATAATTCATTCGCTAATCCTGTGATTTTTCATTTATTGGCCTCATAATAAAATGTCTGTGTCTCATGACATGTCAATCTAAAGTCAGAATGCAGGGTAGTAGCAGCAGTGGCAGCACCACCCATCCAGTCAGTAGAAGTTGTAGGCCACAGTTCTTCCTGTCTTCTCATAGGTGCCACATTATGATTGAGGAGAAGCAGGATGAGATTGTGGACTGGATGGCTCACTCTTCTCAGTTACATCAGGATCACATGGAGGTCGGCTCTGAGTTGGACACCATGCCTTAGAGCCAGGGGTCACAGCATTCCTCTTGCTACTCCTCCTTACTGTGTGAATGTCTCCCATCTGGCAGTTTTTCTCCAAAGTGCCATAAGACAAAAGCATTTCCATGCTCAAGATCTAAAGGATTAAAATAAGCTGTGGGCATTCAAACATGGGCACCATGACTCTGTTGCAGAACATGAAGAGGCATCAGCGGTTACTATGGGAAAACAGAAGGGGCCGCCATCAAGAGTGTTCTCCTTTGCAGCAGCCAGACTGCATCTATGTTCAGTACAATGTTCTTGTTATCCTCATCATCATGTACTGCTATTCCCACTCAGACTCCTACTCCTCTCCATCATCAGCCATTGATATTGGAATGTGTGGCCAAGACACTTCTCTACATGCCCAACAATCGGCTGGTGCGCAGGCTAAACTCCCTCCTGCCCTTTTTAGCTGGTGGTGTAGTCGCTGCCTTACCACTTTGTGGATTCTCCTGCCTTTAGGGAGCTCAATGCGTGTGCTCAGTCTCACTGGAATATATATTGCCACCATTATTTCTCAAAATAAGCCATCCCTGCCTTGTACTCTCATGGGGCAGAGAATGTGGGAATGCTCCTTTCAATTCTCACAGTGTGGAAAGGTGCCAACAACTGTGGAATCTAGAGCAGTGTCTTTCATGGCCCACTGGTTCAATGTTTTTCATGTCACTGGCGAGGCAGCACCTCAGCAACAAGACCAGGTCCTATTGACTCCTTCATGTTTGTGTTGCCTCCTCCTCCTCCATGGATATCCTCCTGTCCCAACAGCAGCAGGGCACAGCGTCACTCCCAATCCCTCTCCCTTCTATCACGTGTAAAGCCAAAGGTTGCCATGTGGTGCAGACATTCTGCTGGCCATCACCTCACCAACACCAGCTGGGCAACATGGTCAGCAACAATGGCAGGAACATTGTAGCCATGCTGCATAACACATATTCCCTGCATGGTGCATGTGATAAATTTAGTTGTGCAACTCTTGTTAAAAATGTACATTGTACACTCGTGACTGTACTTCAGCAATTATGTGGAACGCCCTCCTGGACTTGCAGCGACAGAATTACACCTCTTAATCTGCAACATTTTAACTCTCTGGAATTCCACTTTGCACATGCAATAGTGTTGGTGCGAGCAGCGTAAAACCGAGAATGATTCTGTCATGTACCAGACCCCCTCAGCAGGGAGCATGTGTCGTTTTGAGGTCAGACAGTGGCGCTCTTCGAAGACGCCTGTCGACATCGACTCAGTACCTTCGAAGATGCCACTAGATTTGTCAGTAGGGACAATGGTGCATAAACAATGTCATCACCTTGATATTTATCTTATTGCAGATGCTCACCCTAATGTATCATTGAGGGACGGTGGAAGAACATCTTGCTGGCCATCCCGTAACAAAGAAAGTGCCATGGAGGAAGAAGTGGAGGATGAGAAGCTACCACTGGAGATGGAGGAGCAGCAGGAGGAGCAGGCTTGACTTGTGCAGGAGGACGAAGCTTCTGATGATGAAGACAACACTGGCCATAATGACCAATCCTCTCAGTGGGGGTAGAGCCAGAAAGAACTAGGTCCTCAGGCACTCTACCAAGAAAGGCGAGCTGTATGCTCACTTGCTGACATAATGACAGGCGTATCAGTGACATAAAGCAGCCTGATTACTGGGCAGCCATGCTTTTAGACTCTCGCTATCAAAGCAAAATGGGCAATGTTTTCCCTGTTGATGAAAA
>ONZH01020771.1:0-22848 GCA_900303285.1 Rhinella marina | reverse complement strand
AAAGCTGGACACCTGGCCTGAACTGGCGCTGTAACGCTTTGGAGGTGCTGGCCTGCCCTGCCGCTAGCGTGCTGTCAGAGCGGGTATTCAGTGCAGCTGGTGGCGTCATCACCGATAAGCGTACACGCCTGTCAACTGACAGCACTGACAGGCTGACGCTTATTAAAATGAACAAAGCCTGGATTTCACCGGAATTCAAATCTCCTCCGAGCGAAAGCAGCTAAAGATTAACATTACTTATGTATCCGATTCCTCTTCACTACTCCTCCTCCTCCATGTCGTCTTTGCTTAACGCTGACCAAAAAAAAGCTATTTTTTAGAGGTCCAACTGGCGCTCTTTTACCACAATTTTTCAGGAGGGCCCCCTACAGGCCCTCTCTTCAAACAATTTTTCCAGAGGTCCACCTACAGGCCCTCTCTCCAAACAATTTTTCCGGAGGTCCACCTACAGGCCCTCTCTCCAAACAATTTTTCTGGAGGTCCACCTACAGGCCCTCTCTCCAAACAATTTTTCCGGAGATCCACCTACAGGCCCTCTCTCCAGTTCCAGTTTCCAGTTTGATTTGCGCAAACTGCGTAAATTTCTTTTTGGGATAGGTGTAAAAAATAATATTACCTGCGTATCTATATTGCCCAACATTGGGTACGGTAGCAACAAGAAGAACAAACACATGCTGCCCACAGGGTTCCGCAAATTCCTGGTCCACAATGTCAAGGAGCTCGAGGTTCTGTTGATAAGCAACAAGTCCTTCTGTGCAGAAATCGCCCACAACGTCTCCTGAAAGAACCTAAAGACCATTGTCGAGAGAGCGGCACAGCTCGCCATCAAAGTGACGAACCCCAACGCCAGACCACGCAGCGAAGAGAACGAATAAATATCTCTGTGGTTATTTGTGCTAAATAAAAGTTAAATAAACACAAAAAAAATTGATCTGTTCCTGTGCCTGATCCACCCAAGTCTAATCTGTCCCATCATGAGAAAGTCCCCCCAAGGAGTCCCCACTGTAACTTGCTTCACTTTCAACTTCCTCACCCCCTGACACCTGTGTCTCGCCATTGTCCACCACCTCCTTAGACAACAGTGGTAAATCCCCACTGTCAGCACACGGAGACAGCAAAAGGTCTTGCGAATTGGGGCAGAGAATGTTCTGGGGTAGCACATCAGAGAAGGGGTGACTACGGGGTTCCAGAGAGTACGTGACCACATGCAATCTCCATCCAAAAAGTCATACTGAGGCTCGCCACCATGCTTTACACTGCAATCCTATTACTGAGGCTCACCACCATGCTTTACACTGCAATCTTATTGAAAGACAGACAATCAGGGGTTAACCGCCAGGTTGTCAGGCAGCATTTTTAAGTGGGTCACCATTACCGTGTCCCTGAAAATTGCCTTGGGGTCATCGCCAGACTATTTTTTATGAAAGGCCATGGGGTTCTATACACACAGTGCTGACGGAAGCCCATCAGCCTTTCTAAACACAATCGAATCTGTCCCATCATGAGAAAGTCCCCCCAAAGAGTCCACAATGTAACTTGCTTCACTTTCAACTACCTCACCCCCCGACACCTGTGTCTCGCCATTGTCCACCACCTCCTCAGACAACACTGGTAAATCCCCACTGTCAGAACACTGAGACTGCAAAAGGTCTTGCGAATTGGGACAGAGAATGTTCTGGGGTAGCACATTAGAGAAGGGGTGACTATGGGGTTCCAGGGAGTACGTGACCACATGCAGTCTCCATCTAAAAAGTCATGCCACACTTGATCGAGCTCATAATTGACAATTGTACCGGTTGATGCTAAATTTTTAAGTTGGGGTCCTGCGTCGTCATTCTAACTACATCCGGCTGTTGTCACCACCACACACGCTAGCCCAGGGGGCAATCCTCTGGCTCTTCCAGCTCAACCTCCTTCCCCCCAGACTGCCCCCCCACCTACAGGCCCTCTCTCCAAACAATTTACGTCTTTTTCCTATCTTTCTCTCTCTCCAAACTATTTTTCCGGATAGGTGCCGTATACGGTATTAAAGAATACATACCGTACCGGTTGATGCTACAGTTTTTCCAAATCCATCCGGGTGTTGTCAACACCACACACGCTAGCCCAGGGGGCACTCCTCTGGCTCTTCCAGCTCAACCTCCTTCCCCCCAGCCTGCCCCCACCTACAGGCCCTCTCTCCAAACAATTTACCCGTATAGGGGACGTATTAGATATTGTACTTATTTTTTTTTTGGTTCTTCTTTTAATTGCCTCCTGACCTGTGATAGGCAGAGCATGGACACGTCCCCTTAGCTGCAGTAGGAAAGACACTCCCCTGGCCAGAGCAAGCTCTTTTTCCTTTTCCGTGTTCGAAAAATCCATGAAATATATGGTCCCAAGATAGGGGACATATACGATTTTAAACTGAGAAGAATCGATACCACACATGCCCCACTAGGAGAATTTGGGGTAATGGTGGGAGTAGGCAGCCTCAGAGGCATCCATGCATGCTGCCCCTGCTGTTTCCTGTCCATTTCCGTGGTGTTTCCATCATTTTCTGAGGTTTCCAGGTTTTCAACCAGCCTTCCCTAGGCAGAGCCTTGGTCCCCTGCAAAAAATGCTCGAGTCTCCCATTGACTTCAATGGGGTTCGTTATTCGAAACGAGCACCCGAGCATCGGGAAAAGTTCGACTCGAATAACGAGCACCCGAGCATTTTAGTGCTTGCTCATCTCTAGTGATAGCTCTCCGGCTAAGTGCATAATTTACCAAACACACCATACAATAAGTGCATAATAGGACACATTGCAGTACCTGAAAAAGAATACACACAATGGGCTAAAGTGCTTGCTGAACCTGTAAAACATTATTGCTAAATTCTGCAAAGACATAATTATGTAAACATTTTAGTTCAATCAATTTCACATTTGCAAGCATAATAGGTTCATATATATGTTTGAGTCTCTCCTCATGGCTGCTTGGCATAAAACACTGGAACACTTTTCGATTGTAATCCACGTGAGGTAATTTTGTAATCCAAACAGGTAACGTGTAATCCACATGGATAATATAAAATAGCAGCAAATAGAGAACCCTTTTTGCAAAGGTAGCTCCCAAATAACCTTAGAAGGAAAGTGTATGAATAGGCATGCTTAGGCGCAACTGGGAATTTTCTGCAAAATGGGGGGAGTGCTGACAAGCCATGTCCATCTGGGTGAGAGTCAAACAGGGGGCAATACAAACTAGATAAATTAAAAACAAGTGCCAACTAGCTCTCACCTGTCAGGTGCAGTACATGTTGTGGCTCCCATAGGTCAAGACCATGACTCCATGAGGTGTAGAAGGGTTCCTCAGATGAGGGACCTGAAGTCCTCCTCGCTTCTACTGCTGCTACTAAAGGACATAAGAGGACGCTCCTGCCTCCTGTAGGCCAAGCTGGCTGCCGTGGTTGAGCGCCACTGCCCTCTGCTGCCAGAATTCGGACTTGACCGGGTAGTGGTCACACTGGTGATTGATGCTGCCACTTGATCCTTCACCTTTCTGGATACTCCTGCCGGGACAGCAGGGATAAGAACTTGTGGCTGCAGCGGTTCAGGCAAGGCTACACCAAGGAATAACTGCCAGCTCCCCTGGCTGCTGCTGACTTCATTTTCCACAGTAGCTGGTACTGGATAACCGTGGGCTGGAATGTGAAAGATGATGTAGTCAGCTTACCCAGGTGAAAGGACTGTGGTGGTGGTGGCAATCCAGGGATCAGAGGCTCCAGCTGTGGCTTCTCCCTGAAACGGAGCCATCTGGTGACTCTTGTAGGCAGCGCAAGCGTCCTGTGGCTGCTGGATCATCCGTCCAGGTCTCAGCTGGCGATGCAGGTACCTGAAGCTTAGACAATAACGTTAGCCCTGTAGCAAAGGGGCCTTTCATGGATGCCATGGGGGTATATTATACCTGATCCCCCACGTATAGGCTATGACGGGCTTGGGGCAGGTAAAACCGTTTCACAGACCTGCAGCCCACAAAGTACTCCTCCCCGTCCTAGTCGTCCGCAAGGAAGCAACTGCCTTGCTCAACTGAAAACCATAGGACGGGTCCTTTACATAGTTCCAGCATAGGGTCTCCTGGCCTCAGATGGTCAAGCACTTGGATGACCCAGTCCTCCACTGCTTTCTTATAGTCCCATAGGGTCTGGGCGTGGGCCATAACTGATGCAGGCACAATGGGATTCTGCCGCATGGAAGGTGTTGTTGTTCTTCTCCTGGGCAGCAGAGTGGATGCTCCAGTTCCCTCCACCGCACCAGGCAGCACGGTGGACACCTCAGGTGCCGGTGGGATTCTCTTGGTCAATTGTGACACTCTGATCTCCTCTGGAGTGGCCGGTGGTTCGCTACCAAACACCATTTCTCCCTACTTTGGTTGCAGCTGTTTTGCCATGCTGTGGTATCTTGTTCACCGCTGGCTTGAACTGGAGAGGAGGGCAGAGTAATGAGGAAGGAGTCTTCACCCCCTATACATGCAAATAGATAATTCCCGGTGGGCCTGGCTGGTTTTTCCCGCTTCTGAGGGGGCGTATCTTCACTTTCCCGCTCTTGAGGGGGCATATCATCATTTTCCCGCTTCTGGGGGCCGAGGGGCAATAAGAATGCGTAGCGTCCATAACATTAGCGTTCAAAATTTTAAGAACAATTACAAATCGTACGAAGCGAATCTGAATAAATCCGGATTCGCTTCGGAGTAGGAAATAAGGAGGTTTCGTAACGAATATATATCTTTAAAGATATCCATATATGTCTAACTCAACTTTTGACTTTTTTTTGTTTTCCTCAAGTTTGGAAACCCAGAAAAGGCTTATATTTATCCCACATATAATAAGTTATTATAAGTTCACATAATTAAAGTATATACATTTTGAATATGTTCCTCTAGCAGTTAAAAGATACATAAGAGCCTTTAATACGTGGACTCCATGATAAACACATCTACCCTACTATACAAACCGATGTAAAGTGAATGGAGAGGTAGAATTGCTACCGCAGTAAATCCTCCCTCATTCAGTTCTGTTGATTATTGGCGGTACATCGACGATTACACAGGAAGATCTTGAAAAACATGCCAATCAGCCATCAAAGTGTTTGTACATTGATCAGCTGATTTTTGCACAATCATACAGACCAATTATTGAGGACAAACGTTCATTCCTATGAAAGTTTGCTCCTGATAATTGGCCTGACTATCATTCTATCTAATAGGGTCTCAACTTGTTAATTTATATTGGAGGACCTTGGGACAATATCCTAGTCTCTGTTGCACCTGGCATTAAAAACAGTCAGTGAGCTCACATAACCTGTTCTATCGTTAACGTCTTGTTCAGATCCCTCAAGATTTGATCCCACAGCTCAGGAAAATGTATAAGTGCTGGTGTCTCATGTGTCACAGAGAAGCTCCTTCTTCCATGTCATACCAGGATGTGACTCGTCTGCATCGTCTTATATTATAATGATTCTTTTACTTCATAATTTCTATTACTTCGTCCAGTATAACGTTACATATGGTAAATGATCACATCTTATGTTCCTGTATAATGCGCCTATTTATACAGTCTCTACATAGAGTAGCTGGACCTGGATTGTTTCTATTAATGACAAATTTATCCTCTAGGCTCCGTAGCCAACTTTGGCCTTTACAAAGCTATGTTTTTATTCTTGTTTTTCGTATCTGCCTTCCAAATTCCATAACATTTTAATTTTTCAGTTGAGGTAACTCTACAAAGATTTGTGTCTTAGGGAGACAAGTTCTATTTTTTAATGGTTTCCCTGCAGAACAGAAGACCCTTTCCATTTAAAATGAACTTATAGATATTAAAATATTTCCATTTTGCATTATGTCTACGAATTCCGTTATATTCCAATTACTAACCCACCTGAACACTGAACCCGAACCCAGTGAAGTTTGGGTTCGTTGATCACACAGTTAGGTTTCTGAATGAAGTTTTGGAAGCCAAAATCAGGAGTGAATTCAAAAAAGGGAGAATTCCTATCTGTCTGTTATACTTTATATCCTTTTACAATTCACTTGGCTATGGCCGCGCTCTAATTGTTTTAGACAAGGGACCGTATGTTTCCATTTTCAAGCTCAAGGCCAATAAGGTGTAACAAAGCTATTCCAAATATGTAGTTGATAAATAAAGGAAAGCTCATACATCTATGCATATACTTTCACAGAAAGGAAACCAAGTCCATCCATGAGTTCCATAAACCAGACCACGATAGAAGGCTTTAGGCTTAAAGGAGTCTCAGATGTTCCTAAACTACAAGTTGTTATTTTCATTACGGTTCTTCTTATTTATCTCATCTCTCTTGCTGGAAATCTGACCATTCTACTACTGGTTTGCTTTGATCTCCAGCTTCACACTCCCATGTACTTCTTTCTGTCCAACCTTTCTATCATGGATTTATCCAGCTCTACTACAGCTCTACACATGATTTTTGTGATCTTCACAATACAAAACCACATAATTTCCACACCAGCCTGTATGGCCCAGTTATATATTTTCTCTACGTTAGCCTGTAATGAGCTATCAATTCTGGCTGCCATGAGCATTGATCGCTATGTAGCCATCTGTAAACCTTTACACTATCACACTGTCATGAGTCGGAAAGTGTGCGGTCTATTGGCCGCAGTCAGCTGGGGTGTTGGGTTCATAGACATTGTTCCTACCCTTCTATTCATTTCAAGGTTCACTTGTTACATTTCCAAGGAAATTGATCATTATTTCTGCGATGTTTTGCCCATCAGGGACATCACATGCAGCGACACTTCACTTTTAGACCTTTACATTCTAATTTGTGGCAACATCTACATATTTGTTCCACTTTTCCTGACTATAACATCCTATGTATTCATCATTGCATGCATTTTAAGGATACGCTCGAGTGCTGGCAGACGTAAAGCTTTCTACACGTGTTCTTCACACATCATTGTGGTAGCTATCTTCTATACTTCTATTGTCTTACAATACATAGGAACAGTTTCCGGGAACAATATGGGTTTCAACAAAATGTTCTCTCTGTTAAACACAGCCTTTGTCCCCATGATGAACCCACTGATCTACAGCCTGAAAAATAAAGATGTGAAATCTGCCCTGCAACGAAAACTAAAATTCTGAATAGAAATACATTAATATTTTTAAAATCTTTCCACCATTTTGACTACATCTAGGGTAAATCTGTTGATTTTAGTAGGACCATTTGTCACATCATAAAATCTTGTTTTGGGGACTCTAAAGTGTTCGGTGGAAAATCCTTTCTGGCAGGTTTCTCCAAATACTTGAGTGATTCAGGTGTTTCAAATTTACAATAATTCCATAAGTACAAGAATATATGTACATCACAACCCCTCATATATCTACATGGGTCACCATAGACAAATTTCCTAATTTTTCTTAAGGTTCTGTTATTTCACTGATCAACTGCTCTTACTGAAAAAAAATTCTTCATGTACCTAATGCCCCTTGTTCGTTGCACACTGAATTGTTTTTGTGCCACATAATAATGCTACTAATATTGACCCTTAATAGATTCATTAGGTAAATAAAGCATAAATGGTCACTAATTTTTCAACAAACTCTAGATAGATCAATAGTCTAGGTCAGGGGTGCACAACCTGCGGCCCGGGGGCCACATGCGGCCCTTGATACCATTATGTGTGGCCCCATCCATCTGGTAACAGACATGTAAGTCCATGTTTTAAGGCTGCTCACATGCATTTTTCATGTATTTCTCCCATTAGATGGGACTCCTGGAACTGTAACTAGACATTAATGGTATACACTGTGTGTTCAATCTGCCATAAATATAGTATTTCAGTTGGTAATACCCCTTTAAATTTTATTTTCGGCCCTTGACGTTGGTTCAGTCGGACAATGTGGCCCCCACCCAGAAAACATTGTGCACCCCTGGTCTAGGTAAATATAAGAAACTTTGTAATAGATCTTATTAGAGAAAAAGGTCTTGTTCTCATTCTAGCACCTCATTCCTCCTCCTCTATATAAAAATTTGTGGGCAACATGTAATCTGATCCTTCGGTGAATTGACAGCCCATCTTATCTCCCAAGACAGACTTAGCAGATAATGTTAGTTTAGGAGGTTACAGGGAAGAAAAAAAGCATTGTTCTTTGATAAGACATATTACAAAGTTTGACTCATGTACTAGTACTTTTAATTTATGCAAAGGTTGTTGAACGTTTAGTGACCATTGAAAGGGATTATTCCACTCTTTAAAGTTGATAACTAGAGATGAGCGAGCATACTCGTCCGAGCATGCTCGTGTGCCATTTTTGCGTATTTGCGTACGCATTTTAAAATTCGTACGCTATTCATACGCATATTTTAATCTATACGCAAATGCGTACGAATAGCGTACGAATAGCGTACAAATTGAATTTGTACGCTATTCGTACGCTATTCGTACGCATTTGTGTATAGATTAAAATATGCGTTTGAATAGCGTACGAATTTTAAAATGCGTACGCAAATACGCAAAAATGGCACACGAGCATGCTCGGACGAGTATGCTCGCTCATCTCTATTGATAACATATCTTTATGTTACTTAGAGGGAGATTTGTCATCTCCCTGAGCCAGGCTTAGAGATGAACAAATCAATTCATAACAATCAATTTGTCTCATCAAGCAGAGTTTGTCCCCGAAGTTGACGATGCTTCCCCTGCCTCCTGATTGACAGAGCCAGACAATCTTGCATCTGCGCTTCTGCTCCAAGTAGCGGCGAAGTGCATAGACTGCTTCTGGAGCAGCAACTGCTCATGCACTGCTCCCTAAGAGTATAGCGGTGCACATACAGTCACTACTCCAGCCTTGGAAGCAGAGACTGTCTGCTTGCACAGCAACTCGGAGCAGCAAGATGTCCAGCCTTATCAAATGATTCGCCCATCTCTATCCAGGATTTTGGCTTTAAAAATTCTCTATAACCCAGCTTTTGGGTGCGGGACACCATTGTTGGTTTGGTATATCTTTATTTTTTCTTTTAAACATATTAGGATTATATTTATCTGGGATCTGCTGCCCAGACATCTGGGCTTTTACTCATACTTTATCTGTATGCACACGCACTTTATTACTTACGCATGAATTGACTCCTTCATGTTACATTTATCGGTATGTTTACTATTACCTTCCATAATGTCCTGCTTAGTTAGATGCCTGATTTGTGGTTGTACCACCATTGATTTACTGATTCATTGATTTATTTATTTTATCATGTGAGTTTTACATTTTTGTCTACTAATAAAGAATTTATTTTTATATACATATCTCCCCGGTGATTTTTTTTGCTTTATGAGTACAGTTTTATGACCTTTTAAACCTTTTGCCACCAGCGCCATACATATACAGCGCTGGGAGGGTCTTTAAACATGGTGCCCGCTCAAGTGTGCAGCGGACGCCATAGCCGTCTTATGTCCATGACCGGCAATAATGCTGGTTGGGGTCATTACAGTCTTTAGATGTTATGTTCAAGTGTGATCACAGCATCTAAATACAAAAAAAAACCCAGAAGTGTTTGCTTCTGGGTTCAGACCAGCACCCCTGTGCAGCGATCTGGGATGCTGGTCGTTAATTCTAATATGCTGAGTCTCTCTGAAGAGATCCAGCATATTAGAACTGCAATTTCCAAGTTGGCCAGCAATTAGAGATTTTACTAAACTATATAGTAACAATCTCACAAAAACAAAACTAGTGGAAAAAATAATTAAAAATGCCTGCACTATTAAAATATAAAAAACATTTTTCCAATGCGGCAAATGACGTAACGGAAAAAAAGTTTCAAAATGGCCAACACTTTTCTTACCCCCAAAATACCCCATTAATTTAAATGTGATCAAAAAGACACACTCCAAAATGGTATCAAACAAAACTACAGTTTATCCTGCAAAACATTTGCCCCCACACAGTTCAATAGACATAACTATAAAAAAAAGTTATGGGGGTCAGAATATGGTGATTTAAAAAATTTTTTTTTCAAAGTTACAATCCTATACATATGTGCTATCGCTGTAATCACACTGACCTAGAGAATGAAGGGCACAGTTTTGTCGCAAAGGGAATGCCGTAGGGATAAAACCCATAAAACTGAGGAGGAATTGTGGGGTTTTTTTTCCAATTCCACTCCATTTGGAATTTTTTTCCTACTTTCCACTATATTGTATGCCATATTAAACAAGCCCCCATATGGATATGTGAACGGAAAAATAAAAAAGTTACGGCTCCAGGAAGACAGGGAATAAAAATCAAAGCCCAAAAATGAAACAACCGACGGTATCCTAAGGGTTAAATGTCATTGTGTCTACATTTTGGCGCAACTGGAATTTTTATGCCACCCTCATCAGTTTCCGAAAAGGGGATGTGAGAGGACGGTACACGGACCACTGGCCCTGGCACATTTATCATCATTTATGCCAGCAACTGACGTAAACAACTGAAATCTATGCCAGCTACGAGCTATAGTAGATTTTAGTCTGGAGCATGGCCTGGCGGGAGAGACATTTAATTTATAATGAGGCCTGTGCCTTTTCATAAATTAAATGCCTGCTCCGGCAGTGCATGTTCCATCAAGACTGGCGTAACACACTCTAGAATTAATAAATCAGTGCCTTAGTATTTTGGGCACTATTTGTGCTTCAGTGGTGAAGGGAGTGTGGTGAGTGGTGAAGGGAGCAAAATTTTAGTAAAATGACGCAACTAAACTTAGTATAAACGTAGACTAGACAACCTGAAAATCTACCAAATACATCACCCAACATAAGCCACAGGAATAAATCTGGTTTACACTGCATAAATCTTAGACAATATTAGTCCCTTCTTGATTTTCTGTTTTTGCGTTTTCATTTTTTACTCCCTGCCTTCTGGGAGCCATAACTTTTTTATTTTTCCATTTACATAGCTGTATGAGGACTTTTTTTTGCCGGACATGTTGTACTTTTTCTAATGGCACCATTTCATATTTCAAAGGATGTAGTGGAAAGCTGGAAAAAAATCCAATGTGATGGAATTGGAAAACAAATGCAGTTCCACCACATTTTGATGGGCTTCGTTTTCACGACGTTCACTATGTGGTAAAACGGGCTTATGCTCTTCATTCTCCAGGTCAGTATGATAATGGTGATACCATATGTTTGATCACTTTTTATTACATTTTTTGGGGAGCTGAAGTGATGAAAAAACAGCACTGAGAACACCATTGATTCTGACCAAATATCCATTTGCTGAAATGCAGTCCCAAACTTGCAACATATCTCAACCATGCTTTAATGTTGCCCGAAGAGACTCATTATTCTACTGTTCTTTATCCCTTCTCAATAATGAAGCCCACTGGATGTACATATTAAATACATGTGTCCCTATGGGCTTCAACAAAAACAGAATTTTATTTTACATTACTAGTCAATATTTACTACATTGTTAATCAGTCCACTGTGCCATGATGATGTTTTTATAGTTATGCTGCACATTTAATGTTTTTTTTATTGTGCGCCATGTTACTCCACAGGAGTGTTAAAGTTAACTGCACTGGCTTTTATGATTATCTGCATATGAGTGACTCCTCCTCTAATCAATATATGTAACATGGAGTTTGTTTGTTGTTACTCTACAACTAAGAGTTGGAGGGAGTACACCGTGACATAATATGTCATCACTCTCATCCTCTGCACTGGCTCCTCATGGCCTCATTGGAGATATATGCACACATTCCCAAACTGGTTGGCTGTGTAGCAAGTATTGATCGTCCTCTCCTTCTTCAGTGTGCAAAGACCATAGGACTGACACCGGCATTAGACCTCACCAGCACTGCTGCTTATTACTGCTCAGTGCTAGTGACAACACAGTTTGCAGGAATCTATGATCTGCAAACTGCATTTGTTCTAGGGAATAGGACAGCCACCCAGCAACAGCTAATGGGTGCCGGCGGCGCCTCCCGATATCCGTCGTTGAAACTGAAAATGATCGCTGCGGCGCTCCGTAGCCGCAGCGGTCACGTGATGTAAGCGCGCGCTTGAGCGCTTACCTCAGAATTTTTTCGGAAGGCTTGGTAGCTAGTCCTACCGTCTATAAGAATATTTAATTATAGACGATCCCTTAATGAACCTAACTGTATACATATATATATATTCGCAGATAATCATGAAACACAATGACGTAATGCTTCATAAATTTATTAACTATAACATAGCGTTAGAGCTCCTAAGCGTAACTCATAATAATTCATCTTGTCAAACTGCAACGTCGTGAACTTTCTTAATCCAGAAGATGTGAACTGGGAGGAGAACTCGTCTTCCCTTTACTGGCTTCTCTGCCTGTACCCTCTACTTTTTGGTCTCAGTGGTTGCCTGCTGAGGCCTCTGTTTCTGGTTCCTTGAGAATCCTGAAAGAGAGGTACAATTAAGTATAACCAGGGCACTAACCAGGCAGAAAAAGTTCTTTTTTTTTTTTTTTTTTTTTTTGGGATGGGAGGGTGGGCGCTGTTGCTGGGTGGCTGTCCTATTCCCTAGAACAAATGCAGTTTGCAGATCATAGATTCCTGCAAACTGTGTTTTGTTCCTACGGGAGGCAGCCACCCAGCACCAGCTAATGGGTAGATCAGCACACACCTGGTAGTAGCCCTTATGAACTCTACTCTTCCTTTGTCTGAAGGACGCCAGTAATGTTTAACAAAGGTCCTTTCTGACTTCCATCTTGCTGACTTAAGAATAACAATTAAAGGAACCCCTTTTGCCGCTGCTTTAGATGTGGCAGCCCCTCTCAAAGAGTGCGCCTTGAATTTATCAGTGTCTATTCCTGCACCTTTCATGGCGAAAAGAATCCAACCTCTAATTGTGTTAGGGGTAGCTTTCCGTATCGGTATCCGTGATGTAATGAACAAATTTGTGATATCACCTCTAATGGGTTCTGTGATGCTGAGGTAATCCCTTAAAGCTTTAACTAGGCATAAGGATTGATCCTCAAGGTCCTCTATTAAATCAATCTCAACTGGGACACTATTTATATTGGTCGTTTTAGTGTTCCCTTTTAGAGTTAAATGAAAACCCCGGGGAGTTGAGTACAACCATGGTTCATGAATGTGAACTAAGGTTAGTTCCATTGCTCTGGCCGCTAATGCTAATGCTAGTAAACATGCCAGCTTGATCCCCGTCATTCTGATAGGTGAATCCTTAACCGGAAAGGCACTGAGATATCTTAAAAGGCAGTCAATGTCCCAAGTAGAATCATATTTTGGAACATAAGGTCTGGCTGCAACAGCTCCCTTAAGCAGTCTAAGATATATATTGTTTTCAGTTAGGTTTGGTACTAGGATGTTTAATGCAGAACCTACCGTTTTCAGTGTAGTAGAAGCAATACCCGTTTTGAATTTCATGGTGAGGAATTCCAGGGCAGACCATAATGTTGGTGGATCAGTAACAATCTCGTTGTTCACTGCTCTCCACCTTTGAAAATCTAGTAGTATAGATTTATATCTGGCACGAGTTTTTGGTCTTAGGGACCAATTTATTAGGTTGTTCACTTCATCCGTGAGCATTGGAAACTGGAATAGCTTGTCGAGGCCGCTATCCACATTAATTGAGGGAGTTGTGATAACAGGTCCTGTGACCCCTGGAAGCACTCTGACGTCATCCCTAATGGCAATTTCCTCTCCAGAACCAGACTGTGGAGCTTGGGAAACCATGGTCTGGATGGCCATACTGGGTACACTAATACTAATGAGAAATCTCCTCCTCCTCTATTTTCTGTAAGGTCTGGGCTAGTAAGGTTGGAGGGGGAAAGGCATAAAGATTGTTCAGGCCTTTCCATGAAAAGGATAGAGCGTCTATCCTCCATGCTTTCGGGGACCATATTCGTGCCGAAAACTGCTGAGTTTTTGCTGTCGTTTCCGACGCAAACAGATCTATTGTCCTGACGCCGAATCTCTGGTTTATCTCTGAGAATTTCTGAGGCGTCAGGGATGCTGTTGACAAGGTCAATTTCTGTCTGGACAGTGCATCTGCTATCTCGTTCGAGTGTCCTGGAACGTATTGAGCACTCAGGTCTATTTTGCGTTCCAGTGCCCAGTTCCAGAATTCCAGGGCTTCGATGCACAGAGTCCTCGATTTGGTCCCTCCCATCTTGTTCACATAGGCAATAGCTGTTTTGCTGTCCATCCGAATTAAGACGGACTGTCTGTGGGGAAGCTCTTTCAGCATTTTCTGGCAGGCTAACTTGGCTGCCCGAAGCTCCAGTACATTTATATGGAGCTTCTTTTCCTCCTCTGTCCATGTTCCCCTTATGGCGGCGAGCACAGAGAAGGCTCCCCATCCTAACATGGACGCGTCGGTTGTAATAACTACATCTGGCGCAGGAGGTCTTATTGGATAAGGGGGTGGATTTTGCAAAACAGAAATGTGGAGTAGTTCTTCTCTTATTTCTAAGGGAAGCTGAATAGCTCTGTTCCAGCCGTGACCTCGTCTTAGCCAACTTCCTAGGTACATTTGCGTTTTCCTGCATAGAATGGGAGCCGTCCTGAAACCCGGACGTAAGGCTACTATTTTGCCTATGAGGCTTGCTAATTCTCTTAGCGTTACATTGTGAGACCTCAATCTTTCCTTTACCATGTCTAGCAATTGTTTCCACTTTTCTCTGGGAATGGTTAGATGGAACCCTAAGGTGTCTATTTCGAAGCCTAGAAACACTACAGACTGAGTAGGTTCGAGGACTGACTTCTTCCCGTTTATGGTGAATCCTGTTAGCTTCAAGAGAGACAGCAGTATGTCTCTGTGAACTAACAACTGCTCCCTGCTTTGGTGGAAGACCAACAAGTCGTCCAAATACACCAGGCACATGATGCCCTTTGTTCTGAGACTTGTAACTACTCCCTTCAGTATTCTTGTGAAGGTGTAAGGCGCTACCGAGAGGCCGAATACCATGACGTTCCAATGGTATAGATTTCCTCTCCATAAAAACTGTAGCAGCCTCCTGTGTTTGGGCGCCATGTAAATCGTATGGAAGGCATCTTTTAGGTCCACCTTTATGAGAAACATCTCTTTCTCTAGGAGAAACTTTAGGTCTGCTATACCTTCCATTCTGAACCTTTTCCTTTTCAGAAACTTGTTCAGCGGTTTTACGTTTAGTATTGGCCGGACTGACCCGTCCGGTTTTGTGACTGGAAAAACGTGACTTATCCATCCTTTCTGGCCAGGATCTGCTTCGGAGATCCTTCCTGTCTTTAATGCTACCTCCAGTACTTCGTCTAATCTCTCGCTTGTATGATAGTGAGGCTTTTTTCTCTGAAAGGGGAACTTTACTAACGGCAGTGTCAGCCCATTTTTTATTACACTTAAGACCCAGCGGTCTGTAGTTATGGTCTCCCAAGTGCTGAGAAACTCTCGTGATGGAATGGAAGAAACTGTGCTTACCTGAAGAAGGTTTCTTGTTGAAGGCTGAACGTTGTTGACCTCCTTGACCTCCTCTGTTTTGGAAGAAGGAACCTTTGTTGAAGGGTTTTTTGGCTTGTCCCTGACTGTATTCTCGGGTCTGTCCCTGGGACCTAGGCCGACCCTCCGACCGAAAGGGTTTCTTGAAGTGGAAGGGAGGCTTCTTTAAATCGGCAAAAGACTTGCGAGCCCTATATCTACTCCTAACTTCCTGAATGAACTCAGGGCCAAACAAAAACGAAGTCTCCAAGTTTGGATATTCGTGAGACTTGGGGGCCAAATCTGACATTCCTGCAGCCGTTAACCAACGGGCCCTTCTAATGTTTGCTACGTAATTGAATGTTTGCCCAATTATGAGGGTAGCTCTGCTAGCGGCTTTCAGCAAAGCCATCTTGGAAGCGAGTAACACCTTTGGGTCGGTGCGGGGCGTATCACCTTCTTGTTCTGCTTTTTTCAACATAAGCAGGAGGGGACCAGCCGCATCCGCAATTTTATACTGAATATTGCGCATAGTATTGTCTACTGTGTCGTTAGAGAAGGGGTTGCCTGTTATAGATAATAAGGCAGGGTCCACCTCTGGCGCAATAAGCGCTTGAATGTCAGGTATACCGATATGGTTCCTCAATACTAAATCGTCCTCCTTTGTTAGAGATGTTCTAAATGCCAGCTGTGCAAAGTCCCTGACTTCTGAGGTAAGATCAATGGCCCATCTCTGGGAGAATAACTTGTTAGGGGGGTTCTTCCCCGCCAGCCCTACTCTGTTCATCTGCATCTCGCTACGTCTGCCCCTCTCGGACGAGGCGGCTGACCGCGTAACAGAGTCACACTCCCAATCTACCTCATGCGAGGCATATTCATCTTGTGAAGCAAACGCTTCAAAATGCGAGTAACTGCTGTGTGTGCTCAAACGAGCTGAAGCTGTGGAGGAAACTCCAGCTTTATTTATGGTCTGGAACACTGTACTGTGCTTATTGTGCACAAGGTCACCATAATCCTCAAACGAGGGCTCTTGGACCTGCAACTGTCAGCCCTCTCCTCAGGGTCTGACTGATAGGTGATGTGGAGAGGACTTTCCCTCTCAGCCACTTTCTTTCTCTTTGAAGGCTGGCTGCCTTCAGAAGATGCAGTGGAGGAGTCCGACAGAGTTCTCACTCTGCCTCTGCGCTGTGGAGACATTTCCACAGAGGCAGACGCAGCCACTGAGAACGCGTCCTCCTCCATTGCCGCCGGAAAAATTCTGAGGTAAGCGCTCAAGCGCGCGCTTACATCACGTGACCGCTGCGGCTACGGAGCGCCGCAGCGATCATTTTCAGTTTCAACGACGGATATCGGGAGGCGCCGCCGGCACCCATTAGCTGGTGCTGGGTGGCTGCCTCCCGTAGGAACAAATCTAATACTGCTGTAGAGAACTTCCAAAGCCTCACAGTGAACATAAACTGCCAAACCTGCTCCTCCACCCCTGCTAAATCCTGGGGATGCAGGGTGAGGGATGAATGTTTTAAGCTCAGTTACCTACTTACCGGTACTTTAGTACTACCTACTTATAGCAGTGGAACTTATAATGAGGGGCAGTTTTAATGAATCAGAGCTGGTGCCTTCATTATAGTCTGTCCCTATTCATGCAAAGAATGGAAGAGTAAAATAATAGATTGTTGATAATCATTATGATAAATCTTTTTTAGTAGGACCAGTAAAATATCAAATATTGGGTAACTCTGACATGGAAAAGGACCTAGGAATTTTAGTGAACAGCAAACTAAGCTGCAGAAACCAGTGTCAGACAGCTGCTGCCGAGGCCAATAAGATAATGGGTTGCATCAAAAGAGGCATAGATGCCCGTGATGAGAACATAGTCCTGCCACTTTACACATCACTAGTCAGACCACACATGGAGGACTGTGTACAGTTCTGGGCTCCTGTGAACAAGGCAGACATAGCAGAGCTGGAGAGGGTTCAGAGGAGGGCAACTAAAGTAATAACTGGAATGGGTGGACTACAGTACTCAGAAAGATTATCAAAATTAGGGTTATTCACTTTAGAAAAAAGACGACTGAGGGGAGATGTAATAACTATGTATAAATATATCAGAAGTCAGTACAGAGATCTCTCCCATGATCTATTTATCCTCTGCGTCTGGAGGAAAGAAGAATTGTACACAAACATAGAAGAGGATTCTTTACTAGAGATGAGCGAGCATGCTCATCCGATCTTGGTGCTCGTTCGAGCATTAGGGTACTCGTAAGTGCTCGCTGCTCGGACGAGTATCTCGTCATGCTCGAGGAAATGGCAACTTCCGCATCGTGCTTTTTTGGCGCCTATAAACTCAGCCAATCACAAGCCAGGAGACTCTGCGTACCACCCAGCATCACGTGGGGCCCTTACATGTCGATAGCAGGGGTTGGCTGGCCTGATCAGGTGACCCTGGAATATACTACCGACTGGCCGCAGTGCTCGGCTCAGATGCCGTCTGGATGTCGTTAGGGATAGAGCTGCTGCCTTTCAGGGACAATGTTAGGGCCTGCATTTAGTTGTCTGTTAGGCAGGGATCACCCACAAAGAACCCAACAGCCCTTCTAAGGGCTAGAAGACATTTTTTTTTTTTGTCACTTGGCTGGCTGGCACTAGTAGCGCAGCTATCGCCATATATAACCCCCTTTTTTTATGTTATATCTCAGTGATACAAATCCATTGCACACAGCAGTGTGGAACCATTCTGTGTGTCACAGTTCAATACACTCACTATTTTCTGTCCAGGTGACACTTTCTGTATGTCACCGAATACAACCAAGTCATTTGCTGCCTGTCACGTGTATGGCTTGATCCCAAAAATCTCTGTGTGACATTTGTCTGGGTCGCAGTCTAAATAGCTACCGTCAGTAGGGTGTCAGTTATCTCTACGATAGTTTCTGCACGTCACGTTCCCAAAAAATACAAAAAAATATAGAAAAAAAATTAGTTTTTTGTTGTTTTAGCTCAGTGATACAAATCCATTTCACACAGCTGCGTGTCACCTTTCTGTGTGACGCAGTTCAGTATACTCACTCCAAACGGTATATACTGTCCAGGTGACACTTTCTGTACGTCACAAAAAAACAACCAAGTCACCTGCTACCTGTCACGTATATATAGCTTGATCCTAAAAATCTCTGTGCGACTTTTGTCTGGGTCTCAGTCTAAATAGCTACCATCAGTAGGGTGTCAGTCAGCTGTACAATAGTTCCTAGACGTCCTTCGGCAGCACAGTATGGGTTAAGTCTAGATCCCTAGAACAAGGCAGAAGAGACTAATTAAGCAATAAAATAATTAATTAATTGACCCCCGATAGTATAAAGGTCACCAGTAACCACACCCACACAGAGTTTTTTTCTTCTGCAATGTGGAAGAGACTACAGGACTGTTCACATTGAACAGATTAGCTCTTACATTTTTGAAAAATTTATTTATTTTTATTTCTTGTTTTTCATAGGTTGGCCTGTGCAGTTTTTGAGGGCCCCACGGTCTCACATGGTGGGGGCTCTGGGCTGTCGGTCTGACAAGTCCTCCCCACGCATAGTGTAGCTGGAAGAAATCCTGGTTATCTACACCAGGTTGTTCCTCTGATTCCTTCCCCCTGTGTGTTGGTATATGCCTGTTTCTCCCCTGTCTCAGCTGGAGAACGAGCGCTGCACTGATGATCAACTCTGCTTCTACGAACAGCTGATGAGGTAAGGAAGTTCTGGGGGCGTGGCTTGCGCTCTGCACTACTTCTCTGCTCTCAGGGCCAGTCTCACTGTAACTCTCTGCCTGGGCAGCAGCGTCTTAGGAGCTTATGGTAAATATATACTGGTGATCTTCAGGCCTTGCCTAATGGTGTTGGTTTCAGTATGTGTACTGTCTGCTTCTGGGCATTGTTGTTCCTCTTCTGCTATTCTCTGCACTGGTGACGGGGTATAGTGTTCTGGATAGTGCACAGGTGTATGCTCTGGCTGGGTCTTGTAGTGCACAGGTGTATGCTCTGGCTGGGTCTTGTAGTGCACAGGTGTATGCTCTGGCTGGGACTTGTAGTGCTCAGTTGCTTAGTACACATTTCTTAGGTCATGCTGTTGGCTGAGACTTGCAGTTCTAATTGTTGTCTCTATTAGATGTCAGCCCCTCGGGAAGGAAAACGCACCAGCAAGTCTAGGCATAGGATGTGCCGTGAATGTAATCTGCCTATCCCTGATGAGTTACCTGGAAATGTATGTGATCCATGTGCAGCAGCTACACAAGATCGTGCTACCTCTATACCTATAGATGCTATCAGAGATATCATCAGGAGTGAATTGGCACTGGCTCTAGGAGACATGGGTCCCTCTTCTAAGAAGAGAAAATTTTCATCAGCTAACTCTCCTCCTCATAGCTCTGCTAAGTCAGAGTCGGATGGTTCTGATCCTGAATCCCATAAGTCTGATTTCAGGTTGTTTGAGAGAGAGGAAATGCATAAGTTGATTAAAGCAGTAAAAGTGACTCTTCAGTCTGAAAGGTCTATTAAAGGGAAGCCTCCCAAGGAAGGTCTATACTACTTTCCAGTTTCTGAAGATAGCTATCTTCCTTCCCATCCCATAATTGACACTATGTTTAAGAAAGACTGGGATTCTGTTGATAAGCGTCTTGATATTGGCTCAAGGTTTAAAGCCTTATATAAGTTGTCTGAAGAAGAGGTGGCAAAATGGGATCATCCACCCAAAGTGGACATTTATGTGGCAAAATTAGCCAAAAAGTCTTTCTTCCCGGCTGAAGAGTCTGCCTTGTTGCATGATTCCATGGATAAGAAAGCAGATAGTTTGGCTAAGAAATGTTATACTGCTGAGGCTGCAGCTTCCAAGGTGTCTATGGCTACGGTTCCTGTAGCAAGAGCTCTAAGAGTCTGGTTAAGTGATGTGACCAGAGACTTGGAAGAGGGTACCGATAGAAGCGTGATCATTGAAAAGATGTCTGCACTCAAAGCTGCTGCTGAATATCTGTGTGACGCACCATTGGATAATTTGTCTCTGACTTCAAGATGCATGGTTTCATCTAATGCAATAAGGCGTGCGTTGTGGCTAAAACAGTGGTCAAATGGTGATGTGTCATCCAAGCACCATTTCTGTACTTTACCTTTTCAGCCTGATACCATGTTTGGTCCCCAGCTAAAAGAGATATTGAAAGATCTTTGCGATAATAAAAGTGTTGGGTTTCCATCACAGAGGAGACCTTATTATAGACCTTACCAGCGTGGTTTCAGGAGATCTCCAAATAAAGCCAGGAGAGATTACCGCCAAGACAGATTCAGGGGTTTCAGGAACAAGCCGCGTAACCCCTCTACATCTTTCAATAACAAAAACCAGCAGCCACCCAAGAAAGATGATAAATTATGACGCCAATTTATCTCATCTGGGTGTCGGGGGAAGGCTCACCCACTTTTCTCACACCTGGGAAAAGTCGGTAACAGACAGTTGGGTGTTGTCTCTAATAAAGTACGGTTACCTGTTAGAGTTGAAAGATACTCCCCCAGAAAAGTTTGTCATCAATTATCCCAGAAATGCATGCCTTCTGGATCTAGTACAGGAGTTCCTGGAAAAGGGTGCGCTAGAGCCGGTTTTTCCAGCGGAGAAAGGTGGAGGCGTATACTCCATAATATTCCCAGTACCCAAACCAAACGGGAAACTCCGCTTGATTATAGACTTGACGTATCTGAATCAGTACATGGTCAAAAAGAGATTCAAGATGGACAATATAAGATCTGTCCTCCCCATAGTCAGCCAAGGGGACTTTCTTGCAACACTGGATCTCAGGGATGCATACCTACATATCCCAGTGGCCAGAACACACAGAAAGTATCTGAGGATCGCAGTGATGTCACAGGGGGTAATCCATCACTACCAGTTTACCTGCCTGCCTTTTGGTCTCAGTTCAGCACCAAGAGTGTTTTCCAAAGTGACAGTGGTTCTTGCAGCGATCCTCAGACTGCAAGGAATTCACGTAATTCCATATCTAGACGATTGGCTGATGATAGCCAGAACATCTCAGCAATTGTTATCTCAGATGACGAGGGCGATCCAGCTGCTCCAGTCCCATGGGTTTCTGATCAACAGAGAGAAATCCCAGATGAATCCGGTACAGAATATCCAGTTTCTGGGGTTCAGGATAAACACCTTACGGATGAAGCTGTTTCTCTCCCAAGACAGATGCTTGAAGGTCAAGAGAAATGTCTTCAGAATAATTTCCCGACCTACAGTATCGATTCGCCAAGCCATGAGGGTGTTGGGTCACCTCACCTCGACCTTGGACGCGGTCAGCTGGGCGAGAGCCCATTTCAGAAACTTGCAAGCAGAAATTTTGTCAGCGTGGGACAGGAATCCCCAGTCCTTGGACCGCAGAATCCAGATTTCACCAGACACCAAACAGGACTTAAGATGGTGGTTGGATTACTCGTCATCTTCAGCAGGGAGTCCTGATTCGTCAGGAACAGAAGACAGTTCTCACGACGGATGCCTCCTCTTCGGGCTGGGGTGCCCATGTCGGATCTCACTGGGTACAGGAGAAGTGGCCACCCCAACACCTAGAAAGATCTTCCAACTGGAAAGAACTGAGGGCGGTGACCTTGGCTCTCAAGCATTTCAAACATCTGCTGCAGAACCAGGATGTCCTAATACAATCGGACAATCTAGCCACAGTATTCTATATAAAAAAACAAGGTGGCACCAGGAGCCCTGCACTTCGGCGAGAGTCTCGGTCTCTGTTCCAGTGGGCGGAGAGGAATTTGAAGACCTTGTCAGCTATCCACATAAAGGGCTCACTAAACTCCACAGCGGACTTGCTCAGCAGACACATTCTTTCACCAGCAGAATGGTGTCTTTCTCCTCAGATGTATCATCAGATAGTCCAGAGGTTTGGAGACCCGCAACTAGACGTCTTTGCTACAAAGCTGAATGCCAAGACACCTCAGTTTTGTGCCCTGGATCCTTGCCAGAGTCCTTTCGCTGTGGACGGTCTATCAATTTCGTGGCGCAAGGTCTTCGTCTATGCCTTTCCCCCTCCTGCACTGATACAGAGGACTCTGACCAAGATCAAGGAGGAGAATGCCAGGGCAATTGAAATTCTACCCTACTGGCCCAGGAGGGCATGGTTCTCCCTGGCACTCTCTCTGGCTCAGGGGAACATTTGGACACTGCCACTAGTTCCAGACCTTCTGACACAGAACGGCCTAGCACATCAGCAGCTCGACCGTCTGAAACTGACCGCGTGGGGACTGAACTTGACCTTCTGAAGAAAGAAGGATTCTCTGATAAAGTCATCTCCACGGTTATTAATGCTCGTAAAGAGAATACGAGGAAGACGTATGAGCGTCATTGGCAGACATTCCGGGCATACTCTTCTGAATCCTCACTTCCAGTAATCC
>ONZH01020770.1:0-35630 GCA_900303285.1 Rhinella marina | reverse complement strand
GGGTGGACCTAGATGACAGTGGTCAGGGAGGAGAAAAGGGTGGACGTTATAGACAATAAGACAGCCCCTTGTGTCAGCCCCTTTCCCTTAATTACTTAGACAACCCCTATGAAAGAAAAAGAAATAAAAAGAAGTCCTTTTTGATTTAAAAAAAGGAAAGTGTTTTGTTTTTACATATAGGATACGTTTTTGTATATACATATGTATTTGATATAACACATGCACTCAGTATATGTGTCTGTCAACCACATTATGTATATGTTATTATATACGGTTTCAGATTTAATTTTATATTTGACTTTATGGAAAAAGATCATTTTTTTTGTTTCAACATTGAGGAAAATGGTAGATCTGTAAATGACAAATAAAAAGGGTATGAAGTGATATAACTGAGTATGGGAGGAACTGTGGCAGTGTTAGGCTACTTTCACACTAGCGTTTTAAAATTCCGGTATTGAGTTCCGTCATAGGGGCTCAATACCGGAATAAAACGCTTCAGTTTTGTCCCCATTCATTGTCAATGGGGACAAAACTGAACTGAAGACAACGGAATGCTCCTGAAAGCATTCCGTTCCGTCTTCAGACCGGAGAACAAAACCGCAGCATGCTGCGGTTGCTCTTCCAGGCATCCGCACCAAGACGGATCCGGAAGACCCCCAAGCAATCAATGGGGGGATCCGTCTGGTGTGACCATAATGGTAACCGGATCCGCCCTCCATGACTTTTCAATGGAGTCCATTACGGATCCGGGTACACATAGACACATACAGACATAAACATACACACACATAAAGACATACAAACACACATACATACTTACATGCTCCCCGGCAGGTCTTCGGAGCGTCAGGACGGCCTCACACAGGTCACGATTCCCCACAGCGCCCTCTGCTGGGCGCCTGGTGGAATCGTCAGATGACGATTCCACCAGGCGCCCAGCAGAGGGCGCTGTGGGGAATCGTGACCTGTGTGAGCCGTCCTGACGCTCCGAAGACCTGCCGGGGAGCATGTAAGTATGTATGTGTGTTTGTATGTCTATATGTGTGTGTATGTTTATGTGTATGTATATGTATGTACTGTGTGACATGTGTGGGGCCGGAGCGCGGTTCCGGCTCCACACATGTCACTGCGGCAGGCCTGATCCGGCAGCACCCTTCACCTGCCGGATCAGGCCTTGCCGCCAGTGTGAAAGTAGCCTTATCCAGCTACAAAGACAATTGAAGGCCTTTAGAAATACTGATTACCATTGTTTGGCATGTCAACAATGAACATGAAGACTGCCATGATATCTAAATTGATGATTATATAAATGGTTGTTTGAAGAATTATTACTAATCAAGTATATATTAAGTTGAGAATATGTGATGATTTCTTAGTTCAGAGATAATTAGATAAGGTGTAGAGTTTAGTGACATTTACTTTGCTTTGACACAGGATCTCTATGGTTCCATTGGGCTATGTTATTTACAAGCATTGTTGGACTGATAAAGGTTACAAGGACACGTGTTTGTTGTTTTGTTCATCCATCTGATGTGGAGATTGTGAGAAGTGAAACAAAATCAAGTCCTAAAATCAACTTAGGACAATACTTATCCTGCCATAGGCTGGGTGATTCTGGACTGAGTTGAAATTCATGGACTGATCTAATTGGACTGAATTTATTGTAAAACCAAGTTATTTGTGCCAGTCAAGTTTATCTGCAATTCCAACTTCCCTAAGTGCAGGCTGTATCAGCTGTTAAGCAGAGCCAGGACTGAACCTCAACAGTGCCCAAGTGCTTCCCAAGTGAACACCAGGGTGGATTCTCAAGATAATTGTCTGCCCCGGGTTTCCTGCAATACCTGAACCAAACAGCAGGGCTAATGGACTTTGTACAACAAACTGTAAAATCAGTGAGGAGAGGAGGTCCCAGTGTCCTACCATGCTGAAAGGAGGCTCTGACAACTGCACTTACAATTGTGACTAGACCTGAAATCCCCTCACACATCAACATGGAGGAAGGAGGGGTAAGAGACTGTTGTAGACTAAAAAACAAAGATTTTTATATGAGAGGAAATTCCAAAGTCAAAGACCCAGATGCCTACATTTACAACACAAGAGATTATGCCTTTGAGAAGATCAAAAGATGAAAGACATTCGTTAGTCCAATATACATAGAGTTTTCTGTTAGATGAAATGAAACAATGAAACTGGTGGGGAAATGTTTAATGCACGTACTGACTGATGGGTCTGCTCCATTGAATTTCTGGGTCTCCAAACTGGACACATGGCCTGAGCTTGCCCTTTACACCTTGGCGGTGCTGGCCTGCCCTGCAGTAAGTGTATTGTCTGGACGTGTGTTTAGCACGGCAGGGGGTGTGATCACGGACAGGCACATTCGCCTGTCCACAGCCAACGTGGACAAGCTCACCTTCATTAAAATGAACCATAATAATAGAAGAAAGGAGACACACTCACCATAGCATGGAGTGTAAGCGCGGTTTAAAAACACTAATGTAAGCAAGACCAAAGAAAACCGCAATGAGGCTGCACATCCATAATAACTAAAATCCAATATCAGTTTTATTAAAGAGAAACACATACACATTAAAAATTAAAATGAACCAGGCATGGATCCCACAGGACTTGTCTGCACCTTGGGCAGAGTAGAGAAGCATTCTGGTCGTCCTCAGCCATTGTTATACTTCAGCGCAGTTTGTTTGTTCTGTTTGCCAGTTCCCAATGTTTTGGGGCCTCCCCAAATAAAAAAAAAGGAAAAAACAAAAAAAAACAAAATAAAAAAAAACAACAGCACAAAACAGTGTTGGTTACCTCCTCTGCCTCTTCCACCTACACCACTATGTCCACCTCTTCCTCCACTCGGACCTCCACCTCGTGGTTCAAGATTATAATTTGTCATATTGGCATAGTAGAGAAGTATACCGGCCGTACCCATTCATTTTTATACTTCACACAGTTTGTTTGTTCTGTTTGCTATTTCCTAATTTTTCGCGTCCTTCCCAAATAAAAATAAAAAAACTGAAAGAAAAATAAAAAAAACAAAATCCCACAAAAACAGTCTTCTGGTTCAAGATTATTATTTTTTTCTTTTCTATGTTATTTTAAGCCATTTCCCTATCCACATTTGTTTGCAGCTCAATTGTCCTGCTCTTACCCCCATTTTGCTTCCTTTTGCAGCCCTCTGGCCCTTACTATAACTATTTCACAGCCATTTTACAGCACCAAAGTGTCGGTCCCCATAGACTTATATGGGGTTTGGGGTCATGTTTGTGTCAATGTTTGGCCGGACCCATCGAACCAGAACATCCATGGGTCCGCTCATCCCTACTCCTGTAGTGTCCCTTATATTATAATTTCACTGTAGTTCTCTTGCAGTATAATCCCCTCCCTGTAGTTCCCCTGTACTATAATGCTCCCTTGTAGAAAACCTGTAGTATGGTGCTCCATGTAATATAATGCTTCCTGTAGTACAGTATAATAGTATAATGTAGTATTATATGCCTCTGTAGATCCCCTGTGATAATGCACATCCTGTAGCCCCATCTGTAATGAAATGTGCCTCTATACTCATGTAGTATAATGCCTCTCTGTAGTCCAACATAATATAATGTGTCCCTGTAATCTCCCTGTAGTATAATATGCCCCTTTAGTACCTCTGTAGTATAATGTGCCCCTGTAGTCTTCCTGTAGTATAATGCACGTCCTTTTTTCCCACCTGTAATAAAAGTATAATTCCCCCTGTTGTTTTATATATAATGTTCTCTCTTCCCTGCTAGTGCCTCTAGTAGCGTCAAAATAAATATATTGTAATAAAATATAACACAAAATGCTCACCTGTGTCCACTGCATGCCGTCTGCGATGCATGCCACACATGCCATCAGTGTGAGGGTTTAGCCATATATTGTCAATTGCATTACCGCCGCAGTGCACCTTTACTAGTGATTGTTTAATTATATAGTTCGCCATATCCACACAATTTGTTACCTTGTGTAGGATGGTTTTGTGGTACATGTGGTCCGCTGCAGGCATCCTCCATTGTATGCATTTTTGCTGGGGATTGCTGTTAGCAACGGACCACATGTACAGGAATTGCTCCCCTGGTTTGATATGCGCAGCAGCATATGGGGTCTGAGCAATTTTCTGCCATACTGCCATATTAGACCACGTTTTTTTCTGTGATTGTATGCCACACTGTGGCATAGCCGCATCCTGGCATAGGCAGTTATGATGACATTGTGACGCCCACCCAGGCCGAGGGTACTTCTGGTAAGGGGTCGGGCCGTCTCACGGACACCCTAAAAGGGTATTTGGGAATAGTTCGTGACGCCAGTCAAGGTGTTCGGCCTAGATAGGACCGAGCGCGGACACAGGCCCCTGGGAGATAGATGTTGTGGGTCAGCGCTGATGTTAAACCCCCCTTGACTAGGGCTGACTCCCAGGGTTACAGATCGTGGGGGGGATCACTTGCCTTTGCCTTGGAGACTTGTGTGATAGAGGATAGGCACATCTGCAGCAGAAAGGATGACTCAGAGACAGCAGGGAAAACTGGAACATTCAGGTCACCGGTCGCTTTGGCCTCCTGCACTGTCAATCTCTTTGGTCACTAGCTCCTTCAGGCACTCTCCTAACTGCCCCCTGAAGACTTTCTTCCTTTTCCTTACACAGACTCCATGTGTGGACTGCTTCTGTTGGAGACTACCAGCTCACTCTCTTTCTGCAGACTCTCTCCTGCAGTCTGTTATATCTCCTGCTGCAGACTGCTATATCTCCTGCTGCAGACTGTCTGCTTCTCCTCTGCTGAGCTCCTAACCTCCTCCCACTTCCTCTCCCCAGACTCTGGGGTTGCCTAGGCGACCGGCTTCCTGGGTTTTATTAACACTATATGCACAGAAATACATACATGCTGTAGCAACCGACCACCACGCAGGGTGGAGGGCGCTACACTCCCCCTTACTAAATCACGTCCGTCCCCGGACGGCTTACACATGTTGCAATTGGGAAATACAATAATTCTTATTTTTGAGCCCGGTCCCTACAAAGTTGCGGAAATAAGCTCCTGCGGAGAGGCGACGTAGCTGTCCTTGCTGCTTCACTTTATGTCATTGTTCCTGGGTCCTAGAGACTACAAGGGAACTTATCTCGGACCTAAAGTCCCCTCCGGCTGGTAGGTGTCCACGGGTTCTGCGGGAGCTGCTGAGATAGCACACTACCCTAACCCTCTACTGACACTGTGACCCCGGGAATCTATGGTTGGGGCTACCCGTCATGGAGGCCAGGTAGTCGACTCAGTTCGCCTCTGTCTATGGAAGTTGCAGAGACCTGGGGACTGATACCCCGCCCACAGCTGGTCCCAGTGCAAACGTTCACGGTTCGTCACCGGCAACCCTCCTTCTACGCCCCCAAACCAGGATGTCTTTCCCTAAGGAAGACCGGTATTCAATTGTAATCAGATGGGACGTGACTGCTCCCCCTTACTAAATGAAAGAGCATAAGGTAACACATTATACTAGGGGTACAATACACAAGCACATTTTTCATCGTTATTTAAACATCCTAACTGTCAGCACAGTGTGTGGGTAACAGCCAACCACCTAACTAAGCTCGTCCCCGGGCACAGTGCAGGGCACACAGACCATATCACGTTGCTGTGCCAGCTGTTTAACAAGAAGTGTTGGCCGGCAGGGTAACGAATCCGACCGCCATGTTGCAGATATTGTTGGTAATGGGTGGAGTCTTTTGCAATTCTCCGTGGCCTGAGGAGCGGCCATGGGCTCCAAGAATCAAAACAGTTGCTGACAGTTCACTTTGTCAAGGGTTCAGCCACTTTAACGGTTTCAAAACATAAAGAGTCCTTTAAATACGGCATACAAATATGAACACATTTTAACATAAATACAATTATGGCAGATAAGTACGCACCAAATTAACTGGTTAAGTTCCTATTAATTACTCTGGTATCGAGCTGGGGTCTGACCTTGAGTACTACGCTGAGATCTGCGTAAAGTGGGAAGGGAAGGTAGTACTCTCCCACTCCTTGGGCTCACTGTTGGTATGAGAGGCCTACTGTTGGCAGAGGGTGGACACTCTTGATCTTGGGCCTACGATTCTTCGCTATCCTGTATGAGTGAGTCTTCTTCCTGTGACGGCTCTAGTGTCTCCGACAGGGATAATTGCGGGAAATGCATAACCGGGACAACAATGGCATTGTTCACTTGTAACCAATCACTAGGAAAATCGCCTAAGACAGTCTGGATTCCTCTATCAACCTCTGCTGAGGGACTTCTCGGCCTTCGATTTCTTCAGCCAGCTGACTGGGACAGATTTTCAGGTTGTCTCTGGACACAGTAGCACAAGTCTTCCCGCCGTCTTTAGAGATTAGACAACTTTTACTATTGTCATGATGGGATCGTAGGACTACATATGGTTGAGCTTCCCACTGATCGTCCAATTTATGGCAACGTCTTTTCTTCTTCAGGACTTGATCGCCTGGTGACAAAGGAGCAGCAATCGCCTTTTTATTGAAGTGCTTCTCTTGTCTCTGTCGGGCTTGCTCAAGGCTTCGCTCCACACATTGCTGGACTTTCTGGTATTGCAACCGTCTAGTAGTATTCCAATCATTGTCTGACTGGTCAAGCCACATCTCTGGGGTTAGAACTCCCATCTCTTGGTCAATCGGCAGTTTCCCTGGACGTGCACGCATCAAGTACGCTGGAGAATATCCCGTTGAGCTCGTGGGAATATGGTTGTACATCTCCACCAAGTCTGGTAGCTTTTCTGGCCATTGATTTCTTTCTTCTAGAGGTAAGGTTTGTAGCAAATTTATGACCAGGTGATTCATCTTTTCGCATAATCCGTTGCCTTGTGGGTGGTAGGGTGCAGTCCGGATCTTCTTACACCCATATAGCGAGCAGAACTCTTGGAAGACTTCAGCTTCAAAAGCTGGACCTCTATCTGTCAGAACTTGGTCTGGATATCCATGGGGTCTACAGAAGTATTCCTGGAACGCCTTTGCAGCTGTTCTCGCTGTCTGGTCTCTCACTGGAACGACCACTAGGAAGCGGGAGTAATGATCCACCATAGTCAAGGCATATGTGTACCCGGATCGACTTGGTATCAGCTTAACATGATCCAACGCCACTATTTCCAGAGGTTGTTTCGTTACAATCGGCTGCAAGGGGCCTTCTGATTGGCAGGATTCTTCCTCCTCAGATTGCATGGGCCGCACTCTCTGCACCACTGTTCAATGGACTGTCTCATACCCGTCCAATAGAAACGATCACGGATCACAACCTCCAACTTCTTCCAACTGAAGTGGCCTGCTTGGTTATGGTATGCCTCGAGGATCATGGGCACATCTTGTTTTGGGACCACAATCTGCCATACCAGCTCATGGGTGCGTGGGTTGATGGCTCGACGGACCAGCTTGTTCTCGAAGAGGAAGAGCTTCTTCCGTTCCTTCCACAGCTGCTGAGCCTCTGCTGGTGCATCTGGGGCTAGAGATGATCCTTCTATCACAAGAAGATTTTTAATCATAGAGATGATCTGATCACCACGTTGCGTCTCACCCCAATCATGGTGAGGTAAGGGATTCAGGGAATCTTCTCGGGCTAAACCCTTCCCTCTGGTAGTAGTGGAACACTGGAACACGCCTCTATTGTAAAACGCTGGCATCTCAATCTCCTCCAGGTCAGTGGATTCTTCTCCTGCATCAGGGGGATTCGGCATACGGGACAAGGCGTCTGCATTGGTGTTCTTGGTTCCAGCTCTGTATTTGATCACGAACTCATAGTTGGACAACCGGGCCATCCACCTCTGTTCCAATGCGCCCAGCTTAGCAGAGTCCAGATGAGTCAACGGGTTGTTATCCGTGTAGATGGTAAACTTGGAGGATGCTAAGTAGTGCTTGAACCTCTCGGTTACTGCCCAGACAATTGCCAAGAACTCAAGCTTGAAGGAGCTGTAGTTAGCAGGATTCCTTTCAGTAGGGCGAAGCTTTCTACTCGCATAGGTCAATCACTTTCTCCTTCCCTTGCTGTTCTTGCGACCATACGGCTCCCAGCCCGATATTGCTTGCGTCTGTATAGAGGATGAAGGGCCGATCATAATCTGGATACGCCAAGACCTCTTCTCCCGTGAGTGCTTGCTTCAGACTCTGAAACGCTTCATCCAGCCTGTCATTCCACTCCAACGGAGGACTCTTGCCTTTGGTCTTGGTGAGGCCTACCAGGAGGTCTTGCAGGGCCTGGCCATCTTAGTGAAGTCCTTGATGAATCTTCTATAATAGCCCACTAGTCCCAGGAACTGCTGCACCTGTTTGATGGTGGTGGGCCTCTGCCAGTCTTGGATGACAGTCACCTTATCCGGGTCCGGTGCCACTCCATCGGCACTCACAACATGACCAAGGTATTGTACTTTAGGTTTCAGCAGATGGCATTTAGACGGTTTAACCTTTAAGCCGAAGTTGGATAGGGCTTCAAAGACTTCTGCCAGATGTTGCAGGTGCTCTTCATAAGTCCTGGAATAAACAATCACATCATCCAGATACAGCAGCACAGTTTCGAAATTCTTGTGGCCAAGACAGCACTCCATCAGTCTCTGGAATGTTCCTGGTGTGTTGCATAATCCAAACGGCATACAGTTGAACTCGCAGAGCCCCATGGGAGTGGTGAAGGCGGTCTTCTCCTTATCGGCCTCTGTAACAGGAACCTGCCAATACCCACTAGTGAGATCCAAGGTAGAGAAGTATCTAGCAGACTTTAATGCAGCTAAGGACTCTTCTATGCGTGGAAGGGGGTACGCATCTTTATGCGTGACCTGGTTAATTTTTCTATAGTCCACACACATACGCATGGTGCCGTCTTTCTTTCGGACCAACACCAGTGGGGCTGCCCATGGACTACAGCTGTCCCTAATTACTCCTGCCTGCTTCATCTCAGCTAGCATACCTTTGGCACACTGGTAATGGGCAGGAGGTATGGGCCTGTACCTTTCTTTTATTGGCGGATGATCCCCGGTTGGGATATGATGCTGAATACCTTTCACTTGCCCATAATCTAGAGGGTGTTTGCTAAAAATTTGTTCATATTCTTGGGCTACTCGGTACACGCCATCCTTCTGATGCTGGGGAGTGGAGGCAACGCCAACTTGCATACTCTGCCACCAATCCGCCAACGGTGCTGGGGAGCCATTGCCACCCGTCGTCTTTGACGGAGCCAAGGGTCCTATGCCCTGAATGTCATTGTTGCTTACAGTCAGCAATTTAGCAACGTGTGCATACCGGGGAAGACAAACTTCCTCCTCCCCGCAATTCAGGACACGCACTGGGACCCTACCTCTTTTAACATTAACAACGCCCCTAGCGGTCATGACATTTGGCCTGTCAGCAGAGTAGACAGATTCTACCATGGCTTGGTAATCTTGTCCTCTGATACCCATGGCCTCTCTACACCAGAGGAGTGTCTCACTCCTGGGAGGGAGTATGATGGGGTTGCGATCGCTTACCCTTACACTCTCAATCTCCCCTCCTGTCACCTCTCTTTGCTGTTGTTGCACTAGGGCCTTAATTTCCCTACTGAGGGCAGTTTTCTCTTGGCGAGGAGCTGTTATGGCCAGATCCCTCAAAATGGCAAGGACCTCACCCAAACAGTGCTCAATTACATTAGTACCCAGGGTTACTGTAGGGTTGCAGTCCCCTTTTTCTACATCTACCACAACTATGCCTTGCGACTGGAGTTTCACTCGCCCCACCTGGATGGCAACCTCTTTGTAGCCCACCTGAGTCAAGGGCTGGCCATTGCTGGCTATCAACGTTAAACTTCCTTCTGGGCGAAGGGTAAACTCACTATCAGTCCAGTACCTTTGGTACAAACTATAAGGCATGGTGGTTACCTGCGAACCAGTGTCTAGGAGGGCCGTGAGGGGGATACCATCCACCACTATTGCTATCCACGGCCTGCCTCCTACATATTTATTGCTCCAGTCTTTTGGTGGACCTGATTGTCTTACTCACGGGGATTGGTCCACCTCCCCGGGGCTCGCCCATTTAAAGGACACTCCCTTTCCACATGACCAACCTTGCTGCATCTCCGGCAGATGGGACGTCCGGTGGGGTCAAACTGGTCGGAGGGCCTCCGTCCGGAACGTGGTAATCGTCGTGGTGGCAGCATCCTCCGTGGCTGGTGCCAGGGAAGGTCATCCGGACTGGAAGCCAGCTGGATCTCTTCCGTCACAGGACCTGTTTGGAGAAGCTGAACAGTTTTGCACAAAGCAGCAACACTTTTGGTGAGTTCCTGCACCTGTAGTCGCAGATCTGCAGAGGGGTCCTCAATTTTATTTTGAGAGCATGGAGCCAGCTGCACTGGTGGGGAGGACACCGCCCCCTGGTGACACACAGTAGCTGGTGACTTTATCAGCTCGCCGTAAGCATAAGTGCATTCTCGTAGCACACGGATGGACCGGTCCTTGAACTGAGCAAAGTCCATATCCGGATTTTGCAGAGCCATCATTCGCAATTGGGCTTTACTGGATCCTGACAACAAGCCCTCCACAAACTGTTCCTTCAGCATCTTGTCTTCACTTTGGACACTATCCGGATCTATCTGTTTTACTGCCCACAGCGCTTCTTGCAAGTTAAGAGCATAGTCTCTCACCGTGTCTTGGGCTCTCTGCCGACACCCAAAGAATTGCATTTTGACCTCTGAGGCTGTCCGGGTTTCAAACGCACTTTTCAGCTTGGCAAAGATATCTTTGACGGTCTTCTTATCGATGGCCGGCCAGGATTTGACTTCCCTCTGGGCCGCACCGCTGAGCTGACTTATCAAGATGGTGACTTTCTGCTCCTCAGCCATGGGATACAAGTCGAACAGGCTAGTAAGTTTTCCTTTAAAGTCACTCAATGTCATTGGCTCACCTTTGTATTGTGGGAGCCATGTTGCGCCTGGGATGTACGGCATGGTTAGAGGCAGGATCGGGGCTGCAGCCGCTGCGATCGGTCTCTCTGGGCTGTTTGGGCGAGACATCTTTCTCCCCTTCTATCGATGCTGCTGGATGCCCGAGGCACTTGATTCTTCAGCAGGGTGAGCGATCGCGCTACCACCCCCTGCGAACACTTGATCGACCGGCAGGGTGAGCAGGCCTCGCTCCACCCCCTGACACGCGTTTGACCACGCAGTAGGCCGCAAGATGGCGGCCGTCTCTTCGGGATTCCCACGTGGCTAGGCCACAAAATGGCGGACGGCGTTCTTCTGTCCCCGCGCGGTGCAGGCGTCTAGTATTTGGGAATAGTTCGTGACGCCAGTCAAGGTGTTCGGCCTAGATAGGACCGAGCGCTGACACAGGCCCCTGGGAGATAGATGTTGTGGGTCAGCGCTGATGTTAAACCCCCCTTGACTAGGGCTGACTCCCAGGGTTAGAGATCGTGGGGGGATCACTTGCCTTTGCCTTGGAGACTTGTGTGATAGAGGATAGGCACATCTGCAGCAGAAAGGATGACTCAGAGACAGCAGGGAAAACTGGAACATTCAGGTCACCGGTCGCTTTGGCCTCCTGCACTGTCAATCTCTTTGGTCACTAGCTCCTTCAGGCACTCTCCTAACTGCCCCCTGAAGACTTTCTTCCTTTTCCTTACACAGACTCCATGTGTGGACTGCTTCTGTTGGAGACTACCAGCTCACTCTCTTTCTGTAGACTCTCTCCTGCAGTCTGTTATATCTCCTGCTGCAGACTGCTATATCTCCTGCTGCAGACTGTCTGCTTCTCCTCTGCTGAGCTCCTAACCTCCTCCCACTTCCTCTCCCCAGACTCTGGGGTTGCCTAGGCGACCGGCTTCCTGGGTTTTATTAACACTATATGCACAGAAATACATACATGCTGTAGCAACCGACCGCCACGCAGGGTGGAGGGCGCTACAACATCACCGCTACGGCCCAAGATGTCGCAATGATGTCATTGTGACGTCTGGCAACACTTTATTGCCCCATAGAATTCAGGCCTAGCGACCTGCGGCCTAAGAAGCTAAACAGTGGGCCCCACTGTTAACTGCTACCCCCTGCTATAAGCAGTAATATGCACAATATCAATGGTGAAGAGCATGTTTATTCCAGAACATGGATGTTCTTAGTAATGCAGGGAGGTCAGTGTTTAGTGCACCCTGTCTGCGGTCCTATGTTGTTTGCATCCCTGTCTTTGGTTCGTGAATCTCCCTCTGTTTGTGCTTCATTTGTTAGTTCTTAGTGCCCCATCTGTGCTCCCCTGTATTGTCTCTCTGTGCTTCCACTTGTACAGGCATCCCAGAAGTCACCCTATATTTCTGCCCCCTCACCAAGCCACCCAGTCACCTGCACCACTCACTAGAGATTTGATGGGGCGCTCAGGGAGATATTCTATACAGGTAGTGGTGTAGCGTGGGGGCCGTTGCCCCGGGTGCAAACTTGCAGGGGGCGCCAGGCAGCAAGCGCTTGAATAAAGGCCAAGGGAGCCTATGGCTCCAGTCCCCTCTGTTCTCCCTCATAGGCTTCAGGCTAGTGGCCTGAAGCCTATGAGGCAGTAGAGCGATCGTAGTGACTAGAATGTAGTTGCTCCTGGTAGATATGATGCCAGGGCAAGGGGCGGAGTCTCATCATCCAGGGGGCGGAGCCTCAAGATTGTCTGCACGTTCTACAGAGCAGGATGTTGGAGAGAGGAGCTGAAGCTGCAGGTCAGTATATGGAGAAGAATGACTTGTACTGGAGACTGCATGTTAGAGGGGTCTGAAGGGGGGAGGGTGATATTATTTATATGGGACTGTATGCTGGAGGGGCTAAAGGCAGGTGAGGTGATATTATTTTACATGGGACTGTTTGCAAGAAGGGCTGAAGGTAGGGGGAGTGATACATTTTACATGGGACTGTATGCTGGAGGGGCTGAAGGCAGGAGAGTGATGTATCTTACTTGGAACTTTATGCTGGAGGAGCTGAAGGCAGGGGGAGTGATGTATTTTACATGGGACTGTATGCTGGAGGGGCTGAAGGCAGGAGAATGATGTATCTTACATGGGACTGTATGCTGGAGGAGCTGAAGGCAGGAGGGTGATGTATTTTACATGGGACTGTATGATGGAGGGACTGAAGGCCGGGGAGTGATGTATTTTACATGGGACTGTATACCGGAGTGGCCGAAGGCAGGGGTAGCAATGTATTTTACATGGGACTGTATGCTAGATGGGCTGAAGGCCAGGGAGTGATTTATTTTACTTGGGATTGTATGCTGGAAGGGCTGAAGGCCGGGGAGTGATGTATCTTACATGGGACTGTATGCTGGAGGGGCTGAGGGCAGGAGAGTGATGTATCTTACATGGGACTGTATGCTGGAGGGGCTGAAGGCAGTAGAGTGATGTATCTTACATGGGACTGTATGCTGGAGGGGCTGAAGGCAGGAGAGTGATGTATTTTACATTGGACTGTATGCTGGAGGGGCTGAAGGCAGGGGGAGTAATGTATTTTACATGGGACTGTATGTTGGAGGGGCTGAAGGGGGGCATAATTATTGCTATAATACAGAGGGGGCCATTATATATTATAATTATACAGAGGGCATTATACTTATGGGCACTACGGGGGAGGAGAGGTCTGTTATCTGAGGATGATAGTAAAGTGAGGAATCTAAACATTTTTCTGTGAAACTGCAGAGACGAGACGAGACGCGGCTGAAAGAAGTCATCATGGCGGTCCTATCTCCGAATGAAGACTCTGAGGAAAGAGTCTACATCACAGGAGATGTCATAGGATGTAAGAGGTATGTGGTGCTGTATTCTACTGTATATATTAATATATTAATGTCCATCCACATATCTGTTTTGGTGGAGAGAGAGGTGGATATAGAATTTGTCCCACACTGCCGAAGCATGGACCCAGACCTCAGGTCACACTGTGTGTGTTCTGAATTCTGGGGCTTCACACCCATCTACTACATTATCTGTACTCAGAGAGTGATCACTGTGTATCTGTGGTGTTACATAGGACTGCAGGTGACGTCTACTACATTATCTGTACTCAGAGAGTTATCACTGTGTTATCTGTGGTGTTACATAGGACTGTAAATAACATCTACTACATTGTCTGTACTCAGAGAGTTATCACTGTGTTATCTGTGGTGTTACATAGGACTGCGGATGACGTCTACTACATTATCTGTACTCAGAAAGTGATCACTGTGTTATCTGTGGTGTTACATAGGACTGAAGGTAACATGTACTACATTATTTGTACTCAGAGAGCTATTACTGTGTTATCTGTGGTGTTACACAGGACTGCAGGTGACATCTACTACATTATCTGTACTCAGAGAGTGATCACTGTGTTATCTGTGGTGTTACATAGGACTGTAGATAACACTACTACATTGTCTGTACTCAGAGAGTTATCACTGTGTTGTCTGTGGTGTTACATAAGACTGCAGGTAACATCTACTAGAATATCTATACTCAGAGAGTTATCACTGTGTTATCTGTGGTGTTACATTGGACTGCAGGTGACGTCTCGTACATTATCTGTACTCAGAGAGTTATCACTGTGTTATCTGTGGTGTTACATAGGACTGCAGGAGACATCTACTACATTATCTGTACTCAGAGAGTTATCACTGTGTTATCTGTGGTTTTACATAGGACTGCAGATAACATCTACTACATTATCTGTATTAAGAAAGTGGTCACTGTGTTAGCTGTGGTGTTACATAGGACTGCAGGTGACATCTACTACATTATCTGTACTCAGAGAGTTATCACTGTGTTATCTGTGGTGTTACATTGGACTGCAGGTGACGTTTAGTACATTATCTGTACTCAGAGAGTTATCACTGTGTTATCTGTGGTGTTACATAGGACTGCAGGAGACATCTACTACATTATCTGTACTCAGAGAGTTATCACTGTGTTATCTGCGGTGTTACACAGGACTGCAGATAACATCTACTACATTATTTGTACTCCGAGTTATTACTGTATTATCTGTGGTGTTACGTAGGACTGCAGGTGACATCTTATGCATTATTTGTAAAAAGGGGAGTCTAAAAGGGGGCGTAGTCACAGGTTGGGGGGGGGGCAATACTTGTCTTGCCCCGGGTGCTGGCAACCCACGCTACGACACTGTATACAGGCTACTCCTTCTCTTTGCACCAAAAAAGGAGCCTACATCCAGAGCAAACAATGACTGAGAAGATGGACACCAGCCAGGACAGCAGGCAAATGGAGGATGCAGTACCTGCTGACTGAACAGCTCCACTGCTATTTGCTCAGAATCTTTGCATTCAGGCTGCTGTTCCAGAGTTGAGACATAAAGGGCAAACGAGTATTCAATTCCCACACTACTGAACACAATTATAATTAATGTGAAATTAATAGGGCACTGTACAATACATCACTTGTATTGGTGTACTTTCAAAAGTCTAAGAGTGGTTTAAAAACCTGATTACTTTCTGTTCATGAATGGGCTCATACAATGTGTAATAGACGAAGAGACAAAAACTCTGTGATCTAGGTTTCAATGACATGTCTGTCAATCAGCTGTTATCGCAGGGGGTGATTATGGCCACACATTCAAGAGCATTACAAGGAAATTTTACAAATGAGTGAGCAGCCATGCGATAACATGCAAAAATGGAGATATTTTTCTGTAATCAGTTGGGATGAATTTTTCCTCGATACAGAGAAGCCCTTTGGTGGCTTTGAATCCCTAATAATATTGCATGAAGGTTTCCTAGCAAAATGTTTCCAGCTCACCTGCTCCACTCCATAGGCATGCAAGGAACCCCGGATCAGGGAGACACTTTCTTGAAAAAACGAAAAAATCCAGAACATGCACTACGGATAAAATCCAGTCTCTTTATTGTAATCCTTTAAAATTCCATGAGCTGATCAGAAAGCTTTTTCGGTCTATGCGTTTCAACAATCTGTCTTATTCATGACCAAGGATTACAATAAAGAGACAGGATTTTATCCGTAGTGCATATGCTGGGTTTTTTCAAGAAAATGAAGGTTTCTTATCAAGCTGCTTCAAAGTTTGATATAAGGATTTATTGTTTATGATAGGGGTAACTAGGGTTGGGAGCATGGATGTATCTGAAGTGGTCTTCGATCTGAATTACAGAAAAAATTTCAATCAGAGTGAAGCCGAATTTCCTTGTAATAAATCAATTTTCCCTGAATGGTGGTTAAAAAAAAGAAACATACTCATCTCATCTATTTGAGCCCAAAGAGGCCACCACGGCCATCTTGATCCCGAGCGAAATCAAGCAGTGTCTACAATCAAGATGGACGCGGCAGCCTCTTCGTGCTCAAATGGATAAGGTGAGTATTATTTATTAAATTTTTTACTGGTTAACTCCTGAGAGCCCTCACTATTATTCTCAGATGCTGCGATCAGCGATGAACGTGGCATCTGAGGGTTTCAATGACAGGCAGTGCGCAATTCCCGTTCCCACCCACCCGGTCATTGCACCCGCTACTTACAAAGAAATACACTTCTTTGCAAAGTAAGTCATCATGAAGTGAATTTCTATGTGAAATTCAGTGAAGAAGCCGAATCCAATTTTTCAAAACTTCACTTAACACTAGGGTTAACCCTTGAGTCAACAGTTTTTTCATTCTAATCCACAGTTTGATAGCAGATAACTTTTAATAGCACTCTACAATTTCCCAAACCAGACTGTCATGGTGAGAACTTGATCCTACTAAAATAATGATCTCCTCACAACAATACAAGCGATATGGGGTGGGGGGGGGTGTATCATTTGATTTGTCCCAGTTTAAGGCTAGAGCTACATACAGTGCCTTGCGAAAGTATTCGGCCCCCTGGAACTTTTCAAACTTTTGCCACATTTCAGGCTTCAAACAAAAAGATATAACATTTTAAATTTTGGGTGAAGAATCAACAAGTGGGTCACAATTGTGAAGTGGAACAAAATTTATTGGATCATTTAAAATTTTTGTAATAATAAAACTGAAAAGTTGGGCGTGCAAAATTATTCGGCCCATTTACTTTCAGTTCAGAAAACTCACTCCAGAAGTTCATTGAGGATCTCTGAATGATCCAATGTTGTCCTAAATGACTGATGAAAATAAATAGAATCCATCTGTGTGTAATCAAGTCTCCGTATAAATGCACCTGTTCTGTGATAGTCTCAGGGTTCTGTTTAAAGCACAGAGAGCATCATGAAGACCAAGGAACACACCAGGTAGGTCCGTGATACTGTTGTAGAGAAGTTTACAGCCGGATTTGGATACCAAAAGATTTCCCAAGCTTTAAACATCCCAAGGAGCACTGTGCAAGCGATCATATTGAAATGGAAGGAGTATCAGACCACTGCAAATCTACCAAGACCCGGCCGTCCCTCTAAACTTTCATCTCAAACAAGGAGAAGACTGATCAGAGATGCAGCCAAGAGGCCCATGATCACTCTGGATGAACTGCATAGATCTACAGCTGAGGTGGGAGAGTCTGTCCATAGGACAACAATCAGTCGAACACTTCACAAATCTGGCCTTTATGGAAGAGTGGCAAGAAGAAAGCCATTTCTCAAAGATATCCATAAAAAGTCTTGTTTACAGTTTGCCACGTATCCAGGTCTTAGAATGGCCAAGTCCAGTTCTGAATCCAAATTGAGAATATGTGGAAAGAGCTGAAAACTGCTGTTCACAAATGTTCTCCATCCAACCTCAAAGAGCTTGAGCTGTTTTGCAAGGAAGAATGGGCAAGAATTTCAGTCTCTAGATGTGCAAAACTGATAGAGATATACCCCAAGCGACTTGCAGCTGTAATCGCAGCAAAAGGTGGGGCAACAAAGTATTAATGCAAGGGGGCCGAATAATTTTGCACGCCCCACTTTTCAGTTTTATTTTTACAAAAAAAGTTTAAATGATCCAATAAATTTCGTTCCACTTCACAATTGTGACCCACTTGTTGTTAATTGTTCACCAAAAATGTAAAATGTTATATCTTTTTGTTTGAAGCCTGAAATGTGGTAAAAGGTTGAAAAGTTCCAGGGGGCCGAATAATTTCGCAAGGCACTGTAAGTCATGCAACAGCAAAGCTGTATGTATGAAAACACAACCAAATCTCAGAAAAGTCACAGGTATGCAGTCCTCCAAGAATTGCATTGCGGTCTATGATCGGTCACATGAGACCAAAAACTCCAACGACGTTAGACTTTTTGCGATTGTCATGGCATGTTGCATGTCACATTGCAGCTGTACTGACAATCATTAGATGAAATGTCACATAATCTTCATGTTGCCATGTAGCACCAGCCTTATGTGTAAAAAAAAAGTCACAAAGTTTCCAAAACAGCATTTTTATGAGTAGCCCAGATTTATCAATTGTGACTTTTTAAAAATTAAAAAAGGTGCAATGGGGATGGAGTAAAAAAATAAAAATGAAAAGTAAAATCTGTAGGCAAAATTATTACTTGTGAAGATGCACCAAGTAGTTTATCAAACGATTTGGACTGTTTTCTATTTGACGCAGATTATGTCAATACAGACTCAATAAAACCTGGCTTTAAAATATCCCCCTCATGATAAATCCCCCTTCCACATTCTGAAATTAAAAAAAAAGTGAAAGCTAGTCCACATTTAGTAGTCCGGACGCATGTTTATCATGCATCCTTCGTAAAATAAATGCCGTATTCATAAACCCATTTTCCCATGCCATAATATGTTCACACCATCTGACAACAAATGTAAATTGCACGTTTGATTTTATTACACTCAAGAAAATGCAAATGCATACCTTTCTAATTTATGTCTATGTGGCCATGATATGCCAGCACCAAATCTCCTATGTATGCCCCTTATGGGTCCTGACAGGTGCATGTATGAGAGGTTGGAAACACAGGAAAATTAGCACATGAAGATCCAGAACCGCTGTAATCTTGTAAAATTGCATTATTGATATGTTAAAAATGCATGTAGTATAAAATAAGAACAACTCTTCAGCCTCAGAGTTCCCAAATACCGTGAATGAAGAAAAGTGAAGAAGAGTGGAGCCATATACTTATGGCTCCAAGCCATTCATAATGGTTGCCATAATAACGGCATGATGGATTCATTGTAAGACAGATGCAAAAACGTGACTGACGGACCTCATTGATGAATAATGGGCCTGTGGAGGTTTCATCAGGTCTAAGGGTTCAACCACATATGCAGGTTTTTAGTTCAGTTTTTGAAGCCAAAGCTAAAATGTGTTAAAATAACAGGATAAGTAGTATCTGTTAAGGAGTGAGTCCATTGCGGAAATCACGCTCTGTGTGTGAGCGTGATCCTCCATTCTGGATATTGCAGGAGCGCACAGCATTATCAGCATTATGTCTCAGGAGTCACATCATTTCTGCTACATCTTTCTCCCTGCAACTCTCACAGCCTCTAACTGTAGATACGACTGGTGACAGTTGAAGGATGAAATTGAGTGTGTGCGTCTACCTCAGCAAGGTGGACAGAGAATCAAAGAAAATAACAAACAACTCGTGGCACTCTACTGATACATTTTATTGAATAACTCACTGGCTATACTACATTTTTAATTACATACAGTTATAAAACTTGAAAATAGACCTGACATCATAATCAGGGAAGCGGATAAGGGGGGGAGCGGTAGTGCTTTTGGATACTTTTATCTATAAACAACAAATATTAAATGAGCTGAGTGACAATACTGTTTATTCCCATCTCAGCAGCAACCCGCTCCCACTTTATCAACAGAAACTGCAGGATATTTTACATCAAGGTTTTTCATTAGGCATTTTAAGCAAAAAGGATATGGAATATATTTTGGTAGAACATCCTATAATTTCTATCTTTCATGCCTTGCCAAAGGTTCATAAGAAGGGTTTTTTCACCCCCAATGAGGCCAATTGGCTCATTTTCAGAAAGGTTATCTGAATGGGTGGATTCCCTCCTTCAACCTCTGGTCCCTCATGTACCGGGTGTCTTAAAAGATACCCGTGTGGTTTTACATTCTTTTGATGCGTTCCCATGGAGTAATGAATATATATGGATCACTGCTGATGTAGTATCACTATATACAAATATCCCCCACCAGATGGCAATTCAAACTTTATGTTGGTTTTTGGCCTGTTATAGCAACTGTACCTTGGAACTTCAGGATTATATTTGTACAGTAATTGATTTTTTATTGAGACATCATTTTTTATGTTTAATGGGGATTTTTATCTCCAGGTCTCAGGAGTATCTATGGGGGACAAATTCTCACCGTCCATAGCCAACCTTTTTATGGCTTGGTGGGAAAAACAGTATATTTATGTCGATACTAATCCGTTCTTCCAGCACATCAAATGGTATGGTCGTTATATCGACGATATATATTGATTATATGGAAAGGTGAAGCATCGGATTTAACAGCATTTAGTGATTTTTTGAATCAATGCTTTGACTCCCTGCAATTTGATGTGCATTGAGGAACGGATTCGATCGATTTTTTGGACTTGCATCTTCTGGGGGATCACATAGAATCCAGGATTATAACATCCACTTACTCCTTTCCACAACCTTCCACCCATCACATGTCACCAGAAATATACCCAGGCGGGAAATGATAAGGGCTAGGCGCAATTGTTCTAATGTCTCTACCTTTCTATTAGAAGCAGAAAAAAATCAGGGATAGACTGTTAAGAAGAAACTATACGGCCCATGCTATTGACAGAGCCAAACAATGGGCGTTATCTCTTAACAGACAATCTCTATTGTTTCCTTGTTTTCAAAAAACATATAAAGAAAAAAATAAAATAAGGGCTATAAATGCTAAAAGAAATAACAAACCGACCATTTTTGTTACTGGTTTCAGTCAGGAGTACCGAGCAATATGTAATATAATACAGCGACACTTACAAGTACACAATTATGACAGTGAGTGGAAGGATGTGGTAGCAGCGGGGGTTAAATATGCAGCATACAAGGCTCCTACGCTGGGGAGTAAAATCAGTCCCAGTTTGTTTCAGGATAAAACTGTCAAACAACCAGTGTGGTTAACTTACAGGGGCAGTAACAAATGTGGCAGTAAAAAATTTATATGTTGCAACCATATGCAAACAGGCCAAAAATTCACCTCTATAGCTACAGTACTGCCAAAATTTATACCATTAGACAGTATTTGAATTGTAACACTGAGTTTGCAGTATATCTGATTATATGTAGAACATGTTCCCTTCAATGTGTGGGATGCACCACTAAGCAAATTAATGCAAGGATTCGTAAACATTTATCAGATATTCCTCACTACAGGGAACGGAATGTCTCTGTGGTGAGCTTTCACTTTGCTACAGTTCACAAAGGGGATACTGCGACTTTTGTAGCTTAAGGTATAGAAAGGGTTACCTTCCCAGTCAGGGGAGGTGACCTCAAACAGAAACTCTTGAGCAGGGAAGCATATTGGATGTTTGAGATGTGAACTTGTTTCCCATCTGGTCTGAATAAGAAACATGATTTAATTTTGCAATATAGGTGAAGGGTTTGCACTTCATGTCTGTTTTTTCTATGTATAACAGGTGCCTCCCATCACAGGAGTCATGTGATTTTGATTCCTGGGTGTGATTGGGACTACTATGTTTTAAATACTGTGTTTCATTCACTCTGTGGTGTGTCATGAATAAGGACCGTGATGTAGGGGTCCGAAACGCGTAGACCGTCCAATGTACTACTTGTTTGGCTTTTACCACTATAAATAAAGACGCAAGCATTTTATATGGAAGCTGGACTTTACTTTTCTTTTCCATACAATAATAAAAGTACTCAGATCCATGTGCTGGTTTGAAAAATGTAGAAGATTTTTCATAGGACAAACCCTTTAATATTTTTATTTCTATTTTTTATAATCCACATTTGATTTAGCCTTCAAAAACGGCATCAATGAACCAGCAAGCCTGGTTGTACCCTAATGCTTTGACAGCAAGAATGGCACTTATTTTTACTGTCAAAAGAGATGGACCTTTTAATAAGGGCTCTTAATGGTAACATGAACAGAACAAGTATAGCATAACCCCATATAAAAATTAATGCTTTTTAGATCTTCACCACCATCAATAATAAGCAGAGTTTCCTAAACTGTTATCAAAAAATGGTACAAATAGTGAAGTGTTACCCAATATAAGCCTGTAGACTGAAAAGCAAGAATAAATAAGTGCAACAATAGTTAACTGTGTAGCGCCTGCTTGCGTCCACCTGGCAAAAAACATATTTTTATAATGATAATTTCTACCCTGTCATTTTCTGTCAGGCAGCTGGCTCTTTTTAAGCCCGATAGTTGATATACAAGTACAGTATGAAGAAGAGCAAGTTATTTTATTCAGTGAACAAGGTCATTCCAGTTAATCAGAAAATACCAAATGTTCTTCCATTTTGCCTTCTGTCAGCTTCTCTTCAGCTCATCATCAAGAAGCAGCGTTCGATGGAAGATAGCATGGTAACAGATTGGATTGTGATGAGATGAAGCTAGCTTGTTGCCGTAGCCGATACTAGAACTTACCTCCACAGCTTAAACCACATTTACATTCAATTCTGCATAAATTACAGAGGATACATTTACATTAAACATTTTTTACCCTTTAATTCCAAAAAATGTATGAAATATTATACCTTGGTTGCACTACAGAATGACTGCCTCTCTTCCGGCAATGCCATCTGCTACAGCGGAGACTTGAGGGAGTGTTAGCGGCTAGCAGAAGTGAGCTGTCGGAAGATCATTTCTGTGCCTTCTGTTTCCTTCTTACTACTTCTGTCCTCAAACTTCCAATTATTAATTAGCACATTTTACTTAGAAAACCAGAAAAATAAGCAGCTTTAAATTCCATTAAAAATTACAGCAGGAAAATGGCATAATCAGCAACGTGGATAGTGGTCAGGTAACATTCTGTTGTCTGAGAGATGATTATAGGGAACCAACCACAAATGATTTTATCTGACATTCACAGGTTTTTTTTTTGCTTTTTACCTTCTGTGGAACAATAAGCATAACAAATTACTACCACCACAACAAAAGAAATAAATATACCATTTCTGCAAGCGGGGCCAGTCTTAGGCTACATGACACCCTGTGCAAAACTATGGGACACATTTATTAAGACCAGCGTTTTAAGCTAGTTTCACACTAGCAGCAGTGTTCTCTGGCAGGCTGTTCTGGCAGGAGAACAGCCTGCCGGAACCATGCTGCTTCTAATGCACACATGCTGCCGGAACTCTGCTCCGGCCCCATTCACTATCATTGGGGCTGGCAGGACTTCCGGCCACAGCATGGCAAACATGCCAAGAGGTGGCCGGAATAAAACTACGACATGTCGGCGGCCTTCTGTCGGAGATTTTATCCCTTTCTCTGTAGAAGAGAACTGCCAATCATCAGCAGATGGGCGGGAGAGCAGGAAATTATGAATAACCATGACTCTTCTCAGGTAGATTTGACTCTTTTCAAGGCTTGTGCTGCAATGATTATGATGCTGGTTCTTGGCAATCACTTACATTTAGCTCATGAGTGACACACCGCTGAAATCAGCATTTCTGTCCCTATGTTATACTGCCCTCTGTGAGGTCAGCATAAAGTTGATGACAGGTTCCCTTTAAGGCTTGTTCACAATCATCATTAGGAAAGGCCAGGTCATGCAAAGTTCAAAGCGTTAAAAATACTCAGACTCCTCTAATCTTGTCCCAAAAAACAGCAGCTATGGGTTCTTCTAAGCAGCTGCTTCACACTCTGAAAATGAAAATGGTGGGGGACCACAAAGAAGCAAAAGGCTATAAAAAAAGAACAAAACATTTTTGGGTTGCCATTTCAAAATGTAATTAATACAGTTAACAGAAACAGTGGATGTCAAGAAAAAGTCTAAAAGAAGAAAAAAATCACAGCTACTTATAGGATTGTAAGAAAGGCAAATGAACTGCAAATGAATTGACTGCAAAAGACCTTCTGGAAGATTTAGCAGACTCTAGAGTTGTGGCACATTGTTCTAATGTTCACAGCAACAACTACACAAATATAGCCTTCATGGAAGAGTCCTCAGAACCAGCCTGATGCATTTTTGAAACAAGTCTTGTGGTCCTATGGGATTAAAATAGAACTCCTTGGCCACAATGAGCAAAGATATGTTTGGAGAAAAAAGGTCACAGAATTTAAAGGGTTTGTCTGCTTTCAGGGCTGATATAATGTCACGAGTGGGCTTGCGTCTGGTATCAGATGTTCTGCGTGGCTTTCAAAAGTGACATAATTTGACATGCTTTTCCCTTGGTTTGGTTGCTGTTTACCACACCCCTTCCCCTCAGCTGTTGCGGCTGTGGTAATTATCTTTCTCCTATTAACCCCTTCCTCTCCCAGTATCCCTTGCAGTTTATACTTTCTGCCTACTTAGTAGTGTGTGGTGTGGATCTCTGCTGAGATACGGTTGCTGCGATATCTGCTTTAAGATAAGTGACTTTTTCCCTTTTGTGGTTTTCCTTCTGGAGTCGCCTGTTCGTCCTTACTCTTGGAGGAACGGGTTTACTCTTTCTTGTGTCACTAGCTGCAGGGTTCTTTAGGGTGAATTTATTATTAGGTTCCTGTTTATGAACTCTCCTACCCTGCAGGAAGTGACCGTTTCCCTGGTTTTGGTCTGTTCCCTTCACTCGTACGCTCGGTGTGGCTATTCCCTCCACACCAGAGCGTGACATATAAGCTCTCCTTCACTCTTTTACCACATAGGAGAGGAGCATTGGAGCATTTCCTTGCTCTGGTGATCCCCTTGGCTTGCACTGCATTTTGTGCGTCGTTGATGTTCCTAGCTTCACATGAGTATGCTATGCGGATGACTTCTGGCTAGCAGGGAGCCCAGGGTCTGTTCTGGGCAGTTTTAGAGGTATAACTAGTACCTTCCTCTAAAATTACACCACTCATTTGTGCCAGTGATGTCACTGGGCTCCCTGCTAGGTGGAAGTCTCCATCTATCATACTGATATGAAGTCCAGTACGTCACCGGCTCACAACAAACAAATATTGCGCTGCTTGATGCAGTGCAAGGCAAAGGGAGCATCGGAGAATGGAAATGCTCAAATGATCCACTCATATATGGTAAAGGAGTGAAGGGGAGCTTATATTCTGGTTCAGCCCTAAACCTGGAAAACCCCTTTAATGAAAGGAACACCTCTCTAACAGTGCTTACATACTGGAAAAAATGGCGCTGGCCTCTCTGGTGGCTGGGATTGTGGGAAGTGCGCATAGGCTGACATTTTTCCTACAGCGTGCAAGCATGGCCACCACTGCTGGATTGCAGGGGGGCCATAACCCCTGAATATGAGCGGTATATAATGTGATGGAAAAATGAATGAAGCCAGCAAAGGAGGCAATATGGACAATCACAATACATTAGTAAGTTCCCTATATTAATTTTGTCTACATGATATGCCATTTGCTGAAGTCAGACAACCCCTTTAAGCATGGCGGTGGATCAGTCATCCTTTGGGGTTGTGTTACAACCAATGGCATGGTAAAAATTTCATGGATAGAGGGAAGAATGGATACAATAAAATTCCAGCAAATTCTGGAAACAAACATAACATCAATTGTGAAAAAGCTGAAGTTGAAAAAATAGATAATGATCCTAAACACCCTCAAAATCCACAAAAATCTACATCAAAAGGCGCAAGGTAAAGGTTTTACCATGTCCCTCACAGTCCCTTGATCTGAACATCATTGAAAATCTGTAGATAGACTTCAAAAGAGCAATAGATGCAAGACAGCCCAGGAATCTGACAGAACTGAAAGACTTTTGCAAGGAAGAATGAATGAAAATTCCTCAAACAAGAATTGAAAGACTTTTGGCTGGCCACAAAAAGCATTTACAAGGGGGGCGTGGCCAGCAATGGAAGCGTGAAGACGTGCTTCTGGTGAGCTCCGCTGTTTCCCTGCTCTAAAACAGTGCCTACCAGCCACATCATGGGGAAAACCTACAAAAAGGGTTGAGCTCGACCATCTGCTCCCCTTGCATCTTCCCAGAGTGACCTCAGCTCTTACTTCTCCCGGCAAGCTGAATGTGAAGGCGAGCCAGCGCTCACACCAAACAGCCTACTCCAAGATGGCAGCGGCTCCCATGCGGTGCAGAGTGCGGCATCTCCCTCCTGCTCCTCTAACTCCTGGCCTCATGACACCCGGGACCGCCTCTCCTCATCGGCACCGCTGGCTCCCAGCCCACATAAGGGGACTCGTGGCACCACAGAAGACACTCCTGACCAAGCGGCCCCATCGGCGCCCATCATCCAAAATGGCAATGCGTCTTTACACCTGCCGTGCCAGCACTAGCCTACAGCAGCGGCCCACATGGAGCTTGTCCCTGGTGGACCACATAAAGGGGACTATACAAGTGCACAGGCAAGCCCCCAGCTACACTCTTCTCCTGTCCCATAACCCCCCGCCTCTCCGCTCCCCCTGCCATCTCTCCCCCTCAGAACTCTGTGTTAAGGCCTAATGAGCAGGCCTTCAAGCCGCAGCCCTCATTTGCCCCCCCATTACATACCCACCCAAAGGTCCTATCTACTCCTCTGGTGGGAAATATAGAGGGAGACACCAGGGTCTCCCAGGATATAACAGGGCAAAGTCCAAGGGGCTCTCTCTCACCGCCAGACTCTCCCGTCCCCTCTCTGGCTGCATCACCGCACTAGACGATGCGGTCGTCCTCCTGGGATGAATCTAGGACCACACACTCTTGCCATCCTCAAGCTGCTGGCATATCATACATCCAAATCCAGGGGGCCCCCTGCCCCAACCAAGAATCCCAACACTTTGCTGTTCAAGTGCCTGAACATTCCAAGACGACTCTGGCAGTGACCAACGAGGACACCAGACCACCTACAATAGCAGACCGGCGTGCTCTTATATGCTCTCTGCCCTCTAAGGAGGACTTTTCCACTTTTGCGGCTAATATCTTACAAGAATGCAAACAGGAATTTGCTCAATTCTGTACAGATGTATCTACTCTTACAGGGCGAGTGGACTCTATTACTAAAACCCATATGGGGGTACTTGCAGATGTGAAAACCCTTCAAGTTTTCACGAGACACAAATACATGCTCTTCAACAACATGTAGATGATTTGGAGAACCGCGGACGCCTCAACAATATCCGTATCAGAGGCCTTCCAGAATCTGTTACTTCTGCTGATCTATTCCCTGCACTCCTCTCCGTATTCAATAACATTCTGGAAAGACCCCGCACAGCCCCAATTGAAATAGACAGATTTCATTGGACATTACGCCCGCCAGCACCTGAAGGATCACAACCCAGAGATGTCATCTGCAGGATGCATTTTTAGGCTGTGAAAGAACAGATTCTCCTCAAAGCCCGACAACAGGAACAGTCTTATGAGGGTTCGTCCATCATGATCCTCCAAGACCTCTCCCGTTATACATTAGCCCAAAGAGCCGCATTGAAACCTGTCCTTACTTTACTACAAGACAGAGAAATACCTTACCGATGGGGCTTCCCTTTTGCTCTAATTGCTGATCACAGAGGACAATCAGCCACTCTCCGTTGCAGTGGTGATCTCCCGGGATTTCTCCAAGGCCTCAACCTACCATCAGTAGAACTGGATCAATGGTCCACTTTCTCCCCGGTTAATCATACTCCTCAATGAAGGCTCTCCTCCTCCCAAACATATACAAGAGGTTCCCAGGGACTGCCTTCTCGCTCTCTCAGAGGACGTCGCCAACGCTCAGAAGAACATCTGCAAAATTCTCAACCCTTCCACCGAACCTGAAGACGTCCCTGAACTCTCACTGCTCATTATATCCCCATACCTATCGTTTCCATTGATTCAATTGTTTTTTATAGTAGGAATCGCTGTTCTTGTTTGATCACCATTGTTAAGTTTCTGCAGGGATGACAGCTGGATCTTCTCTTCCTAACAGTCACTTTTCCCACAAAGTTAGAGACCCTCCTTTAGGAGCACTGTACCCACAAGTGATTGTCTCTTAGTGGTCCCTTACTTAGGCGTATTACCCACCCCTTTTTTACTTAGGAGCTTGAATTTTATTTCCCCCTCCCCCCCTTTTTTTTTTCTTCTCCCCTCTTTCTCTACCATTTGCCTCTCATCTATTCTTCTCTCTGTCTGTCTTCTTCTTTTCCTTTTCTTTTTCTCTTTATATGGTACGTCTCTTTTCTCATAGTCTTAGGGAAAACACGCATGATGGCATCGCTCAAAATCGCATCTTTCAACGCAAAACATCTTAACTCCACCCAGAAACGAAACCAGGGCGCTTCACCATTTTCATCCTCAAAAGGTACACATTATCTGTTTCCAAGAAACTCATTTCAAAGAGTGGTCCTCTACTAGTATTCAACACCGACATTATACAACCTGGCATGTTGCAAATAATCAGCAGAACAAATCTAAAGGGGTTGCAATAGCAATCCACAAATCCCTGCCTTTTTAGATGCTAGACTGTGTTGTCGATGTAAATGCTCGTTATCTGATCTTATCGATAAGTATTGGAGGCAGGGAGTTCACATTCTTAAATGCTTATGCCACCAACCAACAACAAGTTGCTTTTCTGACAGACCTAGTAGATAAGGTCCTTCCCTCACTTAGGAGAACAGTTGTTCTGTGTGGGGATCTTAACCTCACTCTTGACTCCACTCTAGATAACTCTTCCGGAAGAGCTGCTATATCTTATGGGGCGATTAAAAAAGTTAAGAAAGCCTTTCTACAGTTACAACTCTGTGACCCCTGGCACATACAACATCCTGCAGATAGGGACTATACTTTCTTTTCCCCACCACACTCCTCCTATAGTCATATAGATTATATTTTACTCCAGCACCATGCCCTCACTTGGTTAGACACTACTCAGATTGTATCCATTCTGTGGTCAGACCACGCCACAGTCTACTGCTCACTAAAACTTCCCTTCTTATGTAAAACAGAATGGTCATGGAAGCTAAATAAGTCTCTCCTTCTTGATTCTGTTTGTGCAGCTGAGGTGTCTCAGACGATCACTGATTTTCTCTCTGATTACCTTTCAGATGCTACTCTCCTGCCTACACAATGGGAGGCTCTTAAATGTGTTATACGAGGCATTTTGGTTAAGCATGGGACCCGACTCAAGAGGGAAAAGGCTCATAGCCTTTCAATAGCCCTAGTAAGGTCGCCTCTTTGGAGCTGGTCCACAAGTGTGCACTTACTCACTTACGAGATCTTCAAGAAGCCCGACTAGAGGCCAAACGCCTATTGGAGCGTTCATATCAAAAAATGGTCCGGATTTGCCGAAGCAAATTCTATGAATTTGGCAATAAAAGTGGCTGTTTGTTGGCCAGAACCCTTCGGGGACAAAAGGCAGCTTCCCATATCCCAGTCATAAAAACGTCACAGGGAACCCAAAAGTATACTACTCCAGATATAGCTTCTATATTCTGTTCTTATTATTCTGATTTATACAATCTGCCAGCCCTCTCTGACCCAGGAGATCTACCTCTGTCCTTTGCCACACAGCTAACGGCAGAACAATCTGCCAGTTTGGAGACTCCCTTCACTACTGAAGAGATTCAAGATGTACTAAAATCTCTCCCTGGAGGAAAGAGCCCGGTCCGGATGCGTTCACGGCAAGATTTTACAAAGTATTTTCAGATAAACTCACTCCTTTTCTTCTTCGAGTTTTCAACATGGTGTCTCCTGGGCTTCCTTTCCCGGCACAGTGTACTGCAGCTCATATAGCAGTCATCCCCAAATCGGATAAGGATTCTCAGGTATATGCAAGCTACCTCCCAATTTCCCTACTGAACGTAGATCTTAAAATATATGCAAAACTTTTGGCTAATTGTTTGAAAGCTTTTCTCCCATCCTTAATTCACTCTGATCAGGTGGGCTTTGTGCCGGGAGGGAGGCTAGGGACAACACCCTAGAAACACTGGACATCATGCACTATGCTAAAGCCCCCAAAATTCCACTCATGGTCCTGTCACTAAACGCAGAAAAGGCCTTTGACCGTATCTCTTGGCCTTCACTACGATCTACTCCAGTACATATTGGTTTTGGACCATGGTTTACATCTAAAATACTTAACCTGTACCAATCACCGTCAGCAAGGATAAAAATCAATGGGACCCTTTCCCCCTCTTTTTCTATCCGTAACGGCACCCGTCAGGGTTGTCCACTGTCCCCACTCCTATATTTTCTGGTCATGGAACATTTAATGTCTGCCATACATGACAATCCTGATATCAAGGGTAATCATATAGGTACCCAGGAGTATAAGTGTGCGGCATTTGCAGACGACTTGCTTCTTTACATTACTAAACCCTCAAGTTTCACTCCCATGTCTACAAATGGAGCTATCTAGATTTTGGGTGTGGTCTAACTTTAAAATAAATATGTCCAAATCCCATGCTCTAAATATCTCATTAGATCGCAACTTAGTGACTTCTCTCAAGGCTTCTTTTTCTTTCTCGTGGCCCTCCAGATGAATCACATACCTAGGGGATTAAAATAGGCCCACAGTTATTCACTCTGTTCCAAGATAATTTCGCTCCTCTATTATACCGCTTTGAGAGAGATCTGGAGTCGTGGCACTGGAAAGATTTTTCTTGGTTCGTCAGGATTAGGATTTTAAAAATGAACCTGCTACCAAAACTATTGTATCTCCTGTAGACCATCCCCATCCACATCCCCCTTTCCTTCTGGACCCGGATCCGTAAATGTTTCTCAAGATTTGTGTGGTCCCCTTGGAGGCCTCGAATAAGATGGGAAATTTTGACTTGTACAAAGGAGGAGGGTGGGGTTGGTCTTCCGGACTGTAGACTATACTATCATGCAACGGCTTATGCTCGTTTTTTAGATATGTGCCGATCCTACTCTCAAAAGGCATGGGTGATCATAGCAAAAGACATATCACCTTGTGCACTCACTGCTCTCCCATGGTTGGCGAACACTGCGAAGACTATGCGATCCTCTCTCTCTTTCACTTCCCCACAAACGTTTACGGTTATTAGGGCTCTGGGAACAGACTCTTCTCTGACCCCTTACCCCCATCACTGACAATCCCCTATTCCCCCCGGGTATGGATACTGCCCATTTTCTTACAGGAACCAAAAATCTACCACTTTGTTTCTGTCAGGTCACTTCGGGTATGTCCCTGAAACCTCTGAACTACATACTGGGCAGAGCACCTCCTGCACTAAAGCATACTTTTGAATACCTCCAATTACAACACTTTTTTACATCCTTGCACACCTCCCATAATCTTACTAGAAACCTGACAGCCTTCGAACAAGCTTGTTTAGCTCCTTCTGCTGTGTTTCTAGATATTTCTTTCCTGTACAAACTACTCCTACACCAAAAATCCTCCTCACCTCTCCGGTTTTGTGAACAATGGGAGCAGGACCTAGGCATCACGTTATGCTCTGCTCAATGGCACAAATGCTACACCTTTTCCCACAAATCATTATTAGCTACAAGAGCACAAGAAACTTGTTTTAAGATCATGTCTAGGTGGTATAGAGTACCAACACTTCTACATAAATGGTATCCCTCGGTCTCAGACAGATGTTGGCGGTGTGGAGAGGCAGAGGGCACTCTTCTACATATATGGTGGAAAGGGTTCTTCGCCCATTTTGGGACTGTAAGGGATTAGGTACCAGGATAGTCGTCTCCTGGGGTAGACGGGCACTCATCAGCAGGCACACCAGAATTATCCAACCACACGGCAGGAATTTGGAGCAAACTGACCTCAGTGCGTTTTATTTTCAGGTTTCAGGGCATAAACCAAAACAAACAGCAAAATAAAACCTATGCCTCTCCGGCTCTAACTTAAACACAAACGATTTCCTCACTAACGTTGTGCAGGCCTAAGACCTGACACCCAAAACAAACATGTACAAGGAAACAGTCTGTACAACCTGATTTTAGCAGTCCAGCAGTGTCCTCTCGCAGGCATATACCACCTTCCCCCAGGCTGAGAGAGAGAGAGTGTGACTCAGAGGCTGGCTTGTTTTTAAAGAGGCCATCACAGCTGATCCCTAATTACCTCCAAATCACACAGACCTCTGAGACCAATGCTTGCTTTACCTGAATGGAACCATAAAGCATGGAGAAACATAGACACCATCTACCACTTTCCCACATGGTCTGTCACAGGGACAGAAAGCTATCCTTAAAATAACTAGCTTCCCAATGCCGAATCTGCCAGAAGCTTTTCTTCTATATGTATTTGACCTCAATATCCCCGCATATAAGAAGTCTCTACTTAAAAATCTTATCCAAGCAGCAAAAGCAGTGATTCCTCGAAATTGGAAGTCGACAAATCCCCCGACCCTAGAAGAGTAGTTTTAAGTGGTAATTATGTATCAAAGAATGGAAGAACTAATAGCTCACACCCCTCAAAAATATGCCCAACTGTTAAAAGTGTGGGAACCCTGGGAAGAGATTTGAAATTCAGGGACATATAGAGCACTCAGACAGTAACTGGTGAATACAGTGGGGAAAAAAGTATTTAGTCAGCCACCAATTATGCAAGTTCTCCCACTTAAAAAGATGAGAGAGGTCTGTAATTGACATCATAGGTAGACCTCAACTATGAGAGACAACATGAGAAAACAAATCCAGAAAATCACATTGTCTGATTTATAAAGAATTTATTTGCAAATTATGGTGGAAAATAAGTATTTCAATTTATACAATCACTGAAAAAAACGTGGTCTAAAATGGCAGAAAAGTGATCAAACCCCATATGCTGTAGCGCATATCAAACCGGGGGAGCAAATCCTGCACATGTGATCCGTTGCTAACAGCAATCCCCAGCAAAAATGCATACAATGGAGGATGCCTACAGTGGACCACATGTACCACAAAAACATCCTACACAAGGTAACCAATTGTGCGGATGTGGCAAACTATATAATCAAACAATCACTGATAGAGGTGCACTGCGGGGGTAGATGCAATTGATAATATATGGCTAAACCCTCACGCTGATGTTAAAATGAGAGTTTCGCCAATATATTCTTATATCAAGAACATACCGGTGCCCAAGCACCGCATCAAGGTATCTCAGAGTGGCAGGGGACCTAACACTAACCTATCTTGCTGTATGGGCAATTGCGGAAGGAGCATACAGGCCGACACACAGCGACCAACTCCTAGTTACCTCCAGCGTGAGATCACACATACAATGGGAGGAGGGAGTAGGCTGTGAGCCCCACCTACCAATGACTCATGTGACTCAGGCTGCACAGGTGCACCATAATAAGTATTTTCTCACCTACAAACAAGCAAGATTTCTGGCTCTCACAGAGCTGTAACCTCTTCTTTAAGAGGCTCCTCTGTCCTCCACTCGTTACCTGTAATAATGGCACCTGTTTGAACTTGTTATCAGTATAAAAGACACCTGTCCACAACCTCAAACAGGCACACTCCAAACTCCACTATGGTGAAGACCAAGGAGCTGTTGAAGAAACAAACTTGTAGACCTGCACTCGGCTGGGAAGACTGAATCTGCAATAGGCAAGCAGCTTGGTGTGAAGAAATCAACTGTGGAAGCAATAATTAGAAAATGGAAGACATACAAGACCACTGATAATCTTCCTCGATCAGGGGCTCCACGCAAGATCTCACCCCGTGGGGTCCAAATGATCACAAGAGCTGTGAGCAACTATGAGCAAAAGTCCCAGAACCACACGGGGGGACCTAGTGACCTAGAAAGCTGGGACCAACGTAACAAAGGCTACCGTCAGTAACACACTACGCCCCCAGGCACTCAGATTCTGCAGTGCCAGACGTGTCCCCTTGCTTAAGCCAGTACATATCCGGGCCCGTCTGAAGTTTGCTAGAGAGCATTTGGATGTTCCAGAAGAGTATTGGGAGAATGTTATAAGGCCAGATGAAACCAAAGTAGAACTGTTTGGTAGAGACACAACTTGTCGCGTTTGGAGGAGAGTGAATGCTGAGTTGCATCCAAAGAACACCATACCTACTGTGAAGCATGGGGGTGGAATATCATGCTTTGGGGCTGTTTCTCTGCAAAGGGACCAGGACGACTGATCCGTGTACATGAAAGAATGAATCGCCATGTATCGTGAGATTTTGAGTGCAAACCTCCTTCCATTAGCAAGGGCATTGAAGATGAAACGTGGCTGGGTCTTTTAGCATGACAATGATCCCAAGCACACTGCCAGGGCAACAAAGGAGTGGCTTCGTAAGAAGCATTTCAAGGTCCTGGAGTGGCCTAGCCAGTCTCCAGATCTCAACCCCATAGAAAACCTTTGGAGGGAGTTGAAAGTCCGTGTTGCCCAGTGACAGCCCCAAAACATCACTGCTCTAGAGGAGATCTGCATGGAGGAATGGGCCAACATACAAGCAACAGTGTGTGCCAACCTTGTGAAGACTTACAGAAAACGTTTGACCTCTGTCATTGTCAAAAAAGGTTATATAACAAAGTATTGAGATGAACTTTTGTTATTGACCAAATACTTATTTTCCACCATAATTTGCAAATAAATTCTTTAAAAATCAGACATTGTCTACCTATGATGTCAATAACAGTCCTCTCTCATCTTTTTAAGTGAGAGAACTTGCACAATTGGAGGCTGACTAAATACTTTTTTTTCTCCACTGTATAGTTCTATTTCTCAGAATCACTCGCTCTCTTCTGATCTTGTGTCTTCTCTCTCTTCTTTTATTCTATCCCCTTGTCCTATTCTTCTCTTCTTCCTTCTTGTCCCCTTCCCCCTAATAATCTTTCATATTTATGTCCTGCCCCCCCCTTTTTTTTGTGCTCCATGCAAGTTCTCCTATATGTTTGCATAAATGCTCCTGAAGTATACATCCTAGCTTTACGGACATTAGTCGATCCGTAATATAACATATCTGACTACAATCTTGATTGTATTTTAAATACGTAATTGTTATCAATGTTTTTTTCCTTTTTCTCCTGAAATATGCTCATGATTCTATGTGACTTTACATATTTGTCATAATTTGTACAATTTGCTTATGAACAAAAAAAAAATGTGAAAAACCTAATAAGCATCCTAATTAAAAAAAAAAAAAAAGATAAAACTCAAAAATATTTTTTTTTGCTTAAAATACAAAGGGAACGTGTAATCTTCAACTTTATGCCTTTTGGAGATCATTTAATCTTCAACTTGCTTACCAGTTCACAGTAACAGTAATTTTGACCAGGGGTGCCCAAACTTCTGTATTCCACTGAATGTGAAACTTTTTTTTTCTCAGCAATGTGGGCACATATGTACATGGGACCAATAGAGATGTTTTCAACTGCCTAGTGCACAAAAGCAAGGTACAGTCTTTAGTATAAATAGAGGTATATCAAACCTTAGAAACTAGAAAAAATCCTCCCTTACTAAAAATTTACCTTTATTATTAGATAAATTTTAAAATCTATACATACAACCCCTATCAATAGACTACTAGATATAGACTAGGGATGAGCGAACCGAACCGTAACGAACCAGATTCGTTACGAACTTTCCCAAAAGTTCGGTTCGTCACCGAACCGAATTTTGATAAAGTTCGTAACGAATCTGGTTAAAATAACGGCGACGCCAAATATACGCATATTCATTGAGAATATACGCCAATGCGTACGCTAATGCCGTACGCTAATGCGTTAGAATTCATAAAA
>ONZH01020769.1:0-11954 GCA_900303285.1 Rhinella marina | reverse complement strand
TTCCGGCTCCACACATGTCGCTGCGGCAGTCCTGATCCGGCAGCACCCTTCACCTGCCGGATCAGGCCTGCTGCTAGTGTGAAAGTAGCCTAACTGACCAAGAGATTTTCTCCAGTCTTTCAGCCAGTCAAACCAGGCATCCCATGGATCATTAATGCCTGAGTTCCTTTTCAACTCCTCAGATAAAGATGTGAGTCCCTTCAGGGCATTCATCACTTGGCCATCTGGTACCAGGTTATCTGGAATAAGAGTACAACAGGTATCTCCTATCATCTTACATACTCCACCTTTCTCTGCCAGGAGCATGTCCAATGTCATTCTGTTCTGGAATGCCATGATACTCGTAGGACCCAACTGTTCCACAATCCCTTTCAGGGCGTCTCTGGAGTAGTTCACAAATCTCTGCTGATTATAATTAGAGATGAGCGAATCGAATCCCACAAAGTGGAATTTGATCCAAATTTCAGGATGAATTCGATTTATCCTGAAATAGTGTAAAAAACAAAAAAATCCATACTTACCGCCTCAATTTGCTCGCGACAGGCCGCCAGCCGCCATCTTGATTGAAGATCCTGGGCGAAATCCCGCGCGTAGTGATGTATGACGTCACCACCCCGGCCGGCGTGATGACGTAATCTCGCACCGCGTGAGATTTCGCTCCAGATCTTCAAGCAAGATGGCGGGCAGCCGGCCCGTCGCGAGCAAATGGAGGAGGAAAGTTTGATTTAATGTATTTTTTAATGTTTATTTTACACTCAGACGCCGCGATCATGTATAAACGCGGCATCTGAGGGGTACAATGACAGGGGCGGCGCTATCGCAGCTCCCTTTCATTGCACCCACTACTTACAAAAAAATGCGCTTTATGGCGAAGTAATTAGTCACAAAGCGATTTTTTCTCAGCCAAATCAAATTTTCAAGAAATTCGCTCATCCCTAATTATAATAGATGTAATTAATCCAATCCACATTTTTGTTAATGGTGATAGTGGGAATAAGCGACTAAAATCCCACTGCCACCTGATCCCTTGCTTTGAACTCATTGGGAACTCCCCTTGGGACGCCTATCGCATCTATATATACATGTGTGTCCAAACTCCCAGCTGACTTTGACTCCCTTTTCCTCCTGATCTTCCCAGGACTGTTTGTGGGGGTTTCGGAGGCAGTCAAGAGTCAGTTCCCAGTCTGGGGGGTCACAGATACGGAAGAGCATGAGTATAAGAGCCAAGGCACACTGGCCATGCCATACCCGTTCCATCCTGGCCCTCAACTTCATGTAGCACACAGCCACACCACGCCCCCAGAGCTTGTGACTGATTCGTAAGATAGTTCTGGTAATCAGTCCCAGTGGTATTTATGACCTTACCACAGTATCCTTCAGGGAACTTTCCCATGTCCTTTTTCCCCTTTGCCTCTACTTCAAAGCACGTGTAGTTTCCTTTATAAATGGTGATTCCCTCTCCAAGGCCAGGGGCTTTCTCTAACAATGGGTAGAGGCCTTTCCAGGTTTGGCAGGCAGTGTCATTGACCGTCTGATTGACATATATACTCAGGAAGCAGGAGAAATGATCAGGTCCTAAAGGAAGGGGCACGGTCCCCAAATGTGGCCAGGCAGGGGCACAAGTGATGCATCCAGTACGGTTCATCTGGGAAGCTGTATATCTGGCCCATTCCAACCACAAATTATGATCTGAAAATCCTGTCTCCATAGCCAGTGTCTCCTGCATGGTAAAAGGAGCCCTAGCTATCAGGTTGTACTGTGAAGGTAACAAAGGGTTAATGTCATCAGGGAAAGGAGTGGTCTCAAATGGTTTAGGCTTGTTTTCAAAGCTTTTTCAAAAGATGCATTTGGGACCCATGGGGGGTATACCTTCCCAAAATATATAAACCCATGTCAGTAAGTTGGGGATTAGTCACGGTCAGTATGAGGGTCTGGCACCTGCTGTTGGTGAACTGATTTGGAATGCAGTTTCCTTTCACTGCCAATGTTGCTCTGCTGGAAAGGGAAAGGCCCTGCCTGTCTACTCGTTCCTGTCCTTCTTTGGGACAGTATCCCCAGTCAGGCCCTGTGTTTATCAACACATCATGCCAGCTATGGCACCATTTATTCACTGGTCTTCTGACACCAAGTAGTACTGCGCATTTTCCTGGGATGTACTCCAGGAAGGACAACAACCTACACTACAATAATCAAGTTCAAATATCTGCATAGGTGCTGTAGTATTAAACCAAAGAGTAAATATTGTCTCTCCACATTTTTCCTCTAGTGCCCCCCCTGCTGCTAAGATCACAAGAAAGGATATCATTGTGTTGGATCCGCCTCTGGCTTCTCTTCCACCAGGGGGAACTTCACTCGTTTGCAGTGGGCGGCGTGTGTCCACGTTTTCTTTGTTTCAAGTTTCACAGAGGTGGGAGACGTCAACAGAACCTGGAATGGACCTTCAAATCGAGGTTCTAGGGTTTTTCTGACATGCTTCTTCACCATCACCCAGTCTCCTGGTTGCAGTTTGTGTGTGCCAGGGATACGCTCTGGGTCTGGAAGGGAAGAGAAAACTCGAAAATGTAGATCAGTGAGATGTGTACATAAAGCAGACACATAAGAAGACAAGCAATCATGTTGCAAGGCTAACTGTTCAGGGAAATACTGGCCTAGTCTAGGAGCACAGCCAAACAGTATTTCAAAGGGGGACAATTTCTCTTTACCCCTCGGGGTATGTCTCACACTGAACAGAGCTATGGGCAGACTGTCTGGCCAAGGTTTCCCAATTTCCTGGGCCATCTTCAGCATCTTCAGCTTTAGTGTTGCGTTCATTCTTTTGACTTTTCCCAAGCTTTGCAGTCTGTAAGCGTATGGAAGGCCAGTTGAGTCCCCAGGGCCTCCCAGATCTCTTGGGCCACATCCGCAGTGAAAGCAGTTCCTTGATTACTGTCTATAGTTTCAGGTACCCCGTATCTGCAGACTATTTCATTCAGTAGCTTCTTGGCAGTAGTCTTGGCAGTCAGATTCTTAACAGGGTAGGCTTCAGGCAGAGTAGTAACCCAAAGATCTGTTTCAGCCTCCATGACTCTGGGTGAGGACTCCCGTCGTATGGCATTCTCTCTGTATGACATACAGCCTGAAAGGGAGTTCATAGTTTGGGATACCCAGGGCCGGTGAAGAGGACACCGCAGTCTTGAGCTGTAAAAATGACCCCTTGGCCTCTTGGCCTCGTGTGAGGTAAAACGGAGAGTGGGTTGCATCAAGATAGAGGCGTCCAAGATCCAAGGCCTTCAGTAAGAGACTAGGCCCAAAAATGTTTGGAGTTGACAGGGGGTGGCAGGCTCTGCAATGTCAAAGATAGCTTTTTTTCGGTCCTCAGTGAGGTGCTTGGCTCCTGGGCTTAGACAGTGGCCGAGGAATGTAACTTTGAGTTCACACCACTGGACTTTATCCTTGGACACTTTGCATCCCTGTTTAGCCAGAAACAACAAGAGAGAGACAGAGGCCTGGTGACATAGGTCCCAAGACTTTGCACACACCAATAGGTCTTCCACGTACTGTAGGAGGGCCACTTCCGGGTGTTGTAGTTTCCATTCATCCAGGACGGATGACATAGCTTTGCTGAACTGAGTGGGACTGTTTTGAGCTCCCTGAGGCATCACTGTCCATGTGTACTGGGACCCCGCGTGAGTGAAAGCAAACAAATACTGGCAGTCTGGATATAAAGGAACAGAAAAGAAGGCATTGGCCAGATCTATCACAGTGTACCTTTGGGTATCAGCTGGGATCAAGGATAAGAGAGTGTGTGGATTAGGTACCACTGGGGTTTCTAGGATGGTGGCTTCGTTGATGGCCCTTAGGTCGTGGACCATCCTGTAGGTAGCAGGTTGCCCTTTTTTCCCTTTCTTCCTAATTGGGAACAGTGGAGTATTGCAGGGTGAGGTGGTGGGCACAATAGCCCCCACTCGAAGATACTCTAAGAGCTGATGAGTGACAGCATCCATCTGAGCTATGGACAGCGGATACTGGGGTTTCCGGGGTAGGACTGCCCCAGGCTTCAGGTGAACCATGATGGGTTGCACCCGCAACCGGCCAATGTCTTGGGGTCCTTTTGACCACAAGTGTTGAGTAATCTGTACTTCCACTGATTGGGGCACCCCCTTGGCGGAGGGGGGAAGGAGCTCTTGGGACATGGAAGCAGCAATCAGTACTGCTTCCTCAGGCTGCAGGGGCGTAGACAGTGTCACCGTACCATCAGGGTGAAATTTAATGATTGCCCCCATTTTCTGTAGTAGGTCAGCTCCCAGCAGATTCAGTAGAAGAGACTACAAATCTGGACAACATGGAGGAGGAGGGCTGCGGTCCTAGGGCTACAGTGAGTGGTTTGGTGAGGGGTGAATATCTATACCTACCATCAATGCCCACACATGAAACGGATGATGTATCATCCACAGAATCAGGGCCAAGTATGTCTGCCTGTCGAAGTACACTTCGGGCTGCACCAGTATCCACAAGAAAGGTGCGCTGCTCACCTGCCACATTGAGTTGTACCATGGGGGCGGGACCACAAGAAGAGGGGGTAGAGAGCGCCATAAAAGGTTTGAGGTCTTCGACATGTGGATCTGGCTTGCCCATGTCCTAGGCTGAGCCATCTCCAGGCTGCCCCTCCTGGGAGCCCGGTGCCTGTGGCAGCTGTTGTCGTGAAACTATTGCTGGCTTGTTTGTGCGAATCTGCTGTTGCTGCCACAGATGTCTGCTGCGGCAGTATCTCTTGTAGTGACCTGGTTTGCCACATCCGAAACACTTAGGGGGAGGACGGAATTTGTCGTTTCCCCCCCTCTCCCGTCATAACCATGAGGGCTGCCTTTTGTGTTCCTGTTGCAGTTTCAATGCCTTTTGCTACCAGAGTAAGGACTTCAATAGTCAAGGAACGGTATTCTGGATGGGCCATCTTTAAGGCCTTCTGTATACTGGGTTTCAGCCCATCAGTAAATGCACTAGACAACATGCTACTCTGCACAGGATCTTGTTTGGTGAATCCCAGATCTTTAAATGTTTGCTCCATTCTCAGGGCAAATTTCTCCACAGATTCTGTCTTATCCTGCTTAAGATCCTGAAACTGAATTGACTGACTGGCCAGTCGCTGGCTTGCCCAGTCCCCCAATCTCCTGAAGAACTCTTTACCAGAATCATACTGTTGTTGCTACTCTTCTGACCCATAAGCAGGGGGTCGAATGGCCATGAGTGGCCAAAAAGAATCCCCTGCCTTTATGTTAGTCAGCCCCACCAAATCCCTCCAGGTAGCGTTTTCTGGATTTGTTCCATCTTCCTATAAAAGGGCATGGGCTGAGTTTCCGGGTCAGGGAGGGAGTTGACAAGGGTAGTGGCCTGGTTGGGTGAGAAGGTCACATACTTCCGGCGCTCCTCCACCCTCGAAGGGGGGAGGACAGGGGGTGCTGGCACGGGTGCTGGGGCCTGTCGGGTCTCTTGGACATGACGAAGTTGTCTCTGCACTTCGTCCAGCTGCTCGCCCACCCTCTGGAGGGCGGCCTCCGCCTCTTCACTGTACTCTCTCTCCTCTTTGCCACTCCCTTCTCCCCCCTTGCCCCTTCTGAATCTGGATCCTCAGCAGGCTCATCCTCATCCTGGGCTGCTGTCTCTGGGGGCTTGTTTGTTCTACCCCTACCAACTGCCATGAACAAGGGGACGGGGCCAGTACTTTCTGTCGGAGGGGGTGCAGCCACCTGGACCGGTACGTAATAAGAGCCATCAGTGTTCAACACAGGGTATAATGGAGTCACCGGTGGCACAGGCACTAGTTTCGGGGCCTGATCATCCTCCTCAAAATGGATGAGAAGCTCCTCCCCCTGTCTGGTTGGGGCCTGGGCTGGACCTACAATGCCTGCTGCCGGAGGCAGCACTGGGGATAGTACTGGAGGCAGTACTGGAGGCAAGATGGGACACGTAGTGACTGCTGCTGGGGGCGTTGCTGGAGACAGGATGGGGCATGCAGTGAAGTTTGCTGGGGGTGGTGCTAGAGGCAGGATGGGGGCAGTCTTAGGAGTCAATGATGTCGGCCCCCCGTCACTTCTGCCCTGATGGGGGCGTGAAGCACCACATGCAAGACATATCTCCCTGAGATCAGGGTTTTGCTGACCACAATGTGCACATGTCCATCCACCGGAATCTGTGCCATTATAGGGCGGTGGTCACCCTTCTCTTTTTGAGTACATGAACAGGTTAAACTTTTCATCCAGTCTTTCTGTCTCACCCTCAGCCTTCCAGCGGCATGAGGTGTTATACCACGCTTGAGCAGCATTCAACAATCCGTTATCATTTAACATTCCTCTCTTATCTTTCAGCATCTGCTTTCATAATTCAGAGTTTAATCGCCCTCCTTTATGGCAGCCTGCTATTTCCATCAACTTCTTACAGTTTTTCGTATGTCTTTTTCCTTCCTCATCTGCCACCACTTGCATAGCTGTCCGTTCTCCGGGTAACAGTGACAGCGCGTTATCACCCATGTTTCAACTTTTCAGAACGGAGCCGGGCAGACAAGACACACACAGAGACAAAATGCACGCCTGACAAGGGGAGGGGTTGGTCTCAATCAGACCCAGTCTTCTGACCGCACGGACTGTACACTGGCTAGTTTTCCACGTCTGGTCTACTAGCTTTGAGGTTCAACCACATCTGTCCCTAGCCACTTATGGTAGCTAGTACAGGTAAAACTCATCTATCCCTGGCCACAAACCAGGACAGGCAAAACTCATCTATCCCTGGCCACAAACCAGGACAGGCAAAACTCATCTACAGTCACAGCATTAGAACACAGAGGCAGCATTGCGATCACCTGGCCAAGTTGCTAATGTGCCTGGGCAGGAACCACATTTACCCAGTGGACCGTAAAGGACATATATTTCCTTGACCATAATTAAAGCTCCACACGTCAACGCTGGCGTGAACTGTACTAGATAGTGACAGACTAAAGGACTTTTGCTCCACATACTTGTGCAGGGCTGATACAGCTTTTTTAGGGAAGTAATGATGGCTTGGGACTTTTCACCTTGGCTGTGCAAAAGCAATCAGTTCTCTGAAATGAGTCAACCACATGTAAAGGTAGGAACTGTAGTACCAGCAATTTGGCCAGGAGCACATTCAGCTTCTGCGACATTGGATGAGTGCACGCATACTGTTGTCTTTTTGCAAACGCCCCAGTGATCGATTGCTGGTGAAATACGTGAGGAGGATGAGCATCAGGACCAGTAGACAATGAGAAGGAGCTCCCTTCTGCTGAGATGGTGGAGCCTTGACTGCTGGAGAAGGGGTGCGGGACAATGGGAGGTGCAGAGGTTACTGTGTCAGACTGTACCACTGCAGAGCTGTGGTGCCAATTGGAACCCTGGCCATGCTTCAGCTTCTTTCCACATATCCTACATACTGCCATGCTGACATCCTCTGGATACTTGATGAAAAAAATCTCACAACTGCGATTATTGCATTTAACCGCCACCACTGCATGCTGACTGCATACCACTGCCTCTATGAACCCATGCACTGCTGGGCAGTAGCTGCTGACTCTCCTTAATAAGCTCATCCACGCTGAAAAGATCAGAGCTGGCAGCAGCAGAAGGAGCCGAAAAAAAAGAGGCAGGACCTGGACAGGTGAGGGCACAGAGTTTGTTCCTGGACCATGCCAACTAAGTGTGGTGTCAGAGGGACCCACCAACTCCTGTCTGTGGGTGTCTGATGTCAGTTGAGATGATGTAGAAGACCGAGTCAACCATTCAAGGATAGCTGGATTGCTGGTCATCTGCTGGATGAAAGTGGCAGCTCTGGCCTGCTGTTGCAGTTGCTGCTATCACCTGTACCCCCTTCCTTCCTCTGCTGCTACTTCTACCCGTTCCAGCAACAATTTTGGCACTGCTCATTTCCTCTGAGGGCCCTGGTACCTGTCTGTTGAACATACTGTACAATAACAGTAACTGTATATGTAAAATAAGTTATCCAATATGGACACCCCAATAACAGTAGTATTAGCTTATTCACCCCAATTTGAGATAATGGTATTGCTTATCTAAAAAACAAGGTGTGAACACCAGTAACAGTTAAATTGCACAGCTTATTCATCCAAATTTGAGAATCTAGGCCTAATGGAATAACTTATCTATTAAAGGGGTATTCCGGTAAAGTAACTTAATTTTTGAAAAACTGCATTAAGGCTACAAGCTGTGACCCAAACAGAACCCATACCTGTACATATGATCAGAGCTTCAATTTACCTTGCAATCCATTTGTCTAGCTCTTGTGTGAGCCTGAAGCACACTGAGAGTATCATGATGTCTGATCTTCCCTCACAAAACTACAATCCCTAGCTTTCCTGCTTTGAGTTTGTGCTTGTTCAAGTGTGTTGCTGTTTACTGATTGGCTGCCTGATAAACAGTCCAGACACACACCCTCTACTCTACAAACTGAGAATGCTCGACATTAACAAAGGCTGAGAACTACAGGTCGATGAAATTTATGAGGAAACATAGTGGGTAGCAGAGGAAGAAAACTACTTTTATAATTACTGAATGGTAAATATGTGAAATTTACATTACATTAAGTAATTATTGATTATGGATTAGTCTAAAACATAAGTTATATTTATGGTAACTGGAATACCTCTTTAAACAAGAGGGGCACCGCAATAACAGTTAAATGACACAACTTAATTAAGCCAATTTGAGAATCAAGACCAAATGAAATTACTTATCTATAAAACCAGGGGGACACCCAAATAACAGTTAAATTACACTACTTATTCAACTCAATTTGAGAATCAAGGTGCAACAGATCTGCTTATCTATTAAACATAGGGGACACCCCAAGACAAATTAAATTACACTATTTATTCACCCCAATTCGAAAATCAAGGTGTAATAGATCTACTGATCTATTAAAGAAGGTGGGTATCCCAATAACAGTTAAATTGCACAGGTTATTCACCCCAATTTGAGAATCAAGGTTTAATAGAATTGCTCATCTATTTAGCAATGGGGCAACCCAATAACAGTTAAATTGCCTACATTGTCTCTGCAGATTCCCTATCCAAGATCCAAAGCTCCCATGCTCAGTTCTCAGTAAAATGGCAGAGACCAGGCGGGATTCATTTTTTATAGGGCTGTGACATCACAGGGGCTGGCTATCAGTTGATTGGCTGGCTTCACTGCCTTATGGGTGATCTCTTGTTTCCAGGCTTCTTACTTTTATTTTGTAACACAAGTTGCCGGCATTTTAGAAAAAAATCGATTTGTTATCACGAAGCGCCAGGAAATTCAGATTCATTATGATTGGGTCACTGTAACTAGTGGGGTACCACAGGGGTCAGTATTGGGCCCTATTCTCTTCAATATATTTATTAATGATCTTGTAGAAGGCTTGCACAGTAAAATATCAATTTTTGCAGATGACACTAAACTGTGTAAAGTAATTAACACAGAAGAGGACAGTACACTGCTACAGATGGATCTGGATAGACTGGAGGCTTGGGCAGAGAAGTGGCAGATGAGGTTTAACACTGACAAATGTAAAGTTACGCATATGGGAAGGAATAATGCAAGTCACCAGTACATACTGAATGGTAAAATATTGGGTAACTCTGACATAGAAAAGGACCTAGGAATTTTAGTGAACAGAAATCTAAGCTGCAGAAACCAGTGTCAGACAGCTGCTGCCAAGGCCAATAAGATAATGGGTTGCATCAAAAGAGGCATAGATGCCCGTGATGAGAACATAGTCCTGCCACTTTACAAATCACTAGTCAGACCACACATGGAGTACTGTGTACAGTTCTGGGCTCCTGTGAACAAGGCAGACATAGCAGAGCTGGAGAGGGTTCAGAGGAGGGCAACTAAAGTAATAACTGGAATGGGTGGACTACAGTACCCAGAAAGATTATCAAAATTAGGCTTATTCACTTTAGAAAAAGACGACTGAGGGGAGATCTAATAACTATGTATAAATATATCAGAGGTCAGTACAGAGATCTCTCCCACGATCTATTTATCCCCAGGACTGTGACTGTGACGAGGGGCCATCCTCTGCGTCTGGAGGAAAGAAGGTTTGTACACAAACATAGAAGAGGATTCTTTACGGTAAGAGCAGTGAGACTATGGAACTCTCTGCCTGAGGAGGTGGTGATGGTAAGTTCACTAAAAGAGTTCAAGAGAGGCCTGGATGTATTTCTGGAGTGTAATAATATTACAGGTTATAGTTACTAGAGATGGGTCGTTGATCCAGGGAGTAATTCTGATTGCCTGATTGGAGTCGGGAAGGAATTTTTTTCCCTAAAGTGGGGAAAACTGGCTTCTACCTCACAGGGTTTTTTTGCCTTCCTCTGGATCAACTTATAGGAAAACAGGCCGAACTGGATGGACAGATGTCTTTTTTCGGCCTTGTAAACTATGTTACTATGTTACTATGTTACTATTATGGATGGAATATTCCCTAAACTTTGAATCGAACTCCACTTTGAATGCTTCGATTCACTCAACTGATTAATACCCAGAATACCCTTTATTCTCTTTTTATGTATCTGTTGAATGCAACTCACCCATGCTCTGAATGTTTAATACCATGAAGAGGTTTTTATGTTTTATAATTATATTTATATATATTTATAAAACTGCAAATAAATACTACGTACGTATTGTAGTTTTCTAATGTTTAAGCCTCTAGCAAGCTCTTGCATTGTACCTGATAAATGAAAAGGTCTCCGCTCAGCTTACATTACTTGTAAGTTTTTTTTTTCTTTTCTTACCAACTACTCTAAAATGTATTTCCCTGGTGCCTGTAACTTAACTGCTTTGCAGCTATAAAACAACAAGGTCCAATGTCTGTCACTAACATTTTTCTGGAATATTTGAGTCAAGGGAAACATTACTGTATTGTTATTTCAGCATCATTGCTAAACTTCGGCAATGTATATATTCTAGCTATGTAAATGTATTTTTTATGTTACAAGTGGCCTCATCATCATGAACATCCCTTAAGATAAGCGCAATAGGGGAACACAAAAAGCATTTAGTTGAGGAACTCCATATTTTATGTTTACAAGTATGTGGTGACCCTGAAAACATCAACTATGGTCATGAGCTGAATTTGCAGTGGTCCCAACTTCTTTGGGAATATGGGTTAATATCTCAGGGTTTCAGAGTCCAATATAAGAAGCAGTTTCTGTGTGACACTCAATAATGCTTCAGAAGTGTATATCCAATGAAAAGCTTTATTTTGGTATGTGCGCATCTCAGTGATAGTTTGAGAGTAGAGATGAGCGAGCACTAAAATGCTCGGGTGCTCGTTATTCGAGTCAAATTTTTCCCGATGCTTGGGTGCTCGTTTGGAATAACGAACCCCATTGAAGTCAATGGGAGACTCGAGCATTTTTTGCAGGGGACCAAAGCTCTGCACAGGGAAGGTTGCGTGAAAACCTGGAAACCTCAGAAAATGATGGAAACACCACGGAAATGGACAGGAAACAGCAGAGGCAGCATGCATGGATGCCTCTGAGGCTGCCTAATCGTACCATTATGCCAAATTCTGGGCAAAAGCCTGGTGGTGACCCTCAAGACAATTGTGCTAACCCAGACCAAGATGGGCAAGGCACATGCCCATCACATGTTAGTAAAGCACCCAACTAGGTGCAACGAAGGTCCATCACCGCCTGCGGGTGACACCACTGCCCATGCTGGCACTGCTGTCCTATCCACCACCCTTACGCATAAGCCTGACACAGCTTGGTGACAAAGTTAGATTGAGGTAGCAGGTGAACCACCCAAAAATTTACCCAGACACAGCATGGCGGTGAACCCAGAGTGACCAAGTGAGACTGAGGTAGCAGGTGAAGCACTTAAAATTTTACCCTGACACGGAATGGCGGTGAACGTCAGATGCCGCCTGCATGAGATTAGGGATAGAGCTGCTGTCTGTCA